>QLNU02014802.1:163428061-163458076 GCA_006491805.2 Dysdera silvatica | reverse complement strand
CCCTCATGCTCTGAGAGAATGGACGTATTCCACAACAGCAGACTTTAATTGATGCTGTCAGGAAAAAAGCGAATAGATGGGAGGAATGGTGGTGAACTGAAGATAGGAAGACGCCGGATAATTTATAGATCGAATTACGGTTGCTGACACCTGAGACGTGCCACGGCATATCGTAAATAACAAGTTAATAAATATGCAGATGATAGGCGCCTGCATATAGTGCAAATGCTGCTTCGAGACGTGCCACCCGATAAATGAGCCAAGGCTGTTCTCTCACTGATTGATGGGGTAAAGGTGTCATTGCATATTCAACTTCTCTTAAGATCACTAGTTTTTTTAAAGAAATAAGGTATTTCCATCTCTATCTATAGTTCTTGGTTCGTTTAGAAATATCGGCAATTTTAGTGCAAGCGCGTTTTGTAGTATGGGTGATGTATCAATTGTGTCAAAGATATTCTGATGATGTGCGTTATCGTCATTTCCTGTTGATGGTGTAGTTCTTGTAGATGATTTCGATTATAACTCAATTTTTATGAAATTGTGTGGCGTATGTGTCACCAAAAATTTGAATAGTTTTGGTCATAGCGAAGTAAAGGATAGTATTGGCATTTCTTTTCGAGTTCGACCTGTGTTATCTGTCCATTAGTTATCGAACATAAAGATTTGAATGTAAGATGACTAAACTGTGGCACACTCTGATACTTCTTTGTACACTGTCTGAATAATTAGGAAGCATAATAAAACAAATGCTTAGCGGAAAGTTCAAAGAAAGAGAAATGGAAAACATACTTGAAGTGAAAAAAAAAAAAAACTTAAGTAATTAAGGGTATGTCATATTGATAGAAGGACTGATCAGTTTCTAACCAGATACCATGTAACTATTGAAAATCTTGTTGATATCCTCAGTTAAGGTAAATAGGTAAAATTGGAAAGTACCATGGTATAACATGGGGAACTCAAAACAGACATGGGTGGATGAAACTTGGTCTCCACTTGACCTCCAGTGGTTTAACAGTAATTGAATATGCAGATGACCTGATTTGCAGATGAATCTGCATACAATTGGCGACAAATTATTTTTTTCCCAATATTTTATATGGTCCTTTTCTGAAATTTCATAATTGCCGAAGGAAGTGGTTAACGCACAAGGTCGCCTGGGCAGTCTTTTGTAATTTTTGTGGAGGAAGTAAAGAAATTTTTTTTATGTTTGATAAAAAAAATCTATGTTTTGATACAAATTTTTATGTTTTGATACAAATTTTTATGTTCTGATACAAATTTTTATATTTTTAACTCAAACTAGAGCTTATCGATCTACCATCACAAGGTTTGGTGGTTCAATAGGTGCAAGTTTCAGCTAAAGGGAGAGAGAGAGGGAGAGAGAGAGAAAGTGTGTCTAGCTTCAAAATTTAAAATTAAATGCGTCTATTTATTTTATAGCGATAAAAAAGTATCTGATTATGTTACAGTATTTTTTCCTACTAGGGGAAGCATATTGTAAATTCTCTTGCACGTTATGCCTTAGCATTAGTGTCCCCAGAATTCTCGCCATTAATAGGCAATCAATTCGCAGAATCAGCGAGGTGTCGAGAAATTGACTAAGTTCCCAGATTCGAATCAGTGGGTCGCAAATTTAGGTTCTCTTCACTTATTGGCGCCTGCATTTTTCTCAATCCTCTGTGCTTTGAGGAAGCTTATCTGACACATTGAACATTTTGCTGCCGCATATCAAGCCCGTATTAAAAATTAACTATTTTTAAACCAATATTATATATAATTTATAATTGTCTTACAATTTCTTATTAGTCTTGTATTTTAGACAACGTGCTCGGAGGGAATCCCTTTTTATGCACGCATTTGATCACTAGGGCAGTTCTAGAAATGGCATTTCCTTAGTGTTTCAATTGTAACCTTTCTTGTTTTAAGCTTAAAATATATTTCGGAATGATTATCTTCAACACCGGCCATGTTTTTTTTTCCCCTGTACAAAGCCATGTAACGCTTTTTGTATCACCATCTTTGCTATCAAAGGGAGGGACTCCATAGCCAAGTAACACCATCATCAGTTTATGTTTATCCCATTTTAGAAAGAGCCACTTGGCGTGGAAATATTTATTTGGCAGCGTTTTTGAATATATTTTTGACTCGAAAGTAGTTATTGCCTATTTAACTTGCTACCTTTCTTTGCCTTTCCTTTTTCTTTTTCTAATGCTATTTTTTCGAAGCACTCCTGATTTGTGTTTTTCCATCTAGGATCGTAGAATGCTCTGCCGAGCGAACTGCATGCCTTGATTTGGGAACTGCACGCTTCGTCGCATTCTGCATAAAATTTTTTGCACACGACAAACACTTCCATGGTCTATTCAGGGTGGAAAATGCTGAACCAAGGATACTAAAAAAACAAAAAAACAAACCAAAAACTTTCGAACTTTTGGATTTTCTTTTAAAAAATCTTCTATTCTTTTTCGTTTTTGTCTGATTTACCTCACTCCCCATGTATGTATGTGCGCGAGTCCGCTTCTGTATATGTGTGCGAGTGGGAAAAGTGCGAGTCGGCATGCAGAACAGAAATTGAGGCAGGGGTGGGGAGAGAAATAGATATGTCTGAGCTTGCATTGGCAAAATGTAGTCACTCTCCTTACAACGACACCTGGCCGAGCGCAGAAAGATCGAACTGTCGTCAAAGTTCAGTTAAAAAAGCGGGAGGTGGGGGGTCTCCCCTTTCGTTTGGCCCCTGCTCCTGTGGGGCGCAAGGGGAGAGCCCTCTCCTCTTTCTGTGTCGTCGCGTGCCTATAGAAAAGACGGGATGGTTTGCTTGGAAAGGAGGGAGGGTGTAGAGAGGACGCACGGGAGACAAAGGGAAAAAAAACGGGGCTCTGACTGCCGCCCTCCTTTCCATGGCACGTGTTCGGATCAATAGGCGTCCGCTCTCTTGCATCTCGAGCACGCGATTGGCTCGTGTCGCTTTCGAAGGCGGAGCTCACGCAAATTCCAATTGGGTGGCGTGGGAGGTGGCATTTGCATATGCATCGAGTAGGCGGGCTTTGCATGTCATTGAGATCCCGGGTGGGTGACCGCCCATTCTAAGTTATGCGGAAGGAGGAGGCGACCATTTCCACATTCCAGCCTTTTATCTTCCGACTATGCTGATGAAGCTAATGCGACCTTTTTCCCCCTTCTCCACTCCCATTTTCTCTTTTGCCATTCCAGATTCCCGTTAGCACGGAATGTCGCTTCCCTATTGGGTCGATTTCGATGTTGTTTTCTTGTCAACCCTCTTCCTTTGCCCGATGCCAGCTTCCTCTAATGAAGGTATTTAATGTAAATTTCAGGAGGAAGATGTGCATCCTCAGTTTCCAAACTAATAGTGCGGGAAACATGTTGCGATGCTTCCGTCGGGGATACAGATGCAGCTTGAGAGCAGATACTTCCATGTCAGTTTCAATTGGAAAAATGATTTAAATATTTTTGACGTTCAGTGCATAGATAAATAAGTTAAATTAAATATCGACTGCATTACATTTTTTTCTCTTTTTCTTTCCCTTTTCTTTCTGAATTTATAAATGCAGCTTTCGATTTGCATCTGTATTTCATTGAATTTGCATTTTTTGAGTATGATAATTCCACACTTTTTTCTTGGATTAAAGGATTCAATTTTCTTGAAAGACTAATTCTCATATTAGAATTATGACCTTGTACAATTTGCAATCTTAATTTGGAAAGAAAAATTATAATATTTATGTGATAAATAACAGCTATGTTTCTTAAGCTTTCTGACTTTCCCCTGTCTTAATTTCTATTACAAAATAAAATAACTAAAAAAATTAAATAGCTAAATAACAATAAAATATTATTTAAAAAATTTATAAATTTATTTGTTAAATATATTTACAAAGGCTCATAACTCCTTACAATTTTCTAGGCATCAAGTAATATATATATATATATAATATAGATTGAAAATATTCCTTTTATTAGATTGATAAATTAGGCACTTCTTTGGCAAGAAACTGAATCTTCTTTCAACTGTTTAAAATAATCTATTAAGTTGAATTTATTCTATTTTATAATATTTTAATGATACACTTACCAATATTTAAATATAAATATAACCGAGAGAGTCAAATGGCTCTGAGTAAAAGAATACAAATTTTAATATTTAAGCACTTTTTAATTTGCATACTTATGATTTGATCTTCGTGCATATTATTATTCAGGAATATTTTTTCTGAGTTTATTAATTGCTTTATAATGTACGATATCTGTCATATATAATATTATATTTTGCACAAAAGACGTTGTCCATTTGGCTAATACATGCTAGAATTCGTTTAAATGCTGATATTGTTAAACAGACGTTAAAAAAAATTTTTTTTCGACGTTTCGAAATTTTACTTCAGAAATTTGAAGAATTTTTGGTGAAATATAGAGGGTCAATTTTAATTAATCACATGCACACAACAATTCAAATTTGGAGAAAAATGAAAATTAAAACAAATCTTAACCACAAAATTTCTCTTTAAAATTCAAGTGTAGAATCATTGAAAAAATTCAATTACATACTGCCCTAAGAATTTTATTTGAAGTACAGTTTTATATTGTCCTGTGTGTAAATTTGTACTTTCCAATTTTCCATTCTGTTTAAAAATTCCATATACATTTGCTGTACTTGGAGCTTTCAACTAAGTATTCATAATTACCTGGGAAGAAATTTCTATCAGAGTTCTCTATCCACGGAATACTAAATTATTTTATTTATATAAGATAATTCTCTGGTTTAGTGACAAGTTGACAACTTAAAAAGGTATTTCAAATCATTAATTATCGTATTAAATAGAATTAGTGCTATTCGTTTAACGCATCTATGCAGCAGAAAATTTTACTGATTTGAAGGCTGTATAAAAGAAAAAATAAAAGCTTATAAATTTGTGATCATGCCTAAAATTCTTTTTAAATTTGTCTTCTTTTTGAGTAAAAATTACTGAAACTAATTACCTCAACTATTAAATATAATAAAGGTAAGCAAATATACCTTTCGTAGAATTTATTTAACTCAAACAGGTGTTTATGAAACGTTTTAATGTAGTATATATATAAAGCGTTTTAATATTTTAAATTTATATTCCCTGATAAAGAATGGTGGGACTAAGTGGCAAATTATGCCTATTCAATTATAATCAGCTAATAATAATTCACTTGTTGTCAGAGAATACATTTTAAAAATTTTACTCATGATTATAAAAGTAAGAACAGAAAGATTAAATGAAAAGGAAAGTCAATCATGATTTCTTTCTTCAAAATTTCTTTCTTCTTTCAAAATTCTTCTTCTTTCAAAATTCAGAATTTCTTTCACAAATAATTTGCAAGAGAATCAGACGTCTGTCTGATAATCTTCTTTTATTTAAGACAGACTAAGAACGTTTGAAAATCACCTGTGGAAGAGAAATCCTGATTTTTCTTTTCACTTAATATTTCTGTTCTTATTTACGTAATTATGAGTAAAATTTTTGAAGTTTGTGCTCTGACAACAAGTAAATGACTATCAACTGATCGTAATTGAACAAGCATAATTTTTCACTTACTCCGACCATTCTTTATCGGGGAATATAAATTTAAAATATCAAAACGCTTTGTATATATATTTTAAGACGTTTCAGAAACACCTGCTAGAGTTCAATTCTGCGAAAGATGTATTTACTTTATTGTATTTAATAGTTGCATTTTTCAGTAAATTTTACTCAAAATGAAGAAAAATTTAAATGGCATTTCAAGCATAATCACAAATTTACAACCTTTTTATTTTCTCTTTTATATTGCATTCAAATCATTTAAAATTTCTGCTGCATAGATGCGTTAAACAAATCACACTAGTGATAATATCTTACATCTAGTTAATATGATAATTATTGATTTGAAATACCTTTTTAAGTTGTCAACTTGTCACTAACCCAGAGAATTATCTTACATAAATAAAATTATTTAGTGTTTCGAAGACAGGGAATACTGATAGGAGTAATTTTGTAAAATTTAAAGTACTTTTTACTCTCTCATTTATTTCCTGAAATTTAATTGTAAGGCAAAACATTAAGTTTTAAGACTCTTCAAGGCACTAAACTTATTTTTAGTTTTATTATCAGTTTAATATTTATTTTCAACCGTGACCACAAAATATTCTCTTCGAAAAAAAATAACATTTGAATTCAGTTTCTGTAACCCTTTAGAATTTTCAATTTTTTACCGTCATTTAAATGAAACGTGTTATGTGTGATTTGTCTTAAACCTGTATCATTTGTTATCATAGCAGTGAACTAGCTTTATATTTAAATGAAGACTAAAAGATTAAATGATTGTATGTAAATTTTTCACTAAAGGATTGCTTATAGATTGTCCATTAAAGGATGATGTGTAGATGTTTCATTAAAGGATGGTGAATAGATTGATCATTAAGGGATAATGTGTAGATTATCCATTATAGGATACTGTATGGATTGGTCATTAAAAGACGAGGTGTAGATTATTCATTAAAGGATGTGGAGATTCTTCATTAAAAGATTGTGTGTAGGTTGTTCGTTACAGGATGGTGTATGGAATGGTCATTAAGGGATGAGGTGTAGATTATTCATTAAAGGATGTGGAGATTCTTCATTAAAAGATTGTGTGTAGATTGTTTATTAAAGAGTTGTGTGTAATGTTGATATAGTTGTTTGTCTCGAATGATTATAGTGATGTACACGATAGTTTCTAAAGATATCATTGCAGGTTTTCTGGTTTCCACAGAAATTCTGAACTCATAAATAACTAATGGCAATTTATTTAAAAATTAAAATCAATAAATGATTGTATTTGTACTTTTTATATTTCTTTTACTAAGTTTAGCTCTCAACTAGATATAAATTTGTAGAAAGGAATTGTTCTTTTTGATTTATAAAAGTTACATGGTGTTTCATAAATGATGCAAAAACGTTTAGAAATAAAGATCATCATGCCTTTATGTAATAAGTATATTTTCATTATTTTATATCGTATTCGCTTAGCGTTTTTTAATTTCTTACAAGACGATTAATTTCTCTCCTTCATGCTATCATCTGCTATTTTTTGCAATGACGATCTCATGATGCAATGTCATTATTCAGTTGTTAGGAAACTACTGATGGTGCTTTTGTTTTTCCAAATTGTTTACCCACCTGTGTATTAAAGAGCTAATCATTAACTTATTCAGTACCAACGGATACCAAAGTAATGTGAAAGTGTTATAAAATGCTAAAAACAAATTAGAAAAACACATGCCATGATTAGAACGATTTTGAGACAATACTAATTTGAATAGTACTCACTTTTTGGGAACTGATTAGTGGTGTAAACGAAATTGATGTAGATATTATACGAGTATAAATGTATGTATGATAAGTTGAATACAAAGATTTCAGTAATGAAATCAATTAAGAAAATTAACTTCCATTTTGCTAAGGAAGCAAATAATTTTCCTTATTCTGCTTTTGAATTAAAATTAACAATTACCTACTTTAAATTGATTCATACATTTTTGGTAACTACCAGTTTATTGATATGTTAGACAAGAATATGAAATAAATTATACATATTGTGTATTTCTTTTATACGTATTATTTGAATAGTGATTCATTTCTATATGTTTAAAAATTTTCAAATAAAAGTATTTATCGGTTTAGTATTTTAAATTCCATGTTTTTCTATATCTGTTTCCTTTTATCTATGAATTCCTTCCTTACTCTCGCTTATTCTAATTTTTTAAAATATTATAATTTAGAAACAGTTATAATTTTATTGCAAATTCTTACCCACATTACTGCTTCAAGTAAAAGAGGAGCATTTACTCACAACTCCACTAGAATCATGGTCAGTTGTGTTAATAATCTTTAATTATTATGACATATTTTAGTCAATTGTTCGTTACTCCTGTTTTCACATTTAATATTTCATTATAATGTGAAGTTTTGAACTCGTAAATCAAACGCTTTAAACTATAGTTGCAAATGATTGATCTCCTTGAAGTGAATGATATAATGATTTATTATTCTTTAAAGTGAAGGATATAATGATTTATTATTCTTTAAAGTGAAGGATATAATGATTTATTATTCTTTAAAGTGAAGGATATAATAATCGGTTATTCCTTACAGTGAATGATATGATTGATCATTCTTTAAAGTGAATGATGTAATGGTCGATTATTCCTTAAAGTGAATGATGTAATGGTCGATTATTCCTTAAAGTGAATGGTAGAATGATGAATCAATTCTTTTTATTGAATAATTAATCATTCCTTGAGTGCATGGTAAAATGATTGATCATTCCTTGAGTGCATGATAAAATGATTGACCATTCCATGTAGTGCATGACAAAATTATTGGCGATTCCTTGAAATAAACGATCATTTTCATCTTGTGGGTAAGTGCATGGAAATTATGATTCCTTGTCTCATTCCCTTGACAAATGGATGATTCGAAAGAATGAGTTCTAGGAATGTTTTCTCTTAAAAGAATGGAGGATTAAAGAATGCATTCAACAAAGGGAATTACTATTCCATCGTCGTAGAATAATATTTACAAAAGCTAACACATTTTTGTATCAGTTTCTGAGGTGAGGGAATCTTTTAAAGATGAACCATTGTTTATTAGATCTTGGTTCGTTCATAAAGGAAAGTATTAATGTTTGCCACGCGCTTTTTGATTACAGCATGGTATTCAAACTAATTAAGAAAAGTCACATTTTGGGTCCCAATTCGGGCAAACAATGCCATTGACTCGTAAGGTTTTCTTCCATTTCGCCTCCCAGTATGACGCAGTTTTTCCAGCTAAACACTTGAACATGCAGTGAAATTAACCCCATAGGGGCTATTTGGCAATAAAATAAAATTGTTTTTATTTCTTTTCTTTTAAATGCTATCTGATGTTTTTGCGAAATATATTTGTATGAAATAAAATCACATTGTGTTAAAGAGTTATAAATGAAAGCTGAAGAAATAAAAGATATTATTTTAACTCTTCTCTTAAATTGATTAGCATGCATTTTCTAATTGGTAAATGAAATATAAATTAAAAAAAGACCAACCTAAACTGGAGTTACAATTGTGTACAAAGCGGACCGTTAATTAGAAATTGTTGCATAAGTATTTAAATATCCAATTTTCTCTCTAAATACTTATATATATATACCGAATTGCAACAGCTAAGAATAATTTACTAACACGTATATAATTAGTTTAATATAACAAAACTAAAAGAATATTCTGATGTGGCCAAGGTAAAATTATGACGTTAATTTTCTTACTATGGTTTAAGGAATATAATGGATTAAAGGTGATAAGAATAAAGACTCGTTAACTCAGGGAGTGACTATGACTTCATCATACACACATATAAAAGCGAACTGTAAACATATCAGACACTTATAAAACGTACTATAAATGTATGATACATACAATAATGAACTGTGGATGTATATCAGGCAGTTATAAAACATTCTATATATTTATCAGACACTTATAAAACTTACTATAATTTTATCCGACTCTTATAAAACATACTATAAATATGTGATATACACATATAATAATGAACTGTGCATGTATATCAGACACTTATAAAACATATTATGTGTCATACACATATATAAAATCAGGCGGTAGATGCATCACACATAAAACACGGTAAATACATATGAAAATAAACTATAAATTTAGTACATTTAATGGTACCTTTATGTACATTTAATGATTTTAATGGTGCATCTAATGTACAATGTACACATACAACCACAGACACCGAATGTAGCATATACTTACCCACATAAGGTTAAACACTTGTAAAATAGCAAACAGGTTAATTACCCTAAGGCAAGCTGTTTGCAACTTTAGAAGTATTTGACCTTTCGTGTGTAATTTTTCCCTGGTACTTCGTATTTTCATTGTAGTATCGTATAATTACAAACACATACTTTAAGTGTATCTTACATATAAACAGACTCTTAATGTATCATAAAATTTAACTCAGTGAATGGCTGAATGTATCATGTATCACAACACACGTACTGTGACATCACGTAGACTGTGAATGTATCTCAAATTCTTTATGATACATTCACGTAGACTGTGAATGTATCTCAAATTCTTTATGATACATTCACGTAGACTGTGAATGTATCTCAAATTCTTTATGATACATTCACGTAGACTGTGAATGTATCTCAAATTCTTTATGATACATTCACGTAGACTGTGAATGTATCTCAAATTCTTTATGATACATTCACGTAGACTGTGAATGTATCATAAAGAATTTGACGTGGTTACCGAAGTCACCAGGAAACTTGATAGTAATAAAGTTAGGCACTGTGATAATAACTGTTTGGGAAGACAGGATCGTGTACAAAAAAATATAAACAGGTAAACGAAAATGCACTTCCACAGTTGAAAACATTGAACTTTTTGAAGCATTAAGCAAAATAATTGATAGCAGTGTAAGTGAAATTAAATACGAGATTATTTATAATAATAAAAGTAGAATAAAAAGGAGGCTTACTTATTGAAATAAAATAAATTATTTCACTGCAAACAGAAGATGAGCATCGCGACGAAAGTTGTAAGAAATGTATAAAAAAGTGAACGATAGTTTTTATGAAAAAAGCCATGAGGGAATCAATAAATGTTGTAAGGAAGATGCTGGAATAGAAGAAAAGTATCTAAAAGGCTCGAAAGTGTCTTTCGTAATTCAAAGTTTGAAGAAAGAAAGAAATGCAAGTGACTGTGTTACGCTAGATATCCTGAAAGAAACTAGATGCAAATTGCTGTGCTTACAGAATTCTACGAATATCGCAATTCAGTGGGCATATTTAATCAACGGAGTATTACGACTTGATTGCCCACTAACGGCATAACAAGGGAAATTAAAAAACATTAGACCTATCAGTTTCCATTTGCTATTTATAAGAAAATACCAGCGTCATGTCTGTATGAAAACGAATAAACTATAGTCAATAAGCAAACCAATAACTATTTCAAAGTGAGTCCATTATCATCAATAGAATCATTGGAAATTCAGTGATAATGAGGCTTTTATAGCACCATCATTTTCCATAATTAAACATATTCAATTATTAAAAGAAATGATCAAAACGAACGTGAAGATGTAATCTTCTGTCATGTCTTACGTTCACTGGCAATGTACAAGTTGTTGATTCTATTTAAATACATTAACAGTGTTTCATGTTTGAAATTGACAAGTTTGGAGACTAAAAAAAAGATCTTATTACACTTAAGCCCTTGTTTAAATATTCAAGAACGCATAAACGTCACAGATATTAGAATTGGCAGTGTTATAAAGCACAGATATGCCACATCCTAAAATATTTTCCTTCTAGTTATGCAGACAATGTTTCAATTGATAAACTGATGCACGTAAATTTGGAAAAGTGCAGAACATTCGTAAATCATTTACGATTTTCAGATAGCGCACTGTCATTATTCTAATGAACTTGTTTGAACTTTGAGGTAAGATCCAAGAAGTTTCGGTTGGCAGTTAAGAAATTCGACTCAGAACGAATCTCTGAGAAGCTATAGCCATGTGTAGTGACTTAAAAAAGAAATCATGCAAGTCGTTTGAGAGAACTCCGAGCTTGATTTTAACTATTCGCCTATGAATCAACTCATGACTATAGAATATCATCATATTCAACCATTATCTATCCACTGCTGGATGAAGGTCTCTCCAAATGCTTTCCACACAAGTCTATCCTGAGCAATTCGCTTCCACGTCACCCAGGGATGTAGTGGGGCGGCAACGTATGGGAATGGCGTTCCCAAACTTATTTTTAACTGGAACGATCGTTACCACATACAAAAAATTAGACTATTTTGCATTAATTAATGTTAGGAAAAAAGTGTCCTAAAACATTCTGGTCGTTAAAAAAAAGTGACCATAAATTAATTAAAACCATAAGATAAAAAAAATTGTAAAATTATCATTTGTAGAAATGATTAAAGAATAGGAACAGTTAAATAATAATTAAAAATATTTAAATAATTAAGAAATAAAGAAATTTAGGTGACTTCGGCACCGTTCCTTGAAAACGTGAAGCAGTACCCGCCCCCCACCGTTATTACGAGGTCAGTTGGAGTGTTCCCACACTTTTTATTTTACGACTACAGCACTGATGTCACCCCAACCTGTTTTCTTATTTCATCCACCCATCTAGTTTGAGGACGTTTTCTAGGTCTTCGGTGGTCTCTTGGAATCCAGTTCAGAATTTCTGTTGTCCATCGTTGATCAGTTCTTCTTGCAATATGCCCAGCCCATCGCCATTTCAGCCCTTTTACTTTAACAATGATGTCCTCTACTCTAGTTTGCTCTCTCACCCAAGTGTTTCTTTTTCGATCTCTCCTAGTTATTCCAAGCATGCACCTCTCCATGCTCCTTTGCGTTGTCTGTAACTTTCGTATTGCTCCAACTGTTAGACTCCATGTCTCTGATCCATAAGAGAGGACTGGCAATACACACTGGTTGAAGACCTTTCTTTTTAGACACAAAGGCAATTTCCCCTTCAGGATAAAACTGTTTCTTCCAAATGCACTCCAGCCAAGTTTAATACGTCTGTTGAGTTCTTTCATAATGTTGCCATCCATTGAAATCAGCTGGCCAAGGTAAATATATGAATCAGCAATTTCTAGCTCAATGTTGTCAACTTGTATTTTTGTTTCCTCTACGAAATTATTGAACATGATCTTAGTTTTTTGTAGGTTCATCTTGAGTCCAACTTCTTTACTTCTAGTTGAAACTGCAGAATTTAGTGTTCAAAAAAAGTATCTTCCAATCAATGACAGAACCGTCAGAAGATCACTTTTTAACTAAAGTCTCTTAGAGTTTTAACTTTTAACTAAAGTCTTGGAGAAACCGTTTTGTCCTTAGAAAAAACAATTGATATTGTGTTTCAAGGCAGAACCTTTGAATCGTTTTATTACCCATTTTTGCTTATATTCAAAAGGCAGAGGTGGTCAAGATAGTACTATAAAACAAATGAAGCAAATGAAGAGAGTTCTAAGCAATTTAACCTTACAAATACTAGAAGAACACAAAATAGACACCTGTACAGAGTAAGAGTAGAAAATTTCCTTGTGAATGCAGCATTACAATACAATGTTTGTTACAAGACAAGTTAATGATGATCGTCGAGTACGTCGGTCATGAACTAAATATCGAAATGTACTCGGAGACTAATAATATCTTTCAGATAAGGTTCATAAAGGGAGGTAGATTCATGTTCGACAACGAGTGGATGAACAACTTAAAGTTAACAGTTATATGTGAATTAACAATTTAAAGTAGTGTATGAGCTATTTTAAATTATTAATTCACATTTAACTGTTCTCTCTGCGCAAGAGATGAAGTAATGGACGCTAATCACATCCCGACCTGTCCCGCTGTATCTGGGAAAACTTCGCATGCCAGGTACTGGGAGGACAGACTTGTTTTCCTCACTGCATCACTCTTTATGTTCCCATTTACGTCTTACATCTGATCAACTCTAGGACCGTTTTAACCTTTTTTATTAATATTCACTTTTTTATTAATATTGATTTTTATTAATATTCATGACTTCTGTCCGTACAGCTCGCTGTATTAAAAAAAATTAAAATGTTTATATATGTGTGAGTGTATGTGTGTGCATGCAGATGAAACTTGCAATGACTCGATCATCATCCAGCAGTAAAGTTATGATATGCATGATACACAGATTATCATTCACATTTAGATAATAACAATGTTTAATGTTACTGATAATATAACGTTTTGAAATATTGAAACTTTTATTTAAGAGATATTTAATTATTACATGAAACATATTTCTATTTATGTGAGAAGTTCTCTTTAATAATTTAAAAAAAATTAAATTATTATTTTTTTCAAAAAATATACTTTTATTAAGTTCCTTTAGATATTTTCGTATCCAGTGCGTGTAAATCCAATAAAATTATTTTATTATGAACTAATTTTGTATAGAATTTATGATAAAATCAACATATCCGTCCCAAATCGAAAACTCGTAAGCTGTTTCGCAAAATTCATTTATATTATAGAAAGTTTTGATACGTGTGAAATTTATCAAAAGCAAAATCATTACTATCAAACGAATATAACTTACATGAAATTTTTTTGAACAGGTATAGATAGAATGCCATTTGTTATAAAAAATTCAATGGAAATAAATTAACTGATGTTGAATTTCAATTTTAAATTATGCAAACAAGAATAAGAAAAGTTGGACTTTGTATTTCTTATAGTTTCCCTGCTGCTGTTTTACTAACTTATGTATCGTCCATTTTGCTAACTTACTTATCGTTCATTTTGCTAACATAAATTTATATTGTAGGTAACTAATACAGTATTTTTTGCAAAAGTTGTTCAGTATTCATTTTATTATTATCTTTTCTTGAACTTTGTTATGTTTATTTCTTAGTTATTTATATTTTTTAAAGTTAATTGTTTGTGTGTTCAGTTTATTATTTCCTTTCTCTTTTATACTTTGGAACAAATTCAAATATTTCCATTTTTGCATTACCTGTTCAATTTCTGAATTTCTTTTCTCTTTTATTCTACTAGATTTTTTAATATGTAATTTTAATATCCTTGTTACTTTTTAAGCTTTCATTACATACCTTCACAAAACGGCTAAAGCTTATACGTAAATGTTATATTTGATTTATTACTTTTAAATTGGTTTTTCTGTATTTTCGTATCTCCTCTGCTATCCTTCCACAGCTCTTGGACTGCATTTATATTTTGTGATTCTCTGTTACTTTAACAATAGCTTTTATATTTGTATTCATGCAATATAATTAATAATGTGATTTATATATATAACATATAATTGATAATAATAATAGTCCTAAATTTCAATTTTATATTCATTGTATGACCATCGTTTTCATTTATGTTCAACCATTATTTATTTACTAATGCATGAAAGTCTCAAGTTTTATTCCATCATCATGAAGGCCCCTTGGAGATTTTGACCTTGTTTTCATCATACTAACCAATTGATAATATTCTATAAATTCTTTGTGTTTTTTTAAATACCAACTTAGATATACAATTTATTTCATGGACAAAATGCTTTTAGTTTATACCAACTTCAACACAGGGTAGGGAATTAACTTGGTAGACTAACTGCTTCTACACATTTTCACTGACGTTTAATATATTATTCTTTTTCTAAAATTAAATACTGTTTACGACTGTAGCGATTTGCCACCTAACAGAGGTGCACGAATTTTTGAATTTATTCTTATGTTCAAAATTCCTAAATTTATGCTAATTTTTTTTATGTGTATTTCTAAACTTATACTCATTATTCGTCTACTTATTCCTAAACTTATATTCATTATTATTATGCTTAATTCTAAACTTATTCGTATACTTATTCCTAAACTTATTCGTATACTTATTCCTAAATTTATTCGTATACTTATTCCTAAACGTGTCCATATGCTCATTCATAAATTTATACTTATTTCTAAATGTGCTGATATACTCATTCGTGAATTTATATTTATTACTAAACGTGTTCATATACTCATGCATAAATTTATACTTATTCCTAAATTTATTACTATACTTATTCAAGGGTGATTATGTTTCGGGATTTCCATAATTTCTGGGAATTTCAACTTGCCTCTTCCGGGATTTCTTTTTAAAAAATTGCGAAATCTCATTTTATTTCTTATAATTTTCTATATTCCTTCGGAAATCAGTGTTTTTACCAAAAATATTACGCAACTTTTTAGGGAATTTTCTGGTATGTTCAGGGAATCTGGTTTGAATTTCCAATCATTCCTGTACTTATTTCTAAAAACTTATTACTATATCTATTCCTAAAAACTTATTATTATGCCTATTCTTAAAAACGTATTCTTCTACTTATTTTTGAACTTATCCTTATACCTAAAATTATTATTACAATTATTCTTAAACTTATTACTGTGCTTATTCTTAAACTTATTATTATACTTATTCCTAAATCATATTATTATACTTATTCCAAACTTATTATATTTGTATCCAAAACTTATTATTGTACCTGTTCCTAAGTTTTTCTGCTGCTTATTCCTAAAACTTATTCTTGTGCTTATTCCTAAAAAGTTATTTTTGTGCTTATTCCTAAAAACTTATTTTTGTGCTTATTCCAAAAACTCATTCTTTGGTGTTTATTTATAAACTTATTTTTATGGAATATCATCATATTAACCCTTCTTCTAAATTCTTTTAAAGTGTTTCTTGATCTTACTTTAAACCGAATAGCCATCAGTGGTGTGTTTACTAGTCGTAAAATGAGCAATTTCGTATTCCTGTTTGTACTAGCTATTTTGACTACAAAGTAAAAGACACGTGAAAAAGTCATTGTTGATAAGTTTGTATTCGCACGATTATTAGAAAGAATTGGTAACTTTGCTTTTTGTTATTGCGAAATGTCCAAGATACTTGGTAGTTGATCTTTTTATTTGCTAAAAACGTTTTTGTTTCCTTTTTCCCCCCCAAGAGTATTTTGTTACTCGTACAATTCTTCGCTGCACAATTCGGGACCTTGATTTTTCATCGTCTAGTCAATTGTCCAGCTTTATTTCGGGAAAATTAACTGATTCAGTTCTTCAGTTAATTTCTTCCATGAGTTCTTGGTTCAGTTAATTTCTCTTATTAAGAAAATTCCTTTCGAGTTCTTGATTCAGATAATTTCTCTCATTAAAAAAGTTCTCATGAATTTTTTAGTTAATTTTTTTTATTGAAAACTTTCTCGCGATTTGTTAATTAAATTAATTTTTCTCATTGAGAAAGTTCTCCTAAGTTCTTTATTCAGTTTTCTCATAATTCTTGCTTAGTAGTTTTTCCTTATTGGAATATTTCTATTTTTTTTAACTTTATTCTCTTTTTGAAAATCTTTGTTAATTTACAATAGCATAAAAGAAGAATATAGTTTAAAATTTAAGGCTAAAATATTTGTACGTTTGCATGAATTATGAATAGCGGTTTAAAAAGTATCCCTCGTTATAAACCAAAAATGCATTCTAATTTACAGCACTCGATAAAATTAATGGAACACTTAAAATAAATGATCCAGCTTAACAAGTTTACGATAAAATGTTGCTTACTTCACAATAATCATGAAATTGGATGCAGAAAATCATACGAATATGTATTGGGACATACAGAAGCAGTTGAGATGTGTAAGATCAGATTTTTGAATATATAGAATCAGTTATTGTGATATGTAGAATCAATTATTGGGATGTCTAGAATCAGTTGTTGAAATATGTAGAATCAATTATTGGGATGTCTAGAATCAGTTGTTGAAATATGTAGAATCAATTGTTGGAATGTGCAGAAGCAGTTATTGGAATAGCCGGACAAATCAAATCAACTAATTGTTAATGCTCTTATAGCTCTCATAACGACGGACATTTTGGTTCCATTTCATCTATCAATCAGCATATATCTTTGTCAAAAAAGCGCTTAAAATCTTATTTGTTCCTTGAAAACGTTCATTTCTTAAGGTGAAAAATTAAACTGGCTTTTTATTACGAAAAACAACGAGTGCTCTCTTTTGAAGCAATGACTCAGGTATCGTTTCTTAGTTCTGATTTATATAAGCATTGGATTATTTTTCTAGTATATTCCATGTTTTCATTTAGTTTAAACGTATTAGCAGGCGGTGTACTTAAAATTTCTCTAAGTTTACCAGACATTATTTTAATTGCCCGTTATTCGGTCTATTTATTTCTGATGTTAATATCCATACTTAATTTGAGATTTCTTGTAAATTGAAACTGATATTGTAAATTTCTTGTCTATTAATGTAATGCCTTCACTAGATTTCTGTATGATCCAATCATTCAAAAAATAAAATGAAATTGTGTATATGATCGTTGCCTTACGAGTGAACTACGATTTTTTATATTTAACTTACGACAAATTTTAATCGCTAATTTATAATTATATTTTTCATGTAGACTTGTGGTTCATTGAAACTGGCATCTTTTAGACCCACTCCCCCTTTTCTTTTCTTTTTTTTCTTTTTTTTTTTGTTCCCCTTCAATTTCTAAAATGTTGAGGCTTGTCTGTATGGTCGGGTAAATAGGCGCGTGTGCAAAGTGTGGTCCCAAACGCGCCTGGCGTGACTCCACTAACATAAGGGTTTCAGAACGCTAAAAAAAGTAGACTATTTTGCCTGTACATTCTCGAAAGTTTCCTTAGTCTGGTTTTTTTCCTGCCTTACCTATTCTCCTCACCCCTCGCGCTTTTTTTGAAGATTTTTTTGCAGGAGGATGATTTTTTGAGGGGCCAACCCGTAAGGTCGACGGCCTGGTGTTCAACGGAAGCCCAAATCGGCATATCTGTTTTGATTTCTTATCCCATTTCAAACCATCTGTCCCACAGCGGAACCATGGGGGTGAACTGCCTTTTCTCAGCTGCGACATCATTTCACCGCCGATTCATAAAAATCTATGTCACGCATTCGATTAAAATGATTCATTTTGCATTGAAATCTTTGAGTGATCCAAGATTGAGGATCTACTTGACAAAACGGTCACAAAATCTGCTTGGATCTAGTGATCCACTTGGTATCGCCCAGTGGCGCAGCCTGACTTCAAACGTGGGTCATCTCCATGTATTCACCAGCCCTTCACTAATAAAAACATTCACAATTCATTACATCATCATTATTATCGCCATAATGGTGATATACGTATAAATTGTGACTTTTTTATTCGAAGGGCATGGTAAACACTTTAAGATCATCCATTTTTGAAATCACGTCATGCCACTAATAGCGCCACATTGGAAATTGATTGGAAATAGATTAAATTAAAAAAAAAAAAGTTTGAAATTTAGATATGCACCCTCCGGCGCATTGTCATAAAAATATCATGCCAAGTATTTTTCACCTTCAGGAGTATGGGAGGAAATACGTTTCTTTTATATTTTTCGAAACATTTTTTCACATATTTTATTAATACGATTTTTTCATCCTGCTTAATTTTTCATTTATTGTTTGATGATTCTATGCTCATTTTCCATTATGTCTGTAGCGCACATCTTAACCACAATTGCTTTTACCAACTGTCCGTAGTTTCTACTAATAACACGTAGTTTATAAATTAGTGTGTCTTTCTCTGTAGCACTACTATCTGCTATTGCCAGTCACTTTCATAAAGGTTGTTTTTAAATATTTAAGACCTAATAAAAATCATATATTAAAGTCTTATTCATAGAAGCATCCAGGCAATGTTTCTATACTTTTTCCTTTTTCTCCTAATTTCTAACTTCTAATTTCTATTTTGGTCTTTAAGTTTCTTGAGCAACAACACTCTCTCTTTCTCACGTAAAGGAATTTTATTTTACTTTCACTGTGTGTTTCTCTTTACTTCTCGTGTTGTCAAACTTATCAAGTGAGTTATCTAAGTCAATTACATTACATATTCCTTACCAATTTGGAGTTTTTGAACAATTCAGTAATTATACACAATGTGTGTTATCTAAAGTATCAATTACAATTTATCAATTATAATTACAATTATAGAATAATTTTTGCCACCCACGTATATTTAGCTCAAACTAGAGCTTTTTTTATATTTGGAGAAAAAGAGGAGCCGTCCTCATCCTGGATTCGAACCAGGGTCCCCGCGTTGAGCCCGCGGTGTCTTGACCTACTAGACGAACGAGGACAAGAACAAACGCATTTTTCTCCGTATATGAGGATGTAAGATATTATTACCCTTCACAGGGATAACACAATTGCCAAATAATGGTCAACACAGAAAAGCCTCTGGGGCGAGATTTTTGTGAGTTTTTCGTGGGGGAATTGTACTATCCCTGTAAAGGGTAATAATATCTTGCATATCAATAACAATTCCTTGAAGTTATAATCCCCAAATTACATGCAAGGCTTAAATCTTTTCTTTTACACTTACATAATGAATAAAATTTCTTGACTGCAAGTTACGATACCTCTGTCTGTCTCTCAGAATACCGCGTTTGGTTAACGCATGACCTCTGCTGTAGCACTTTTTAATTTATTTTGGAGTTTTCGAGATGATATTGAAAATTAGAATAAATTTAATGCATGGTATTGAAAACTAAAATGAATATTTCACTCAGAGTAACTTAATAACAAGAACATTATTTGTAAATAGTGTAAAAAAAAATAAGTGTATGAATTATAAAGGTGGCTATAATTGAAGATTCAACTATTTAAAATGCAATGATTTTGATAAGATCGCCAAACACGAGAACTTACAGATTGAAATTTGTTATAGTAGATAAAGCAAAAATAATCTCCACATTAATGGGAGCCTGAGGCGTGATCCTAAAACGCCGTGAGTACTATTTTAAGACAGTTGAAATAAACAAGGTAACAATCTGCCAACGATCAAAGGACACTTTAATTAGAAATGCACGTATACCTGGAGTACACGTCTGATGTCTTAGTACTTAGGAAAGATGGAATATCAGGGAATGAATCCGGTTGTCCGAACAAGATGGACTGTAAATGCTGTATATGTCATTGGCGTACACAGGGGGGTGTTGATGTGGGTTATAACCCCCGTGGAAATGAAATTTTGCATATTTAGCATAGGAATATATGAGTTATAGCTCTGTAACCACCCATTGAGCCCCAAACTCCCCCCTTATGAATTTTCTGCGTACGCCTATGGTATATATATATATATAAAATAGTAACCTAGTTCATTTGACCACTAATTTACAGTTGAATATCATCCACAGTTGTTATGTGCATTGAGTTCTTTGACTTAATATAGAAATATTTCGATTCTATTGGATAGACCAGCAATTGGAAAGAGTAAAAAAGTTAGCCTCGTGCAAGACTCTCTTCCACAGATGTAAGCGTACAAATTAGGAGAAGTCGCTGTATTACAGAACAAACATTTTGTTTATGGAAATGAAGTATGCTATTTTTTTTCTAATGGCTAAGAATTTGACACGCAAATGAAAAGAATACAATGTATATTGTCATTGTCCCATATGGAATCTTACTTCCCAGTAGCGGTCTGTCTCAGTGACCGGCGAAGAGCTTTCATCGCTGAATGTGTTGTCTGTTTATAGTCTCATCTCCTGCACAAAGCGGACAGTTTGGAGCAGATAGAGCACTAATACCGAAAAAGTGTTCCACCAAGTAGTCATGTTCCGTAATGGAACGTAACGTTGCCACTGCTTCACGGCTTGATAGGTCAGGAACATCTGACTTTACTAGATGTTTCCAGTCCTTTGCGGCGATTGTATTCGAAAGATCTTTATGGAACTCCAAATTCAGGGACCTCTTGATAGAAAGTTTTGCAATGTGGGAAAGCTTTTTTATTGTTCATCAATTGTTGCATTTTCTTGCCAACATATCTGACAATTCTAATTGTTCAGAGGCCTCATTTAAAAAATTTGCTACAGTTCGAAGGTTAAGTATTTGAGATAAAAAGAATTAGGGCTGCTTTTATGATTGGTTAATAAAGAAGGATTTATAGAGACATATATGGCAAAATGGCCTGAATATCTCTCTTCTATTCCTCGTAAATCAGAGGAAATTTAAATTTTCGTTGCAACCGTAGAAAAGGACGACAATGGTAGCTCTGTTTTTCCTATTTAAATTTCTTTTGCAAGATACTTTTGAAAAATCCATCTTTCAATCATAATCTCTTAATTCATCTTGCTGGAAGTTATTTTCTAATAAATATGTAAAAAGTACTGTTTTTTAATCTCTGCAATGTAGTAGAAAGAATATGTAAAAGAATGTAGTAGAAAGAAATAGTACTATTTCTACATCGTAGTATAGAGAAATAGTAATGATTCCAAAACAACTACAGTTTGCAGCATTTCAAATCTTTCAGCATGTTCCTTTCAGACCTTAAACTATATTTATTTGTGACGGTTAAATATATTTCTTTAATTATAAAAGTAAGTGCTCCATCGATGTAGATGTAGTGGCAAAACAGCATGCGAATATGAAATTCTCTTATGCACAAAGTGTGTTGTTGTTCAAACGTATTATTGCAGCAGCTCATGATAAAGATTAATGAAAATAAATCGCGGCAGTTAAATTAATTAAATATGTAACATTTTATTTTCCAGATAAGTTCTCTTACATTATTCTACTAATATTATTGCATTGTTGTCTACACCGTTTACACTACGAATAATTGTAGAGTGGCATTGGTAAGGGAAGTGGAGTATTTCCTGATGCTGATGAAAAGTGGAGTGTTTCCTGATGCTGATGAAAAGCATCCCGTTGCCAAATCCTTCGCCCTTTTATCACGATGAACTACGTTCGTCTGTGTGGCGGAGCGTGTGTATTCTCAATAAATTGAAGAATCCCCGAATGTTTTTTCTAAATTCCAAAAATAACAAAAATCAGCGTAGGCAATAAATTATATTTTCTACCTGGGCACTCGGCCAGCTTTCGATTTTTCGAGAAAACTTCGGCAAGTAAACTTTATTTAATGCTATTACTTTATTCCATTCGCTGCTTTCTGGACACTCATTTATTAAATAAATATGGAATTCTTCTCTGCGAAATTTACAATTCTTGCTGGATTTGCTTCGGTATTTTATCGCTCTTCTAACTTACATCGATTGGCTTTTAGGCTTCGAATCGGCCATCTTGGGTTAATGGCTTATTCTTTTGGTTGTGAGCTTAACATTTCGTTTGTTTTTTATTAGGGAAGTCAAAAGATTATCAGATTAGTAAGGATAGATTAACTGCAAACGGCTTAACCTATGATCGACTCCCCAAGGAACAGATCTTCTGACCTCAAGATCGGATAAAAATGTTCTATAAATGAAAAATTCAAGATTTCAGAAAGGCCCTGAAACCACTTGACTAAACTTTCAAATACCGTTTATCGTTGATTACAGTATATCTGTATTCTTTTACTTTTTTATCCCACCTCTTGTGTTATAAGCGCTTTGATATTTTTAATACTTTAAAATTGAAGTGCTACTTAAAAAACGTTGAAAACGTAAAAATTAAAGTGCTACTTAAAAAACGTTGAAAACGTAAAAATTAAAGTGCTACTTAAAAGACGTTGACAACGTAAATCAGACCTTAAAAATTGATCATGAAGTTTTCTTTTTAGTTTTAATAATAATAATAATAATTATAATACAAAGAAGACTGCTCCCAAATCCAGAAAGCAGCATAAAGAATACAACATGAACTGTGAATTTGCATAATAGTAACATTCTATGAAAAATATGTTTAATGTCTCTGGCCCTTGTGAAGGGCCCGGTATTAAAGAATGTACCTAGTCCTTAAATTCAAGATTGGCTGTGCAAATGCATCATGGTAGTAATAATAATAATAATAGTTACAGACGGGAAATTTTTCTCAGAATGACCGATAATGTGGTAATATCAGATGATATTTTTTAATTATCATCTAATATCATACATTTTTAATTTGAAAAACATAATTATTTGCACATGCATTTGTGCTTATTATATATATATATTACTTTTCTGTTATTTAATTCATATAACTGCTGCTAATGATGCTTTAATATGAAAAACAGAAAAGTATAAGCACGTTACTAATTAGTGGCATACATTAGTTGTTATCATAAAAAAGATATCGATAACAATGCTTTCGATAACACTATAATAACAGAATTCCAGTAAATATGGCATAATGCACTTTAAATAATAGTTATTTATGCGTGCGGGTGCATTTAAGTTTAAAGTAATCCACTGTCAAAGAGATGATTAGAATAAATGAAATATTGACAATAATATATAATATAGTATAACCTTCATATACGAAAGTTGATGATCCGATAAAAAAATCGAAATATAGAATTGATCTTTTTATACACATTGTATATTGTATTTAGAAACACATTTCCTAGTCAATGGCATCTTCCTTATAAATAAGCGAGTATGAGTTATGTTATGTGTAAGTTATCAGCATGTAAAAATAATAAGAAGAAAGCAGCGTTTGTGGTGTGTTACACGTACATACATACTTTGGAAAACATCGTATATATTACTTTGAAAACATTGTATTTTAGTATTCATGTGTATTTATACATATACTTGTATATAACAGACCTTGTAAAACGTCGTATTTGTAGTACCCATGTGCATTTATGTTTGTATAAATATCTTTGTAAGTATCTTACTATATTTTGATAATTATTCATCATAAAATTGTTTACAATCATTGACCATTTAGTACATTGTTATTACTGGGAAAAAGTTCCCATTTGTCGTACAAAAACTTCGACATGTATAAATGTTTTCGATATATAAAATCAATCTCCTATATAATGATTACCAGGACTTATCAAAATTCCAATATATTTTATAGTATAAAACATATATAAAACAACGCATTTATATAATTTATATGCAATATTACGCAATATTTTTATATATAAATATTTTATTTTGTTACTATGCAAGAGACTTTGCAACTGTTATAACCCTTGTCGGTATCAATATAATATAATATATATATATCGGTATCAATATAATATCAATATAAACTTCATTGGTTTTTCTTCCGTTTTGAAAGTAAATAAACTATTCTTAAAGTCATACCGTTTGTAAAATTTTGAATTGGGAGTCATTGGATTTACGTGCGTTTCTCGCATACCTATGAATCGAATTTTACGTGCTAATTATTTCTCGCGACTTGTTCTATAAATTTATGAGTATTTTGATTATTGTCAACGATTATTCTTGTTGCTTCCTTTGAAATTTGGGCCCCATATCACTATCCGTTGCTTTTGAGAAGAAACGCGTTTCATGCATGACAGAAAGGTATTTGATTATCAATTCTCTTTTACTCCCGCTTTTTAGGATCTATCCTCACAATCATCTGAAAGCATTTTCAGCGTTTGAAAAGTGCATTTGTAATCTGTTTCAAAACAGCCATAAACAGCATTATTTACTGCGATGTGTTATTTAGCGCATCTTCGTAAAAGTGAAGATGTTTTATAAAGTTTAAGAACAATAGAATTGACCCGTTTTTAAGAGTATGAGGAAATATAAAAGATCATCATTCAAGCTACTCTGGTCCTTTTGCGTCTTTGGACTTATTTGAAAGTTTTCGTGGCGTAATTTTTCACACCCATTCCTTTGTTACTATCGTTATGCATTATTCCTCTGTTACCTTCTTTGTTTGTCTTTGACGGCAGACAATCACATCATATACCGTTAATAACGTGGATAATGTTCAATATTTTAAGAAGTGTTGTCGACTTTTCGGTAATTCCACATCTCAAGATTATATCGGAATGGGTAACTGCTAAACATTATTTCTGAACATTAGATATCAGAATTTGAATCTATATTAGTAACTACTAGTATATAATATTAGCAAACTGTATATTAGTAAAGTACAAGGCCTTCACTATACATAAATGAAAATTAAAGATAAAACGCAGTGACTTCACTTGACATTGAAAAATAATGAGCACGCTTTACGAAATTTCTAATCACTGTTTACTGATCTTACCATCTTTGTTCCCATTGCTTCTTTACTTTCGGTTAAGTGTGTCTTAAATTCGTTAGTGAATCTCAACATCCATTAACCAATTATCTTAAACATATCATTTATGTTTTTTTATGTTAAAGAGAGACACTCACACCTCCCCAAAGACTCTGTCCGCTGTTTTTCAAGCCGTCTTCCGTTTTTTCTCTGGTGTTATGTGCTACATTTATCTCAGGACTCTGATCCCCAAATGGAGATTCTACTTCTTCTTTCTCTCCTCATCTCTTGAACTATGTCCCTCTCTCTCTTGGAAATACAGTGCCACTTTCTTGGCCAACATTTCCAGATTAATTAATTATTTATTAATTTCTTGCATACGAAACAAGGTTAAAAAGAGTCGAGATTGCCATTGTAAATCGATACCTGCAGCTATCTTCATTCAATATTTTTTATTTATTCACTTTCAGTAGCAAAACGTGGATACCTAGTTTCATAAATCAAATTAATCTATTATACCTCTTTCTTAATTTTGATATACCTTACTTGTTATATTTGCCCATCATATTGTATTTTATCTGAATCAGAGTTTAAATTTTCAATAATTCTCGGATTCTTGAATTTAAGAATCTGAATTTCCTGTGTTCGTGGATCTGATATTCTCAGGTGTGTGAATTTAAAGTTTTTAGATTTATGAATTTAAAACTCCTATCACAATTCAAACAACAAAAGAAATATATATAAATATATTGTTTATATATGTACCCAAATAAGGATTAGACTGTACAACTGTCGTTTTAGCGTAAAAAAGGGGAGAAGACGATCAGTCCAAAAGAAAATATATACTAGTATATCAACTCACCTGTTCAAATGATACAATAGTATCATAAAATACTTCTTTTGGTTCTTTCTACTAAGAAAGAAAGATAGTGGTTGTGGTATTAACCTTAAAATTTCAGAAAAAAAATTTCAGAAAAAAAATTCAGGAAAATTGTCAGCTATTTTAATACCAAGCCATGATAAACAGTATGCTCGTTATTTTGTCCGTTTGAGGTTAAAAGAAACCTATCTGTAGAAATATTTTCTTAAAATCTAATCAAAAAATTTTGAACTATTTTTATAATTTCTCTACTTTTTTGCATTGTTTTCTGTGAATTTGATGCTGTAATATTTCTGTCTTTGAGACCTATAGCGTTTCATGCATATCGCTCAGTTAGAAATCACTATAAGCGTGCTGTATTGGTTGATATATCTGGGTTGAGATATCACGTAAAGATATCTCAGATGTTCTGCGGAATAATTATTAGAATTATGTCTACATATGGGACGAATACAGAGTCATACCTTAATTAAAAATTTAAAATTATTCACAGTCTGCTTCTGTAAAAATTGCGTATTAGAAGGTCATAGAATTGCGTAATAGTCAGTGAAATGCCATTCTCCGTTGACATCATAGTGGGTAAGCTGAACTTTGATTTTCACTACTTGTGCAAGGATTAATGAGCTGTTGATGTTTTAAAAATATGTGACAGCTAAAAGATTATGCTGGTAAGAGAATATAACAATGTATCTGAGAAGATAAGCTAATGTTCAAATTTATATTGTCCTGCAGAACGCAAAAAATCAAACAATAAATCTTATGCATTGTACAGCTAATCGAACAAAATTCTAAATGTTTCCGTAATTTAAAAGAAAGCTAAAATAATATTCACACTGTTAGTACATTTACATATCTACTACTGCAAGTACGATTGGAATTACTTCAAGTTTCTGGTTGGTATTTGATAAAATGAGCATCATTTGTTGCCTATGAAGGAGATAGGTACTAAATATGATTTTAATAATAACCACAGAGTACTCTTTCATTGTAAACTATTGGTCAGTCATCTTTCAGTACCAGAAAGAGTATATAAAATTTTCAAGAGAGGTAGATTACTAGAGAACACGTGTAAACGATTATTTTACATTCAAGAAATCTTTTTTCCAATCAAGTCGATCTTTCCATCCCTGTAGCATGAGCTATCTGTTCAATGCCTTTGATATTATCTCATGTCTTTCGTAATGACACAGTATTATTTGCCAACATTCGTTTAATGAAAATAGCTTGGAAATCGATTTACATGTCTACGTATTAATGTATCTTTTTTAGTACATACTTTAGTTGCAGAGAGTTCGAATTTCGTTTCTGGATTTTGAGGTGCATCATTATTGCAGGACTCTTGCAATTTCAAAGTCAGAATTGCAATTTCAAAGTCAGAATTGCAATTTCAAAGTCAGAATTGCAATTTCAAAGTCGTATTTCAAAGAGACAAACATTGTTTTGAGCCAGTTCAAAACACAAAGATACAACGTTATAACTGTTCTAATTTAGTATCATTGTTGTCCAATCTAGCTGCTAAACAATAGCATTTTGAAGTGTATAATCAATGAAATCTGCGAAATACTAATTTTGAACTCTCTTATTTTATTAAAATGAGATCTATTTTCTAAATAACGATCAAACAGTTCATTTTTATAAATTTATGCTAATTTAATTCATTGTAATATTTTTGTGCAAAATGATAATATTAGGGCACATAATAATGATTATAATACTTGTATTAAGAAGCAGACGAGTATGCGTAATGAAAGAGGTATGGATTTTGCTCACAAAATACTATTTGTAGAAATATTGTCTACTAAATATCGTAACTTAAATCGTAATTATTATTTCATCTTTTACAACGTTCAAGAATTTACGTAATGGCCTTATTTTATAAAGAAATGTTATACGTTCGTATCAGTTAGTGCATTCAATCCTAATATTAACAAACGGTTAACGTAAACTCGTTAAATTAGAAGTCCCCGCGTCCTTTTCAGATATCATTTTGCAATCATTTGATATCATTTAGGCTCAGCGCATTTAAACTACTGTATTTTTTTCACTTACTTTCATCACGCTTAAATATAATTTAGATGATGACGTAGTCTCATACATTCTGTAGCACGTTACTTGAAAAACAACAGAGACTGTATGAAATAAAAAAAATTTAATAACAAATAACAATAAATACTATGCTAACAATAAGCAAAAGCAGCTTTCAAGCAAAGATTAATTTCGATAACGATCGACAACGAGTATCTTTTAAAATCCTTTATAACAACCACCTAGTATGTACAGTGTGTCCCAAAATAGCTGAACCACCCTTATTAACTAGAATTTTTCTTAACGAAATAAGCTTACTGATATATCACGCTATATAGATGTTTGAATGCGCTGTCTTCCTATACCATGGAGAACACTATAGAAATATGGGGAGTGTGGTAGAAATTACAAAACGTACTTTTTCTCTTTTATTTCAAATTGCACCCCATATGTTACTTAACATCGAAAGAAGTCTTATTCAGTCTTGGTTAAGATCAAAACAAATTTTCTGCGGCAGAAAAACTAGAGATATTACGAGTTGACTTTTAACAAATTCATCGAATCGCACACCATGTTATAAGTGTAAAGGGATTCATAATTTCGTATAATGTCAATAATTACAGAACAAATCAAAGAAAAAACACATGAAAGACGTTTAATAACTAAAATAATATTATTATTATTATTATTATTATTATTACATTTTACAATTACCTCAAACATCGTCTTCAGCTCTTATGCAAAGGTCGTTTTTTTCGCAGAAAGTCTGTTGTGATCTTAGCAAGATGGCAGAAGAAGTGTTTCTTCCGACACCTTTGGGACGGCTACAGCAGTCTTCCAGCAGAAAAATAAATAAATCTGTGTATAAAAGTTCAACAACAACATTTTGTGTGTATTTCTGTTTATAATATATTCCCTAATTAGCGACCTCTCACAAAAATTTGAATTTATTTTCACTCAAAATAGACTGTGCAGTTCGATGCATTTGTTAAAATTTAATTTATCATATCTGCAGTTCTGTTTGCGGCAATAAATCTTCTAAAATTTGTACCAATCGTATTGGACCCAGTTTTGATTATCTTGTGCCCATTGTTGGCGGATTTCGCAATTTCCAACGGTGGCGAGTGGAACTCGAATGGGTCGTCTCCTGTAAAGTACCATTCATGACAATGTACAGCGAGCTGTTTCATCAGAAATTCGTTTCTGATTACTGTTACTGTATTTTTCAGTTATTTCACCAATTACTGCACGTCTTCCCGTTTCCTTTTTTAATCCTCTGTCGTTAGCGTTACTCTGTCATCGGTCAGTCGTTTTCGTTCACATGAATCTCCCTCTCATTGGTTATGTTTTGCTTTTGGTACAACTTGTTGCTCTGAACAACCAGGCCAGATTAGCTGTTTGTGAAGTCCATACACACCAGCTATCCGAACACCTAGAATCGTCCCTCTTTCGAAGTCGCTTAAATTATACGTCATTCTCATGTTAAATGCATTTAATATTCTGGCACTCATATCTCCTTTCCGGCATGCTCTTTATCTAACCTGATTCTCAGTACATTTTTTTTTCTTACTTTAGTGAGACAAGCGCAT
>QLNU02014802.1:163416830-163427961 GCA_006491805.2 Dysdera silvatica | reverse complement strand
AAACTTCTCGTAGACATACAAGAAGTTTTCCTTTTAATTCCCCACCCATAGAAATAATGGACATTATCGTATATTAGTGTGTTGTATTATGCAATGCCTTTTAAACTGCAAAGGTTTGTCTTTCCCCACTAATGTGATAATAATCTGTCATTTCCAATAAAATAATTAAATTCACGTTGGTCTGCATTAAACACTTGACTTGGAACACAATTTTTTATCCCATCTCGTGTTTGTAAAACAAATTCTATAGCATTATTTCATCTTCATCTCTGACTTCAGTAATCGTAACGTACTTTGTAATTTTTCTGGAAACGATTTTGAACTTTTTTTTAAGTATTTATATAGAAATCTGTCCATTTAAATTCTGCGAAAGCTATTTCTTTGGCTTTCATCAGTGTCCGCCTCCTCAAGTCGTTTTCATGGACAGGCAAATGATTTTCTCTGGCATTTCAAAAATTGTTATGTACATAATTTTTAACAATGCTGCATTTTTCACTGACACTACCCTGTTTGTTCAAATGTGTTCTAAATTTTGCAACACGTGATTTACTCTTAAGCCATGGGTAACGTTTTTGAATCTGTTTAAATTTACCTGTTTTGCAAGAACCATAAAACTTAATGATTTCTTTCATTTGTTTAAGACTTCATTCTTTTTTTATTTGTTTAAGACTTCATTCTTTTTTTATTTGTTTAGAAACAGGTTCTTAAAAATCATCAGAATCACTGCAATCATTACAATAATCATCGCTAATATAATCATCATTAAAATAATGATCCTCCACATCTAATGTTATCTCATCCACAACGTTATTCGTCAAAATTAACTCAATCCCTTCGAATACACCCTTGTTTTCTTTCTTCATACTCGCTTTCAGTAATTACAGAAGGTTCCACTTTATATTTATTAATCAACGACTTTATGATATTTACAACACATTTCATTTTTTCCCAGATTTTGCAAAGTTAATTTTATATCAGAAATCGATAATTTTTAATATATTTCAACATTCAGCACTTTACATTTAAAGTATTTTATTCCCCAAAGCATATGTTAAAAATGTCATTTCAAGCACACAGTACGATTAGTTCAAGGAATTACAGCATTCTTCAACTGACAATTAAGCCGACTAAAACAAAATAGTGCGCAATAGAAGTTTTGTTTTTATCGTGTGCTAAATATATCACGCACGCCAAACGTTTATACTTAAAATCACCAAATTGTGTTTTCATAAACGTTCTTCTGAATTGAAATTTTTTGCGAATCAGATTCATGTTTTTTTTTTAATTTTACACGTTTCGTTTCGTAACTTTCTTTACTGCTACTGAAGTGAAAATAAAATTAATTGAAATACAGTGTCAGCAAAAAATATGAAAATTGCTCTAAAATCGCACTTTCCCTAACTTCAAAGTCAAATAAAAAATCAAAATACGAGTCTTGCAGAAAAATAACACCACATTTGTAACTAAGGCAGCAGCCTCTACAAAATGTAATAGGTCTCGATTCTAGGTAAAGGGACCCACAAAAAAAGTTCCCTTATAAGATCAAATTATTTTCTTTTCAAAATTAAGGAGTAAAAGGATCAGATATTATTTGATCAATTTTTTATCTTATTAATTTAACTGTTATTAGAAAACAATATAGATTGTAGTTTTTTTTTAAACAAAAGTAATTAAATTAGTATTTCTTTGATTTGAAATGAACTACGAAAATGAAAATTGCTATGTAGTATATAAATATGGATAAAATCTTTGCTTTGGCATAGTACTAAATATTTTAAATTATCAATTAAATTTGAAAAAAAATTAATATTGAAGAAAATATTTTTAATATGTAATTATACATATCACGTGTTTGTCTTTGCAATTTAGTTCTGACATCCGCGCTTTTTTTTTTTTTTTTTTTTTTTTTAGTAGACTAGATCTCACCAACCCGTTAGAGTTGGAAAAGAAGAAAATACCAGATCTGAAGCAAATATCGATTCAGCGATCTAAGACTAAGGAGTCTAAAACATCGAATTATTTACGCTGTGAAAATTATTCAAATATAGTAGGCTCGTGTTTTTACGAACATCTGGGGACTCTAAAAAATGTCATAAACTGATGAATTTTTAAATAGGAATGGCATTAAAAATACGAAAGACGCAATTTTAATTACAAAAAAGTGTTCAAAAGCTTTCGAAAAGTTGTTACTGATTTAGTTCAAAAGTTGCAAATATGCTGTTTTTCCCGGAAAAGCTGCGATCTTTTTTAGGATGCGGTCTTCTCCCATTGGTTACTAGCAGTAGAAATTATACTCCGATAACGTGAGTGTGTTTTTCGAATAGTTTTAACATTCATGATAATCAAAATTTAACACCGCAGCTTACCGATAAATTCCGATACTAAAACTCCCATATGCCCCTTTACCTCCCAAATTCAAACTATGTACGTCAAATTTACCTTCATCCTGCCCTGTATGGCAGTTTCTCAATTGAGGCCATACACACACAAACCAACATAAACGATTCTACTTCCCTCTCCTTCAACGTTTAATTTATACGCTGCTCTTCATAAATGTTTAAAATAACGCAAAGTCGAATGCTAATTCTTCTCCTCCACTTTGCATTTTGGGAAAACGGAAGTCCAGTCAGCTTGAGGTAATTCCATATCTGCCATTTTCAAGTTCTTGGTGTCCGAGGAATGTGGACACTGTTTTCATGATCCATTCCACCACTAGAACCACTGTGCGGACACAGTATGTTGGAATGCCGTCCATTCACTGGAGGCGTTTCTAACGACAAGCAATTAAAAAAGGGAAACAAGTGCTAAAGAGAATTTCACCACGCGTTAACAAAGCGTGGTAATTGACTCAGATTTGCCAATTAAAAAGTGTGATGATTAGCAAAGGCTTTGATGTTCTTAAGGAAAAACTTGCTGATCACTCAGGCGCTGATTAGCACCGCCTGCGTGATACGAGTCATCTCCTGCGTGACTCTTATCACTCAGCAGTGTTAAGCTAACCATACGCTTAGGAATTTATGCATTGCTTCTGAGGATTTGACGTCACAACGATATTTCTGACAGTTGAGATCGTAAAGGTCATATGGTCGTTCTGCCTTCGGAATGGCTATACTTATTCGTCGTCAAGCTGGTGTGATGGATAAAACTCACCGTGCATTAATCAATCAATTTCTTACCAAGGTAAATAAAGTTAATTGTTTAATATTTTGTTGCGCAAATTTACTCGATTTATTCAACAAATACTTACGTCAGCTGTCTCAGACTTGTCTCTTATGTGCTCAAATATATGCATATTTCTAAACGAATTATTTAATTATTGAATATTAATTAATATTAATGTAATATTTAAGATTTTCCAGGATGGCTTCGCCTCCCTTCTTTTTTTGTTCAGTCTTTTACGAACAAATATTTCTCTCCAGCGAGAGTCCATTAATGAGCGGCGTTACTATGTTCAGTTGATGACGTAAAACAGCGACTCAATATTTAATGCAATCATGAAAATAAGAGGAGTTGAAAATACGAATCATTTATTTTTGGAAAAACAAACCAGATTTAGATTGATTTAAGACATTGTAAATAAATAAAAGGGATAAGAAATATAAAAAATAAGTAGTTTCCTGTTTAAACACTAATAAAAAAAAAACATAATTTCATCTTATTCAAACTCATCTTATTGTTCTGATCATGAAAAATCTACAATGGAAGCGAATAATTTTTTGTAACTTTTGTCTTTATCCTAAGCCCTCTTAAGGTTTTTTCCCTTCCTTTAAACCATATTGCCCTTTTGATTCTAAGCATTTTCCGTTCCATGAATCGTTTCTTTTATTTAGAATTTTCTGTAATACTTTAATGCATTTTAAATTATTCTTACCATTTTATAGCCTCCTTCCTATTGCGGAGATTCTTTGAAAGTAAAATAAAGCATTTTTTTAAATGCATAGACAATTCGAGTCTTTTCTTACCTATGCATTCTTCTCTTAAATACATAGGCGAAAGGCGATTTTTATTATGAACATGCCATTGTTGCCATTTGTGGCTAAATTATCCAATTCTTTTAAACAGTGGCGTTTTCTCATTTATGTTAAATAGTGTTCGGTAATTCAGGGCCGTGTGAAATGTTTTAGAGGTTTTAGAGGTCCGCAAAATGAACTGGTTGACATTAATATCCAGCGCAAAATTACGAACAGGTACCCCCAATCGATTTCCAAGGTACACATAGAGGTTCTTACTCGTAACTGTCAATTAGAGAGGTCTTGTTTTAAAATAAACCCAATCGTCGGTCACGTACTAAGTATATGATAAACGATTATAGCTAGAACCATTGCTGTTTTAAATCATTATTGCTTAAAATTGTTGCTATTTGAAATTGTTACTTCTTAAATTTTCACTATTTAAAATTGTTGCTGCTTAAAATTCTCACTATTTGGAATTGATCTCAGGTTTCTAAACAATTATTTTCTAGTATACTACCTCTATGAGAAAATTTTGTACTATGCTGTTTTATTTCGATCTAATTTTTAATATATTTATGTTTTTCAGAAGCACCATTTTGAAGTACTATTCAGAAAGTGCACTTTTAAATTTTTCTTCGCTGTATAATCTATATTCGCTTTATAATTTGTCCTCATTATTATTACTATATTTATGGGTTAGGTGTATATAGGAAAAATCCCTGTTTATCATACCTTTCTGTTTGCACCTTTTCCTGTCTTTGTCAATTCCAGTTTTATTGTCATTAGTTTCATAATGCTTATTAGCTCTTTATATATTATATGATTTTCTGTATGCGATGAAAATCGTATATAACGACCTTCATACGACAGCATAAATTCGGTCACTATAACCCATAGTAATTACAGACGATGTTTACATTAAATCATATGGTGGTTTAATGCATTTTTATATTCTTTCATTCCAAACTTATTTCTTGACACATTTATGTTTCTTTCATTCCAAACCTATTTCCTGATTTGATAGTTGTGAGAGTGCAAACAATTCTGATGGACTGTTCAGTCACTATATTCAATTACTAAATATTTTATGAAAAACAAAATCGTCGTTATAAATAAAATCGACGTTATATGCAGCATATGGATTCCTTATAAACTATACGTTTAATATATAAAAGAATATAAAATTTTAAATTTCCTTCAGTGGTTCCGTCGCTAGGTACAATTGACCATCATAACCTCCAGCGTCGTCATGAATAATTTTTATTCTTAATACGTTTATTAAATTTATTTAATTCACTTTTAATATCATAGAATATACAAAAAGATCTTTTCTTCTCCTGTTTTCATCTGCTAATTCCTGTCCACTATTTTATTCTCAATTTTCTTTTCGTTGATATTTTTTTATCCAGGATCAACGGGGCGATTCTAATTTTTCGTTGGAAAGAATCAATATTTTATGCATATTTTGAAAGCACTTTAATTTGATAAAACATGGATTACAGCCAAAAATACACAATCATTAAGAAATATAACTTAAGGCTCCTAGAAAGGTTTGCTGGCGCATAACCGCCATTTTCCTGCCATCGTATCACGTGATCCCATTCACTACTTCGTTAAAGTTGAATGATTGATTGTTTGGCTTTTTTATGGCGCAAGAGCATCTGGGCTATACTGCGCCATAAAGTTGAATGATTTACAAGCGTATTATTTTTAATCAAATGAGGTGAAAGAGTGAGTGCCCCGCTGGGAATTAATCATTCGAGGAATAAACATAGAATGTTTATAGTGTAAGTTTGTTTTGATTACCTGCATTATAATTTTACATTAATCGAAAACTAAGTTAGGGTTGCAAATTGTATTTATTGGCGACATCTTAAAAGTTGCGTCAATATTCACAATCGTCGGATAATCGCGGATTGTTGATTATTTTTATGCCAAAATAGCGATCATTGCTCCAAAACTGAAAACCTTTATCGCCAAGGTAAACAAAACCGTAAGTGTACAGGAAAATGGCGGCGAATATGCCGGCCTATAATTTGATACACGTGAAATAATATATTAACGTAATAGGCACAGTTGTATTAAATTAATTTAATTCAGCTTTGAAACTTTTCTCTATGGCTTTAAGCAATCTTCTAGGAAGCCTTTGTGACAAACTATAACTTATACTAACATTCAAAAAGTTATATTATTACGTTTACTATTATTGAACTGAAGGTAAGTGCTTCAATATCTATTAACCCCTTCACTACCAAGCACACCACGTGTAGTGTGGTGTTGTTTTGCCGTTCACTACCAGGACACCACTTATTGTGTGTTGTTTTGCCGTTCACTACCAGGACACCACTTATTGTGTGTTGTTTTGCCGTACACTACCAGGCGCACCACGTATTGTGTGTTGTTTTGCCGTTCACTACCAAGCACACCACATGTAGCGTGATGATGTTTTGCCGTTCACTACCAGGCACACCACGTATTGCGTGTTGTTTTGCCGTTCACTACCAAGCACACCACATGTAGCGTGATGATGTTTCGCCGTTTATTACCAGGCACACCACGTATTGTGTGTTGTTTTGCCGTTCACTACCAGGCACATAATACATGAGTGTGCCTGGTAGTGAACGGCAAAACATTACACCATGCGTGGTGTGCCTGGAAGTGAAGGGGTTAAATAATGAGAGTAGTTATAAACATGGAAAGCTTTTGGAAGCATATGAGACAATAGGTGTTAAATCAAAAAAAAAAAAACACATTTAAAAGAGTATATTAATGTCGTTATTAGAAACATAACCATAAATCTTAAACCTTTAAGTTTTATTTTAATTGCTGCATTTATCTTCATATGCTTTTAGTAAATCACCCGAACCTGTAAATGCAGTGCTTATATTTCATTTCAAGTAAAGGCGCCTTCAAAATGAACGAATTGATCAGTTTCCACTTAAAATTCTTTTGCAAATTGTCAATTGATTTCGAACCCGTAGGAAGGGAATAACATATATAGGCAATTCGTCGTTTTCATTAAATGCTGCTGTGAAATATGTTGCTTTCACCTTTCCACCCATAGACATAGCCTTAGGGGTTGTGCTGAATTTACGAGTTTATAATTTGCTATTCCATTACCTGTGGTTTCGGTATATAGATGACAGTAAGGCTTCTTGTGTCTCCGACTAAAAGAGGTAATGGAGAGAGATTCTTTCTAACTGCTATGCAGTTTCTCCTCCAATTACCGTCCCCACCGCTCGGCTCAGAAAAGAAGAAGAAAACTTTACTGCCTCTGCTGAAATGAGATTTTAATGCCCGCACATTTACATATTTTAACTTCCGGGTAATTTCAACATGCGGTGTTTCGGGGCCATAGAAATAAAGTAAGAAGAAGAAATAACGGGCAGGTGGGCGGCGGTAACTAGCCCCAAGACTTTAGCGGGAGAAGAAAGGGCCTTATATATTGCTATCCGCCCCTGAAAGGAACTGTCGGACCTGATGCTCTGAAAAGTTGTAATCAGGCCTGCGGCGGTTAAATAGCTTCGGGGGTAGAGGGGAACCTCCCTCCCCCCTTTCTATTAACCGAATTTTTTGATTACAGTTTCTGGGAAAAGCCTTTAATAGCGTCAACGAATGGAAAGGAGAAAACCTTAGAGTTGAGAATTTTTTCCCCAGTGACTTGGAAAAGAAAAGTAGATATTTCACTTAACCGTGCTTTGGCAAGAGATTTTTCCACTCTTTAGAGTCGATTCCTTAGAAGCAGTTTCGCCCGGTTTAAATTCCTCAATATTTAGCCTTTTACCATTATTTTTCTTCGCATGCAAAGGTTTAAGTGAACATTTTGAGTAAAATTTTGCATGATTTGATTGTAATTACTCGTGTGCTTCTGGTATAATCTTTCATGTTTTACATTCGTAAGTTTCAAACAAATTTCTTCTAGTCTGATTACAGTACGTCGTTTAAAGTATCAAATCATTTTCCAAAAAGTTTAATGATTATTTGATAAATTGCGAACACAAAAACCGTCAACTCCTGTTTTGTAGAAGTGGTTTCAATTTTTTATAGTTTATTTCCACTTTCAGCTAATGTCCTAACCGTCCCAATGCCGCGTATTAAATATCGCAGTCTTCCTATCCGAAGTAAACGTAAATTAACTAAAAATGTAAGTTTATAATTATTTTTATGACAATATATTTTATGCATATATGAATAATAAGTAGACTTGTGTTTTCTTCTAGAAATCTATACATTATAAGTGAAATTGTGATAAATCGGGCTTTTGAAATTGCCACAAACGTTGCTGCAGCTTCCAGAGCAGTATGAATAACAAATTTTGGCATTTTAACCGTACTTTAAAGTAACAACATGCATTGTATGCGCATGCCCAGTTCTAATATTTAATGCACCAGCACTAAATTTTTCATTGAGGGTCCACTTTTTCGAGTTCCGCCGTTGTCTTCAGCCGCCTTCAAATGTACTTATTTAATAAGAAAGTGTTTTGCCTTATGCAGTTTGTAAAATACGATATAAGTCATTATTGTTGATGAACATAAATTGCGGTTGTATGAACATGTTTCAAATCCAATGTAGTCCATCTATTAATACTAATCTGACACTACACGGATTAAATTAAGCAATAATTTTTTATCAACTTTTTTAGGCATAGTAATAACAAGTGGGGGGTCGTGAGCCATAGAACGCAAAAAACATTTCTTTTCTTTACGAACGTTTCACCATCTAACCACACCATAACATCGACGTATTACTACGCCTAAAAAAGTTGATAATATAAACGTCTTACTCATTGGTTTACGATCTGAATTTTTTTTTGAAATTTTTACGTAAGTTTGTATATGGACTTGGGTGGTACATTTTCAGATCTAAATTAAAAGGACACCTTTTGACTATTTTTTAATTTATTTAATTAATTTATATTGATGTTTTTCTTGTAGTTTTGTAGATATTTATGTATCTTAACTAATGGAGAGCATCAAAACCAACCAATCTGGTATATGGGAGCTCTCACTTTAAAACTTGTCAGTGAAGTAGGGAGAAGTATATTCTGATAAATCCTCCATGTTGATAGCTTTAGTTTTCTTAATCACAACTGTAGTATTTTCAATCACACTTTTAGTTTTCTTAACCACAGCTTTAGTTTTCTTAATCGCGGCTTTAGTTTTTTTTAACACAGTAATACACTTTAGTGACTTCAACGCTGATGAGTTGGAAAGCTTATCACTGTGCAAGTCTGTTTCAAGGCATTGGGAAAAAAGAGAAATCGAATTTATGTGCTTTTGCGATCTGATGTAAGCTTGGAAAAAACAATTTTTATTGAAAACCAACAACTAGAAGCTGATATCTAATCTGTCTCATTGTAAATTTGATCTAGATGAGTTAATTTGAGTTAGAAATTCAGTCTAGATTAAAACATAGATTTCCAAAGAATGATTACCACGTTACTATGATGTTCAGTTGGTGAAGTTGCTATCTTTTCTTTCCAATATATCGTTTCTACTCTGTTCGTTTTTTTTTTGTTTTTTTTTGTTAAAAGATAGTTGCAGTTTTGAAGTTTTTTGTTTAAACTCAGGATGCGTTATCCATAGATAAACCATTCCACGTGCGGTCCATAAAGCCAGTCTCCTCGTTAAGCCGGCCTTCTTCGGCAAAAGTTAATCTGAACAAGTTGTTGCTCAACCATGGGGTGTATTTTTGATGAATCTCAAGTTCGAAGACTTCCAGACAGAGCTCCTAGAGTGAAAATTTTATGAATGATTTTTTTTTTTTAGAAAATCTGTGGAATGTTCCTTAAAACTTTTTGAGCATGTTCGGCGCTTACCCCTTAAAAACTGCTCGTATACTTTTCTTTCCATAAAATATTAGTTTAGGGAGCAAGTATTTTCAAGCTACAAGCTTTGGGTTTGGGTGCTGCTGACGTTTTTAGAACAAGTTTAGCTCTTTTGTCGCCATTGAAGTTTGGTTGTGTTTTATAACACACTGAATGCTGAGATTCTATTGCGCGAGGGTCTGCAGCTCACCAGGGAATTGTAACTTCTTTCGCCGGGGGGACTCAAGCCCTGGATTTCGGGTCGGTTGGAAAAAAAGCTGACAAACCCTAAATATCCACTGGAATCAAAGGTTATTCACATTCCATCCAGGTTATTCGCATGTTACTGCGGCATTACCACAAGGTCTTATTTCCAGTGTTACGTTAAATGAAGAAATAATGTATGTTAACCATAACCGAAGAGGGGGGGGCAACAGGGGCTGCAGCCCGTGGGCCCGAATAAAGTCTAGGGACCCTCGCTGGCAAGTACCTGTGCTGGGTCGGTCCTGAAAAAAATATCTATGCCACTGCCCAGGGAAGGGTTTATGGGGGTCCTCGTTGACTCTCTGCGCCCCTGATATTAACACTATATGACTAAAACGTAGTTTTATCGTGGCCATGTTAAATATGTATCTTACCTCTTAAAAATAATTTCAATTCGACGCTGATATGGAAAAATATCTTTTATAGTGTTTTACATATAGAATTATATTATGTAAATTTTATATCGTGGCATTTATATTCGTGTCATTATTTACGTAAGTTTATTTAGACATGTAAAGTACACATATAATGAACACGGTAACACAAATTGGAAATATCACATCACACGTGTAGGTCCCGAGTAAATGCTGCAGCATAACCCACTCGAGACGCCGCAAAAATCAAAGTAAGCACTGGAGTGACGCAACCATATACAGGCTTCCTAAGAAAGTCTGAACGTGGCCAATAACTGTTGAACAAAGACAGATTTTGCAACGAAAAACAGGTAGTGCGTAGCTATTTTACTATACCAATATCAGATGAGATGAACAGTAGCGTCCCTAGTTGGGAATTGAGGACGTTAAAAAAGTTGTTTCGAAAAATAATGAAGATGAGGAAATATTTTCAATTAGAAAATTGTAGAGCATCTTTCAATTTATAGGAAAATGTATACGACTCACATGTAATATGTACATGTACTGCCACAAAGTGGGGTGTTTCCAAAGTTCCAATGCATCGTTTTTAGCTAATGCTTTGTAGTATTTTAACAGTTGAGTTGAAGTACTTAAAAGAAAGAAATCATTGTCTCTCTCTCCTATAATAACTTCAACCCAACTTTTAAAACACCAGAGAGTATTAACAGAAAATAATATATTTACACTTCTGGAAT
>QLNU02014802.1:163365304-163378660 GCA_006491805.2 Dysdera silvatica | reverse complement strand
TTATTTGTTTTTAATTCCAAAGACCTTCTTTCTTAAATTAGTCACTCGGAAGCGGGATTTTTGAGAGATGATCCCATGCATGTCTGTTACAGCAAACCTTGTTAATATCAATGTAGCAATTGACTGACAACCTCAATACCAACTTATTGAAATCGCAAATTTCCATCAAAATGTATATAGTCATTATTATGCATATTTCTCCCTTTCCAAGAAGCTACTTTGACAGTAGATTATCCTTCTTGCTCAATCTTTATGCCATTTTGCATGGACCTTTGGTGTTGGTTGGCTTTAACCTGGCCCATGGTAAACAAACAATCGTTGTTGTTCCCATATCTTGTTCTTTCATGAAATATGATAACTTTCGGAAACTGATCACCAATCTTTGTGTGGTTTGTTAGCTTTTCAAACAGTTCGTTAGCGAGAAAGCCAAGCTAATTCCTTTCTTCGTTGTTTTGACAAACCATATTTCATTGCGTTTGTAAAATTTAACTTCGTCATTTTTATCATGACATTCCGCACATGAAAATCTCATTGAAGGCCATTTAGTAAACAGTGCATAACAAATGAATTTCAATCACTGTCATCAGTCGACGTTCAATAAATCATGAGATTTATAATCCCGCGTCGGGTTTGATGCGACTCAGACAGGAACTGTGTAGTCCCAGGCGTGCGAGGAATCGCTGCTGAATCAAAAATTTCAGTTGGAGTCTTATATCCGGTCTCGAAATTTATATCTTTTTTTTTTTACAAAAATAATCCGCCTGAAGTACGCAATGTTTACTTAATTTCGAAAGATATATCATTCGCTTGATGACATTAATCTGCGTTTATTTAATTTTGTACATATCGTCTACACTTTACTTTCTCTGGTTAGTGAAATATATTTTTACTGCAAGTTATACATATAAATTATGGCTTTAGTTGTACCTACAAATTATGCCTTGAATTGTGCCTACAAATTATGCCTTGAATTGTACCTACAAATTATGCCTTGAATTGTACCTAAAAATTATGCCTTGAATGAATTTGCTGATTTTAATGCAAGAATTTGCTGATCGTAACGTACGAATTTGCTGATTTTAATGCAAGAATTTGCTGATCGTAACGCACGAATTTGCTGATTATAATGCTAGAATTGTTGATTGGAATGATTAATTTTCTAATTTGTATTGCAAAGATATATTTCGTTTAAATACTCTCCGGAATTCCATGAATGCGATGTTATAAGAATATCTAAATACCATCACAAATATCTAAATATCATCACAAATATCTAAATACCATCACAAATATCTAAATACCATCAAATTTGATGCAGAATATCACAAAAGTAGTTGAAAGTTGCTGCACATAATATTAAAAAAGAAAAGAATAATAAATTATTGATATTATAAAGAATAATATCACATTATATGACATAGAATGGCAATTACATATCAAAAGTTTCGAAGCAAAAGTGTGTATGTACATTTCTGTAAGGGAATACTCTCTTTCGTGGCATGATGCACTCTATATAATACAGCTCGTCAAAATATAGTTTAGAACTGACTGAATTGTTGATAGAGTTTGAAGAGGATAATGTCATCATAGTTACATAACAAGTTTTTACAGTATTTCCTTTCATTGTGTTATCTGTACGACTGAACTGCTTAATGTATTTGTAATGTAACTTTTTAATGTATCAGTACTACTGAACTTTTTAATGTATCGGTTTGTACTTAAAGCAGACTAATGGTAAATGGGAATCGTGTTTCAAACGCAAAAATCAATATAGATGCTATTTGTGTTCTCATTTTGTTATATTATATTCTCCTTAGCGGTATGATTGGATGTTGCCAGATACCTTTTGCCGTGCCTTATTCTTAATCCCGGTTGTTGACCTGTGCGTTAACCAACACAAAGGCCAACGCACCGTTCGCAAGACTTTCAACAGGTGGATAGCGGAACTTGAGAAAGATCTTAGATGAAAACCCAAGATTCCGGAAGTACTACTTTTAGGACCTTGCTCCCCCCTTTTTTTATCGATAAGGATCTTCAGAGCTCCCCCTTTCCTCTATAGAACTTGAGAAAAAAACCTGGAAAAAAAGGAACTTCTCCCGTGAACCTGAGGGGTGCGGATTCGAATTTTCTGCGAGATCTGAGCGGTACCTGGTCGTTCACCCCCTGTCTTACGTTCCTTCTGCGGAAATGGGGGCAAAAAAGCGTCGTGAGGCAAGGTCGAAAACCTGACACAATACCACGAAATGCTTAAAAAATAAAGGGCTTTCTAAGATGTGGAGTCTAAAAAAAGTTCTTACAATATAACTGTTTGGGGTAAGTTTTTTCCCTCTCCCCAACGGGGTGGGATTTTCACTAAGGAACAAACCCAGGGGTTATACCTGGCGATTGACCTACTGAAATTTTGGGCTTGCCTTTATGTATTAGACCGTTCTTTCTGATCCCGGGGGTTACTAAACTGTTAAATTTAGCTCCTACCGCTTTCTTCTAAATTTTTTGGACTTCCGCTTTTTTTGCGGTTTGATTCTGTTGTTGAGAATTCGACTATAGGTGAAAAAACCTTCAATACAGCCAGAACGTGTGAATGGGGAGAAATAACGATTGTGTTGTATTCAGAACCGCAACTAGAAGTTGTGATATGCTTACGCATCTCCCATGATCTTCAATCGCCATTATATTGCGTTATATAAAATACTATAATTCTACTCTTCTCGAACTCTGTTTCTCTGTGGCAAGAAAATTCGTTAACGAAGTACGTAAAGTTATTAACTAAAAAGTACAAGCTGAAGACATTAATGCAATGAATGTGTAGATGTCATCCATTGTATTATGTCTTCGCCATCTATTGCATTATGTCTTCGGCATTCATTGCATAATGTCGTCCGCATTCACATTGCACCATGTCTTCAGCATTCATTGCACCATGTCTTCAGCATTCATTGCACCATGTCTTCAGCATTCATTGCACCATGTCTTCCGCATTCATATTGCACCATGTCTTCCGCATTCATATTGCACCATGTCTTCAGCATTCACATTTCACCATGTCTTCAGCATTCACATTTCACCATGTCTTCTGCATTCATTGCACAGTGTTTTCAGTATCTATTGCAGTGTCGTCAGCATTCACACATTGAATCATGTCTTCAGCATAAAATCAGACATAAAATTGCTTGGATATAACATTCATCAGGATAGAATATTGTTAGGATATGTGATCGAACAAATACAATTGGGATTCATTAGTATTGACTGCCAACCATGGTCTCTTCCGCTCCATTCTATAGCAGAGAAGAAACCACTTAGCTGCCTTCATCCTATAAAATACAAACGAACAATTATGCTTATTATACTTTTACGGTCTTCAAACTTCAGGTGTAATAAACTGCTCACTTTCTTAAACGCATTTCTTAACTTCCCGTTAATACCACTGCCTTCAAGATAATAGTATTCACCAAGCTCTATCTCATGAGTTTGTTCGGCTGCTTTCATTCATATGTGTTCTTCTTAGCTCAATGGCAATATTCGTATAAGAAATTGCCCCCATACGCGCGTAATAGTATCATTGGGCAATTTTTATGTTTATCTCCATTTAGCGGATGATATTTGTCAAACATTTTCCAAACTCATTGTACTCATAAAATCAACTGCATTTATAAAACGGTTTCGTAATGTATGAATCCAATAAAAATGAAAACATTTCTGATATTCGCATAACCAGGCAGCTGTTAACTGATTTATTGTGGAAAAAAAAATGATGTAACCATATGTGCAAACATGTAAAATTTGAATGTTCTCAAGTGTGACACACCGTTTTGCATCAAATATCCTAAGTTCATTTTATTGCGATTATTACTTTATTGCGTGAGAATTACCATTTATTATTCTAATTTTAAACATCAATACTTCTGCTTCTTGAGTTGTGATGTTGTTAGGAAGCCTTTTTCTATTGTTACCGAAAAGTGCATGAAGTATGTTTGCCTTTATGTCGATAACTACATGTCTATGGAGATGATGATTATTGTTACAAATACTGCTGAATTAGTTCCGTCGCTGCTTCGGACGTCTTGGTCTGTCAAGAACATGTGCTTCCTCTTTGCTACTAAAATGCCTGCACGTCAGAACAAAATTGCCTTCTATGCACTATACTACGATTGTCGCAGTATACTACACTACAGGCCTGTAGTATACTACGATTGTCGCAGTATACTACACTACAGGCCTGTAACCAGGATGAAGGTCAGCTGGGGCGAGGCTAAGGGCATATGGGGCACAAGGCATCCTGGGATTGTTCTGTATATATATAAGTAGCTAAATGGGGCCACTGAGGCCTCGCCCCTTCTGGCCCCGGCTTGGTTACAGGCCTGCTGCGCTAGCCGCTCGTATAAAATTATTCCCGCAGTTGAAGGGTTAAATTCGCAAGCTTTATGATAAGATCGATTAAAGATGGTGAAATTTTGGAAAAGTATAAGGTGCTGTTTTTTATTTAGCTGTCCTAAATAGGTGCAATTCTTACACTATTATTCTTTCGTCCACTTATATAATAATTTAGAAAACGTAATTAGTAGAATTAGTGACAATATTCAAAGCAATTAATTATGCGAAAATTTAATAAGTCTGCAGGAGGATAGGAAGTAAAATAGATGGAACTCGGATGTGGTTAAATCACTTAATATGGTACTCAAAAATGTGGTTAATTTATTTAACATTGGACTTGGTTGTGGCTAAATCATTTAATATAAGACTCAAGTGTGGTTAAACCATTTAATATGGGACTCAAAATGTAGTTAATATGGTTAATATGAGACTTAAATGTGGTTATACGTAAAAATGCATATCTGTGTTTTGAAACAGCAAGTCCGTTAATTATTACTGGGGTATAAAAACATTGGACGTAATTAAATTTGAAACATACCTTTAAATCTATATTAGATTTAATCTGAATTTGTGTATAATTTATAGTAAAAAATGAGGAGGGCGGTTCCGACACTTAGACGTTTATTTGAAAGTTTACCTCTTGTTAGATTCTATTAGATTTATTGTTTAATTTTAGACCACCTTAGACTGCGTTTAAGTCTTGGGTATCGTCTTGGAACCGAACTAGAGAAAAGGAAGAATTTTATTAGAGAATTACTCGATCGATTAAATGGTTTGAAATTTTCGATTATATCTTTGAATTGTTTTACTATTAATGAAAAAATTACTTTAATAAAGGCAATGTACATTAAAGTCCTGTTTTAAACATGTAAGATTACGACAATTTTGATTTTCCTATTATTTACGAGCAACAAAATGTACTTCGATACTTGTATGGAGTTCTGTCATTCAGAATACAAGAACATTTTAACCTTTTCGATAAAAACAAAAAAATCTCCATTGTTAGCTTTACAACCCCTCTCTCTCCGTCTTTCTTTCAATTTTATTATGTATTTTTTTTATTTTAAAATATATTCAGTATGTTTGAATATACATAATTATAAATAGATTTAAACATACTCAGGAGTTATTCTGCACATCTGACGAAAATCTAGATTTATGACTTCTATATTCCTGGAGCTATAAACGAATTTACCTTTTCCTTTGTAAGTTAATAAAATGTTATTCTTATTATGCAAGGTCATGGTTGACATTGTATTTGGTTGATTTCTTACATTATAACATCTTTTCTAAGGGCTTCAGATAAGTTAAAGGTATCTTCTTGTACGTTGTGAGCTCCCCAGAAATGCGACATTTTTAGTTTGGTGGCAGACTTTGTTGTCGGTTTCGAGTATGTGGAGATGGCGTTTTAGATTTTAGGAAATTATCCTGACAACATATATTCACACTGCAATTGGAACAGCTGTAGTGTCTCTATCTCCTGAGTTTACCTCGATTTAGAAATCTTTATACTCATTGCTTCAGTTCGATCGTTTCACTCTTTGTTGTTATTATTATTATTAACTGAAATTAAACCTATCGCATACAAATTAAACATTGGAAAGAATTATAAATAATTCCATTTATATATTCGTGATTTAACATCGCGAAAGTTTGCCATTTAATGTGCAATTGACTGTGGTATGTTGTTGGTAAAGAAATCCATAATGTTTAGAAATGATTAGGAGAGACAGTCACTCCTAAATGAAGAAGAATTTCTCTGTTAAGCTAATTATAATTATACAATTCGCACACTAAATGATTATCAAATACAGAAATTAGATTTTTACATAAAAAGGTTAAACACTGGTAAAATAGCAATGGAAAAGATCACTACTCCTGAGAGATCCTGAAAGATCATTACTCCTGATGAAGGACTGCTGCTGATGCGTCCGAAAGCTTGAGTGATCTTTTTCATTGCTATTTTACCAGTGTTTAACCTTTTTATGTAATTTCCTCCCTGGTACCCTGTATTTTATTTCTAAATTAGATTTTTGCTATGACAAGCTCACGTAAATGGGGCGTTACATTGTACTTGCCTTGGCCCTTCAAAAATAATTGATGCTCTTCCTCTTCGCCAGTTGGCGATCTATCAGCGAAGTCAAAAATAAACTTCTTTACATTGCTGCATCCAGTTTTCTAAATAATTAGTTTGCGAAATATTTGAAATAACGCGCCAAAACAAATGGATTTATTATTGTTGTTATTATTATTTACAGAACCCTTTGTAATCTCACAGTCGGTGATTGTTTCGATGGCGCACCAGGCTCCAAAATTGAGTGTGATTTAGCGCCAAATTCGACGATGTTGTAATTCACTATTGTGAAAGAACTATTCATTACTCCCGCCAAATTAAAGGCAGAAGCCAGTCTTTGCGATACCTGATTTCTATTTTCAAGCACTCGGGAGTTCCATCACAATTCTGATAAGTATGTAGGAAGAAGGTGCGTTGCCATCCTATGCACCGCCTTCCGAAATACTTCTGCATAAGCCGATAAAAGCACTTGTAATGCTTTCATTTCCGCATCTGCATGTATATTCAAAGACCGATATTGTTCCTACTTGCGTTGCTTGTTTGACCATAGGCTGCCTTCATCTCATCAGTGTTGTCTTGGGGTTGTTAGGTATTATGAAGAAGAAACTGTTGTTTTCGTTTGGGACTACTAACAAGACCAAGAAGCAATTTACGTTCTTCTTGCGCACGGAACTCCACCTTTGGATCTTAATAGCCAGACCGGAGTTTTCTTTGCACAAACTTGACTACCAACTCCTCCTCCTCCTCCTCCTCTGTTTCTCCTGCAACTGCAATTCAAAATCCAATGATTGTTTGCATATGCACAAACTTTGAATGCATGCACCGAGTTGCGTACAATTCTGTTTGTTAAAAAGCTGCCGGTATTATGTTTTGTTCAAAATGAATACTGCTTTGGGCTATAAGGCAAATGCTAAACACTGCCTGCGTTTGAATAGACGACTTTTTCTTTCTCTTATTCCTCTCTCTCTCTCTTTTGGATTTCTCTTATTGTTATTATTGCGGGTACACCGCTGTCGTTAATATTATTGTAACAACAGGAGCACATTATTTTGTTAGTGTTTTCCTTCTATTGACACTGTTATTACTATTTCCCTCGCTCTTTAACGTTATGGAATATACTGCGTTACGAAATACACTTTTTAGGCTTTTTTCTTGGTACTTAGATTGGAAAATGGTACCAAATTTTGCGTGCGTTTTAAACATTCAAAGTTTTCGGTATCGTAATAAACAAAAAATTATTCTTTGAGTTATATCGAGGTACTTACGCATATTATTGGGTACATCTATTGAACACAAGGTATTTCTACTACATACCTTGTACTTATACTACATATTATTGCGTACTAAAATATGCTGTTCTGCGAGGCGTTTTTCCAATTACTTTAATTACCTTTATTTCTCGTTCACTTCGAACACGCATGCCCACAAGTATAATATATAACTTATAGTTCATCAAACATCGTTTACTATTTCATACAAGTTGAGAAGTATTGAAGTATTATACATGTATACAGAGGCGGCCCGAGTCTACCTCCATTGGGGTATGGGAGAAACACAAGATTTTCCAACTGCACAAAAGCGTTGAAAATTATATATATATATATATTACACCTCCCTTAACGACCACTTCACTTAACAACCATTTTTTTCTGGAAACGGATTTTCCCCCAACGCTAAATTTTCCTCCATTCAGAAACCACCTCTCTGTACGACCGCTTTATCGCGGAACCGACGGTGGTCGCCTTAGAGAGGTTTTACGGTATAAATATTTAAACATAGCATTTACTGTTGAATAAACAAAAAATCCATGGTAACAGACATTGAAAGCATTTAGCGTTTTACGACGCGAGAGGAACTATTTGAAACTTCTTCGTGCCTGCTGTACAGATATAGCTATGGACGGACCCTCCAACTTAACTTCACAGCAAGTTTGAGAGCTCAACACTGTGGTCCATTGTAAATTAGATTCAATATAGGGGACACCATGGAAAAAGTCCTGGTTTCTTCTTTGTAACAGTTAAAATGAGGGTTAAATGAGAAAGGGGGAGAAACGAAATCTCCGAATCTGTGGTTCTGGTGCCCTGTTGGCTGGACAATATACCACAGACATGGAAACGGAAATAACTGTTTACAAAATAAGCAGTTATAATCCAAATTTTTTCCGACAAACGAAAGCAAAGTCGGTCGTTTTCTCCAAGTAACTTTCGATTTTACCAACATTATAAAATTTTCCAATTGTCTAAAGGTAAAGAATAAAAAGAAAAATAGAATTTTCCACTTTCCTCCTAGAAAATGTAAAATTTTACCAAGTTGGCAATTGAAATTGCATGAATTTCCAACTACCTAAAAAAATTAATTATTCATCCCTTCTTTTTTCGAGTTTAACCGGAATTTCCTCAACTTCGAGCTTGACTTTTCCCAACTTTGAATTTGATTTTTCCCAACTTGCAACTTGATTTTTACGATTTGGGAGACTCCCCCCCACGTCCATCCCATAAGGCCGACCCTGGGCTGGACAATATACCACAGACGTGGAAACGGAAATAACTGTTAACAAAATGGGCAGTTATAATCGCAAATTTTTCCGACCAACAAAAGCAAAAAAGTCTGTCTTTTTCTCCAAGTAACTCTCAATTTTGTCAACGTCAAAAAAATTATTCCACCTTTTTCCCCCGGAAAATAATCCAAATTTTTGCCAAGTTGGTAATTGAGATTGCATGAATTCCTAACTATCCAATGAATTAATTATTCATCCCATTTTTTTCGAGTTCGACAGGATTTTCCCAACTTGGAGCTTGATTTTTTCGATTGGGGGAGGACTCCCCCCTTGTCCCCACATAAGGCCGGCCCTGCATGTATATCTAAAACTCTATTTTAAATATTTTTCTAAAAATATGTGCCTAAAATTTATCTTAAGTACTCCCATATGGTAGTTATATTTTCAAAGTCTTGTTATTATTTTATTTCCATTTTTTAAGATTTACTCCAAAAAATTTAGTTATCTAAAGTTTGGATATGCGCCTGATCATCAAAACTTATTTGCTGTGTATGTTTGCAAACGACAGCACTCGATCTTGTAATATTATTAATATATAAATATATGCATGTAATATATACGTTAATATACATTTATGTATTATATAAAGGTATAGTTCTAAACAAAATATTTTAAAAACTATTTCTTTATCTTGATGAATATGTTTTTATTTATTTGTTTGCGCTTGGAAAATTTGAATATAGACTTTGAATATATTTAGTTATAGTTTAAAACTACTTTGCCCTGCTGTATTTCATAAATTACGCCATATATTGACAAAGAATTATTATATCACTCGTTGGTCGTACCGTTCACCGAAATTCTATTCTATTGATACAGTGGAACGAATGCACTTTTCTCAGCTCATTGTAGCCCAGAGTTTGATTTGGTAAATAAGAAAGTTTCGTATTCTTCAGAAAGCTCCAAATCCCGGAGCAACATTACCTCAGATGTCTCTGAACCATTAAGCACAGCAAATTACGATAGAAAATAGACTGAAAGGAAATGAAAATCATTCAGACAGTATGCCACAATGTGTTTTACATATGTTGTTACCCGCAATCATGAATAATCGATGGTATTTTTATATGCGTCATGTAACTAGTATATGCGCTGCACACACAACTGCGAGGATAAAGCATATATTGATTGTCTTGTAAATTAGAACTTGTAAACTAGTACTTTACAAACTCGAGCTTGTACATTAGTATCTTATCGATTGAAGAAAACTGATTAAATTTTAAGGTTGCATTCTGATTCAGCGCGTTGTATTGTGTAAAACTCAACCACCTCGATTTCAGAAACATTTTGTGTAATTAGCGGATATGGCTTAAGACGAATGTTTACGTCCCAAATGATGTAAACAAGTTTCTTACATGCTGTTACTGTCGTATTTTATTTAGCATTTTATTAGCCGCTGTAAATATGCAATCTACCTCAATTCTTTCTCTCAGCTGTTTCATAGTTTCTTCCAAATTTCTTTTGCAGCAGCCTATGATATTATGAGCTTATTCCTTGATCTGACGCATCTGCCGTTGATAAATCAACAGATCAATTACTATGTTATTAAATTTGGCGCCGGAATTCCGAGTATTGTCATAAATACTATGGTAGTGACATTGCAACTGAAATCATCCTTCTCTATATTCATCATTTCTGAATTTATCCGGTCAGGTTCCTCTCCTTCTAAAACGACTTTCGTGTGTTATCACATTTCATAATATAGGGGTGCAAATTGATACAGAACATTTTTTTACTAAAGCGCTTGTTTATATTGTGACTTAGTCATCTAATCTTGCCCTCGTCTGTTCTAATATAAGTAGTACTTAAATATTTGGAAACAATCCTTTTCGAGGATTTCTGCTTCGTTCCAGATGATCTATTTCCTTGAAGTCTAGCAGTGTTTCTAAACATACGTTCCCTAGAACCCCGGATTTTCGCGCCAACCTTCCATCAGGTTCCGAAATTTGTAAAGCATGGAAGAGAATAAAACGGAATGAAACCTTACAGACAATTCTAAGAAAATCTGTAATTTCTGTAATTTTTCCCCCATAAACACTTATTAGTTAACCCAATATGTTATTTATTATAGTTAACACTAACATATATCCGCAGAGTAGTAATAAAGGGGGGCTTCTGGCACAACCTGTCAAACCACTTTTGGGGCGTGGCCTAAATCCCCACCCTGTCAAACCACTTTTAGGGCGTGGTCAAAAAATTCCATACTGGAATAGAGAGGGGTCATCCCGCCTCCCACGGCGGTTCATACTACCAGGTGTTTTCCAAATTTTAAGGTCACGTGGTTTTCAACCTTTTCACCCAAACTAGATTTTAACACCCGCTTCTAGAATTTTTTGGAACTTTTCCCTATATGTATAAGAGACTTTTTATAAGTAATTAACGATTTTTGGGTATCATACTTAATTAGTATTTTTTTAATTAAGCTATTTCATCATGATTTTACCTATCCCTTCGAAGTTTTTCTTGAACTGTTTACAATTTTGATACGTTTCGCAGATTTTTTAGAAGTTTACCCATCCATGGAATTTTTCCAATAAATAGGGATTTTAAGGTTTTGTCCCTAATTAGTTCAATTAAGCTATTTCAACTCTATTTTAACGATTCCTTCAGGGTTTTTCTTGAACTTTTTTTAATTTTTGATACCCTTTCGGGAATTTTTCTCAGCCATGGGATTTTACCGATAAATAGGGATTTTATGGTTTCTTCCCTAATTAGTTTTTTTAATTAACGATATCTTCACACGGTTTTAAAGCTCCCTTAGGTATTCTTAGAAATTTTCCTGTATTTTTACCCTCAAGCTTTAACACTGTCTTGATCATAAATACGAGATTTCCGTAATTTTTATTTTTTGCTTACTCTTCTTTAAAAAAATGATTTCATTTCCACAGCGTTATGAGGCGGGACTCGTATTGCGCATTTTTTTTTAATGAAGTGTTCCCCAATAGGTCTAATCTTAGTTTGTTTGTTTTTTTAAAATTTCAATATATTTTATTTTTATTAGTCTAATGCTTTATTTATTTTAAACATTGCAGTGATATATTTGTTTTCATTTAAGCTACTTCAACGCGATTTTAGATAACCCTTCAGGTTTTTTACCGAACTGTTTTCAATTTTGATGCCTTTTTCGGGAATATTTCAGAACTTTACTCAACTATAGCATTTTTACCAATAAATAAGGATTTTAAAGTTTCGTCCCGAATTAGTTTTTTTTAATCAACGATATCTTCGCGTGGTTTTAAAAATCTCTTAGATATTCTTCGAGGTTTTCCTGTATTCTACCCCAATGTTTTAATACTGTCATGATTACAAATATGAGATTTTCGTAATTTTATTTTTGTTTAATCTTATTTAAAAATGATTCTACTTCCACATCACCAGGAGGCGAGAATCGTGATGAGTTTTTTTTTAATGAGGTGTTCACCAGTAGCCCTAATTCTCGCTTTTTTTTTAAAACAACTTTTCAATACATTTTTATACATTACCTTTTCATTACTTGTATTTTAAAAACTTACATTTTTTTTTAAATTTCTTACGTTTATTTTTTTCTAAACTTGTATTTTTTGGGTTTTATTATAATTTATAATGTTTTCATTTTCTTTGGCATCTTTTTTTTATTTTTAAACTTACGTTTTCTTCTTCTATATTTTGAGAACTTTTATTTTTTCTAAAAACGTGATTTTTTTTTAAATTCTTGCTTTTCTTTTTCAAAACTTGCATAACATTTTGTATTATTCTTGTGATATTTTTTCAATTTTGTTTTTTAATTTTTATTTTAAATCTTATATTTTCACACATATAATGCACACCAAAGTGTATGCAATACGGACGGAGATACGTTTGAAAATGTATCATCCTAAGAATTAACTTGGACCCAAGGATGCCGGCAGGGTGAAATCTGGGCGGGGGAGGCGGCAAAAGGCCTTAAAAAACGGAAATTTTCTACCTCACCTTCTTAATTCCACTTTTTTTCAAAGAAAATCGAAATATGGGGGAGGACAATGTCCCTCCCTTGTCTGTACTTGCCGGCGCCCATGTCTTGGACTGCAAAATATTATACTTCTTCGTAACTTGGGAAGTATTACGCGTATTGAGAAATATCGCCACAGAAAGGTGAGACACATATATATTCTATCTTTAATACTATCTAATTATATCATTTATAATGGATATATGTTCTGTAACCTTTTTTTTATTTAAAATTTCAAAAAAACAGAAAGGCCCTTAAAAAAAGGAACATCGAATTAATCTAATTGATTAAATTACAAGCGAATTGGAAAAATACACACTTTTTGAAAATTTTATGAAAATTTTGCAGAAATATGCAGAAATATTCAAAATATGAAAAATACGC
>QLNU02014802.1:163351406-163361534 GCA_006491805.2 Dysdera silvatica | reverse complement strand
TAATGATCCACAATAATTTTATCGCATTTTTTCTTAAAATTATTATGTGTTATGAAACTATTTATTATGTTTTATTATTATATAACCTTTCGTATATTTAAAGGTCATTTTAAAAAATGTAATACGTTTTAAAATTAATTTTTTTTTGTGTAGACCAACCATCGAATATGCCTTTTTAATATTTTTTTTATGTTTCATTTTATTTTTATAATATACATGCTTCTTTATGTATTTAATAACGACAGAAATCTCCAATCGTTATTACGTTATGACATTTTAATATTTCTGTTCATAGAAAAACACATTTATTTTTTAGATTTGTACATATCCATTTAAAACAATTTTCCAAGCTAGTAGTTTGTTAAATGTCCACAGATATAATAACTGTTCATGTTATTAAATCATTAATGTGGATTACTGTACGACGGGTGCATATATTATGCATCTAATGTGTGCATACATATATATATATGCACGTATGAGTTAAACTCTACAGTGTCCCCAGGCCTTAAGAGGTTCGGATTCCTCGGAAAACTGTAGGTCCCGGCGCAGCATGACCACTGTAGTCTTTGAGCCGTAAAACCAAAAAACAAACAAACTCTACAGTGGTGTAGCGGTAACGCATTATCCTAGAGTGCTATTACTCAAGTTCGACTGTCAACGGTCCCCCTTCCTTCCCCCCCCCAAAAAAAACCGCCTTCCAACTAACTAGGGGGTGTTCAAGTATTACGTAAGCAATATTTTGGCCATTTTATACCTCTCCCCCTGGTAAACAAAAATTAACATTGGATAACATAGGAAAGTAGGCACAACAACAACTCCCTCCCCAAAGTGCTGCGGTGCTGGCATGCAATACTTGAACACTTCCCTAGTCATTGGTATCCGCTAGGATTAGTTTTCTGTGGCTTACGAAATTTGTATTCCACGGAAAGCTGTAGGTCCCAGGACCAGGAACGTAGGACAGAGGGGGCCAATGCCCCCCCCCCATCGGTTATCCAAAAGACATTATTTTCGCATCATAAAATCCTCTTTAAAGGCCCCTGAATTGCTGTGCTACTACCCAAACCATCATGACCTTTGGCCTCTTTGCGCCATGAAACACAAATAATCACATATATAGGGAATATCCAGCTTTCTGACTTTTTTTCTTATTATCGTATCCAGCCTGCTAACCCATGACAAGATCGATGCCACTTTCTGTACATTTATTGGCATTTCTTCACGTCCATCTCCGCACCTACACTTTGAAAGAGATCGCGCTTACACTACCGAAGGTATAGGTGTCTGATTTTCTGCGTGAATTTTGACAGTGGTGACTCGCCAAGACTTCCACAATGTCAAGACTTTGACAATGATGATCGCCAAGACTTTGACAATGATGATCGCCAAGACTTTCACAATGATATCAGTTTTTGATTTCGATGAACTCTGACAATCACTTCCATCGCCCGCAAAATAAATTCTATTTTCCACCTTCTGACCCTGAGCTGGACTCTCTCTCTCTCGGACAATGAGTTCTCTCTTATTATTGTTTAGATTGTGACAGTAATTGCAGAATTATTTATCATCTTTCTTCGCATCGTCTGATATCTAACGTCCTGTTCTCCTCAACGGACAGTAATACAGCGCTGCTGTAACATAAACTTAGATCTTTGACTTCCTCTTTATGACTCATATAACCTCTTTGTGCTCCGAAGATGCACCCATCTCTCCTCACTCTTCTTTCTCTCTCTCTCTCTCTCTCCTTGAATTTTCCCCTCATATAGCCTTCTCTTTAATACCGTTCGGTTTGTTCAATTTTATTCTTTTATACATTTTTGTTGTTATTTTCGTTATAAATATCGAAAAATATATTTAATGATTTTATTCTTTAAATTGCTACGAAATCTCCTCCGTTGAGCCTGATTGTAGATAACAAATATCCACATGTATCTCCTCGGCGTATACATCCTAGTTATTTCTTTGATACGAACGTTTTATACTGCATCTGTTAATTCACGACGTTCTAATTACTTATATAATGTCGATTGGTCATTTTCTTTAACCTTACGTACTCTGATAAACGAAGGGAGGTTATTAAGTTCTCGTCATAGCATGAAGATGGCGCTGGTGTTTAATTCATTTCATTGTCATTCTGATTCCACTGATTGACATATAGTTCCATTCTCTATTACTATGAAGCTCCATTCTCTATTGCTATGAAGCTTCGTTCTCTAGTGCCATGAAGCTCCATTCTCTAGTGCCATGAAGCTCCATTCTCTATTGCCATGAAGCTACATTCTCTATTGCCTTGAAGCTCCATTCTCTAGTGCCTTGAAACTCCATTCTCTAGTGCCATGAAGCTCCATTCTCTATTTCCGTGAATGTTTATATCTAATATGATTTTTCTTACCTATTTGCAGTGCATTTTCTTTATTACCGTATAACGGCTACTTAAGCCTCTGAGGTAACTCAAGACATCATGCCGGGTAAATTTCGGACACTGATTCTGGCAACACTGTTTTGAGTTTGATTGTTAACTTTCATGCCATCAATTCCATATTTTGACGAAGCTTTGGGCCACATATTTTAATAGTGTGTATGTTTTAAAATTAAGTTTATAAACCTTTATTTGTATTTAGGATAATTTCGTCATAAATTTATACAGTCCATAACTTTCATCGCCAAAATCACATTTTTAAGTTAAATTCACTAAAATCATTTTTAAACATAACCTCAAACAATACTCTTAACGTTGTTATACTTCCTAGATTATATTTCCATTTTTTTATATATATTTTTAAATTCATTGTTGCTCCCTGTACGGTGTTATAAAGACTACCAAACAGGACTGGCTTTTGCCGTCTTCATCCTGGATGAGGACGGTGTCTCTTTTTCTCCTAAACAAAAACAGATCTAGTTTGAGCTTGTTTCTACGTGGGTGTCGAAAATTATTGAGTAAAAATAAATCCCCCCCACGAAAACTCACAAAAACTCGCCCCGGAGGCTTTTTGTGTTGACAATTATTTGGCAATTGTGTAATCCCTGAGAAGGTTAAAAATATCTTACACCCTTATATACGGAGAAAGAGAGCGTTGTTTCCTGTCCTCATTCGTCTAGCAGTCAAGACACACCAGGCTCAACAAAGGGACCCGGTTCGAATCCAAGGTGAGGACGGCGTCTCTCTTTCTACAAAAATAAAAAAAAGCTCTAGCTTGAGCTATTTATCCATAGGTGGTGAAAATTATTATATAAAGCCATTATACTGATTAAATTTCGGACACCGATTTTGGCAACACGTGTTAAATTAAGCATCTTGAACTTTTTTAGTGTGAATTAAACATACGAAACACTAAAATGTAAAAAAATTTACTTTTTACTTTCATTTTTACTAATAAATATCTTGAACCGTGTATGTATATTTATTTTAGGCCTTTATATGAATTTTTATACCCCATCACCAACTAACCTAAACGAAACAATGAATTCTCACTGCTGGCTTTAGTTACCCCATATTGAGAGGTAACTTAAGTCACCATGTTTTTTTGTTGTTTTTTTTGTTTTATTTTGTCTTTAACATACATGTTGTAGAAGACTTTCATACATCTGAACATAGAGTGTAACTGTAGACCCAAGTTTTATAATAACTAGTTAATCTCTAAAGTAAATGATGTTGAATTGGCAGATGTTTTAAATTGAAAAGCGGTTTAAGTAACTCCAATATACTGTATGTTTTTCATCTCCTTGCCTTTCCGTATCGAAAACGATTTTTCTAAACACTACTGTTAACGAATACTAATAGTTGATGAACTGATAAAATTTATGATAAGTATTTAAATCACATTTTATAGTCCAGAATTATTATAATCACTTTGGAATCGTAAAAAGCAGCGTCTCTCTTTTCAAAGGTAAAAAAATCAATCCCAAATAATGAACATCAGATTGCTTAGACAGTTTAGTAAAAGATTTAAATTGATAACAAATCAAGCTCACAAAGTCACCTATTTACTTTGATTGGAAAATGGGTATGAAAGCCATTATAGGGGAACCGCTATGCATAAATACTTTATTCCTAGGCTGAAAACGTCGTTATAATTTTTTAGATACGTTTCCAACCAGCGTGTTTGACGTACTGTCGCTTATACGTAATTAATGTGGAAAACATATTATTATACGTATTATACATGTTATTTATAGTTAAATAAAGATTGTCGCAAATGCTGATAGTGAGAGATTGTATATGTTATATATTTGAGTATTTCGTGGACAACGCAGCATGGAAAGCTGCAGTCTTCAAATAACTAGAGCGCGTTGCAGAGAAATGACTGGTTGGGAGTGGACACTAGTTGAAGACATTACCGAAGCCAAGAACCGTAAGTGGCAGTTGAAGGGGCATATTTCAAGAAGAATTGACCAATAACGATCGATCGATGCTCAAGATTAGATACCAAGACACCGCTGGAAATCAAACTGTACGACAGAAAAGTAAAAGGCATGCTCAATAACATGGCAAGGAGCCATTTAAGTTAGACATTTATACAAGAAAAAGGGAGTATATAGTGCAATCAAAATAAGGTTTATAACATTAGAGTAAACAGCAACAGAGTGGCTTTTATTTTGGACAGAAAGATGTTACCGGCTATGCTATTTCACATTCATTGCATTGTTATATACACTTAGATTATTAAAATTTATCTATGGTCAATAAAAATGTAATTCACAGTTAACAAAACAACTGCAAATGTGTCCTGACAAACTCAATTCATAGAAAATAATATTTGTAAATAGAAGTTGAACCATTATTTTGCGTTCGTTTTTTCCTGTTTGTGTGTCCGATTCAATTTTCGTTACCTTCTTCTTTAAAACTAAATACCGAAATGCAATCGTATTTCTTAAAGGTTTGAGATTCTCTGAATTTTTCTCCTTATATATAGATCTGATTCGAATTATGGGGTTCAGAAAGGTGTTGTTTAACATATGTGATGAAATTGACTGAGCATTGCTTTATTTTTTACGTTTAACTTCGGCAGAGGTGCATGTTTTGTCTCTATAAACTTAATACTCTTTTATTAAAGCTTGTTTTTTATCTCTATTTATATTTCGTATTTTATATTTACTTATGAGTCATTTATCCTTTTTTTTTTTTTTTTTTTTGATTAAATAGATTCTGGTTGTTTGTGCTGCATACAGGGAAATAGGGCTTCTATTTTCTGTGGTATATGGTACTAAAACATGTATATTTCAACACCTAAAAGTATGGCGTTCCTATAATGACAGCCTTTAGCAATTGATCATAATGCGTTGAAACCTGGTCAGTTCACTACCTTGGTAAAGTGACCACTCTCTATGAGAGAGAACTGGTAGGGACTTAGTCATGCCTATACCAAAGTCTGTCGTGTATAGCGACCACCTGTCTATGGTGACCATTGCAGTCCAGTCCCAAAGGTGGCCACTTTGGGCAGGTTTCATTGTATATGTTGATCTGATTTTATATCTCTATGAGCGATAACAATGAACATCTTATTCTTCTTAAAAAATGTGTTATACGTCATAATAATTAAATTCAATAAGTTATTATTATTAAATTTACTTAATTTATTAACATTGTTAAAATAAAAGCTTGGAATATCGTCAATTTCTTTTCATAACAGCAAACAATCGATGTCCAAAAATAGACGTTTTGGAATGTAATTACTGAAATAGTGTTTACTACTATGTTTCTAGTGTTTACTATTATGTACTATTATGTTTACTATTATGTTTCTAAAATATGAGAGGACCGAATTATAAGTCATTTGGTTATTTAGATCCATGTTCTTTTTATAATGAGTATTTGAATAAGACCGTTCTTCATGCGTTCTTCAGCTTTAGTTCTTGCAATTCCAAATTAACTTGATTAGATTATTTTAATATATTTTCTTAGCTTTGTGTGAATACGAATTATTTCACGAATTTGGTATTCTTATATTAATCTTCTGATTCATCACATAAAAAAAATTCTGACATTGATAGATTTAAAATTTGTACAGAAGGAGAGAAAGAAATGCCACTTACAAACTCATTCTGTAGAATATGAATAAAAAAACTGTCTTTTTATCAAATCAAAATCATCTTGCACAACGTCGTAAAATCTGTTCATTTCTTATAAAGATTACGTTTTTAAATTCCTTCTTTTACAACGTTTAGAAGAGGCAGTAATTTTATATTATATTATGGATTAATTCTGTGGGACAAAAGAATATTTCCCCAGCTGATATTACAATTCTAAATGTGTTTTTAATTGATTTTGGTAATTATAAATTTCATTGTTTTATTGCTATCGAACTAGGAATTTTGAAAAAAAATTATCTGAATTTCCTTAATGAAACTATTGTTCGTCGGTTTCTTAATAAGTATTTATTTGATTTCTTTCTACAATCATTACTCTCATACTATCTGGCCCTGCGGTGGCGCAGTGTGGTAACGCGTTCTCCTATTGCGCGGCTAATCCGGGTTCGACTCCCAGCAGTGCAAAAAGAACGCTTACTCAGAGATCTCATAAAGATCGCACTGCTCACTGTAGTCCGGGGTTTGGTTCCCTAGGCCTTAAGAGGTTCGGATTCCTCGGAAAACAGTAGGTCCCGGCGCAGCATGACCACTGTAGTCTTTGAGCCGTAAAACAAACAAACAATCATCCTCATACTATCTTTTTATTATTTACTGATTATAGTTCTGTCCTATTATGATTTAAATGAAAATTAAGCTTAAACACTTACGTTATTAAATTAATAAAAATAAACTTAAGAAAATATTTTATAAAATTAAAATTGGTAAAAAGTAATCTTCAGTTTTAATAACCTTCTAGTGAAAAATTACCAATTTTGCTGTATTCTGGAGGCTTTGAAGGTCTCTGGTGGAAAGAGCCTATTATAGAAGGATTAATTGTAGGCCTTTTCCAGCAGAGGAAACTGAAGCCTATTGAATTTTAAAATTTTCTGTCTTTTTCCTAGAAAGCTAGAGAGAGTAAGTGCTGACCGCTTTCTGTCCCTGTGTTTCCTATTGCACATGTTTTTCTTAAGTTTTCACGATTTTCTTATTAATTTTCCAAAATCTTTGTTCTTAAAAACCTACATCTTATAACCTTTCGTTGTTACCGTAAGATATTTGTAATAGCTTAACAATGTCTTCTTTCCAAGTCTCTTTGAAACTTCGACATAGTCTCATATAAAATTTTCTGGAAGTCTTCTCACTCGAGACACAATATTCCTTTTCTCTTCACGGACACTGCAGCACATGGGAACATTCGAAAAATGTTAAGTGCTCTAAACAAACAATATATATGTGTCTGTTGGATACAAATAATTCATTGAAGATTCGTATATATATGAATATGTGGAAAAATTCTCAATATTTTTTATATTCCTAATTCTTCATTCTCATTTCTCCCTCTCTTCATTTCGCTGAAGATGTAGTTAGCCTTTAATTCAAATATTTTTTTCAGAATTTTAATAAAATATATGTTCACTTTGTATACTCCATTTAATTGAAAACGTTTAGTTGTTTCGTCAGGGTTTTTTGTTTCCTTTTATTTTCTCTTTATTTAATGTGAAGTTGTTTAGCAGCATATTTAGCATTTCTATCAGTGTATGAATGCCATGATGCCATGGCACACATGAATGCCATGATGTTCAAGCCATGAAAAAAGTAGGTAGTCAATCATATTAATGTATTATATTGCTTTTCATGGAGCAATTAATTATATTACTTTATCGTAATATAATTAATTGTTCCACACCCTCTTTGAAATACGTAAAGAAATGTGCCTTTGGCAAGCATGTCCATACAAGGAAAGAACCACTCATGGCTTTGCCCTGTGGTCCAGTGGCCAATGCGCTAACCTTGAACGATAAACCAACTCGGCTCATAATTGGCTGTGATTTGAAACAAATTCTTCCTTATTAAAATTTGAAAACGTGTGAGAATTTAACACCTTTCTGTAATTGACATATAGGTCAAAGAAATATGACATTTCATTTTCTAAATTGTTCTTATTTCTCGTTCAAATATATACACAGAATAGTCATTTAAAATCGGCCCACTTGAATGATTTTGGTTCTAAGATAGGCACAATTTTGAGTAAAAACACGTCAATTTTTATTTCCAGGGGGAAGCCCAAAGTTAGTATCAAAAAACAGTTTTGTTGAAAAATCAACAAATTGTCAATTTGTTGATTTTTCATAAAAATTTCTTCAAATTTAAATATATAAAAAAAATTGTTTGACAGTATTCAATAATTTGAATTCCTTCTTGTCTTGGATGGAATGGCAACGAATTATAGGCCAAGATTGTTATAAAGTAGGATGTCTGCAATATGTCTTTGTGGTTATCTCTTAAGAGTGTTTGGCTAAGTAATCAAAGATGTTTAAATAAGTTTTTTTTTTGAGCAAAAGACAATTATCTGGATAACTATTTTAAAGGTATTTACTAATTTTGATAATATATATTATTGTGTTTTGTATATAAATGATATTAATTTATATATTTTCGAATGTAATTATTCATATTCTTCATCCTCATTATTAATTTCTTCAATTTATTCTTGCATTCCAAAACTGGTTTTGTTATGTTGTTGCTGAGGACGAGAGTTGGGCCCATAAAAACTTTTAAGTCCACACCCTGATCTCAAGTTCAGGGCAGCATTATCAACATAACTCCTTTTATATTTTTAATTCAATAATCATTTTTCGTAAAGATTTCTAATATATTTCTATATAATGAATTGCTGCATAACACATTTATTATAATGAATAATTACATTTTCAAATATCATGTATGTTAATATTTAATAGCATTTGAAGTTGTCTTTATATATTATTAAATTACTTATATATACAGGGTGTTCGGTTACCACGTGTACAGACTTTAAGGGGTGGTAGGGTATACCAAAATAAGCAACATGTGTTTTTTCTTTTTTTCGGAAGAGGTTTTGTTACCGAGTTACGACCCAAAAATCGTTTGGTGGATGGAAATTGGAAATGTTGATGCTACTACCAATCTGTACATGTGGGCTGTATTTTTCCGAATATGTGTTCTACCATACTGAATATTAAAGAAAATGTCCTTTTTTATTCGTTTTCTAGTAGCGAAGAAAAAAGTTGAGAAAACAGACATGGTTTATGTACGATTATAAGCACAAACACAATTCAGTCGATAAGCAACAGTATGCCTGATGGAGAAATCGACGGAAACGAATAAAAAAAGACACTTTCTTTAATATTCCGTATAGTACAACACGTGTTCAGAAAAATATAGCCCACACGTACAGATTAGCTCCAGAATCAGCTTTTCTAATTTCCATCCATCAAACAACTTTCGGACAGTAACTCGGTGAGGACATCTCTCCCGAAAGAAAAAGGAAAAAAAATACGTGTTACTTATTTTGATATACCTTACCACCCCTTAAAGTCTGTACACGCGATAATCGAGCACCCTCTATATATATATCATCTACAACCATTCTCGATCCACTGCAGGATGGAGGTCTCTCTGTTATCACACATACATGTAGTACAGTGAAACAAATTCAGAGGAAGTGGTTTTAAGCTCGAAATGTTGGCCAGACGGATTGGCAAGCTTTACCTACAATTCAAAGAAGATCCCGAACTTCGGTCACCACAGCCGAGATCGTGCGCTACGGAGGGACCAGTAGAAGGCTGTGGAACATATATATATATCATCATCATCATATTCAACCATTATCTATCCACTGCTGGATGAAGGTCTCTCCAAATGCTTTCCACACAAGTCTATCCTGAGCAATTCGCTTCCACGTCACCCCAACCTGTTTTCTTATTTCATCCACCCATCTAGTTTGAGGACGTTTTCTAGGTCTTCGGTGGTCTCTTGGAATCCAGTTCAGAATTTCTGTTGTCCATCGTTGATCAGTTCTTCTTGCAATATGCCCAGCCCATCGCCATTTCAGCCCTTTTACTTTAACAATGATGTCCTCTACTCTAGTTTGCTCTCTCACCCAAGTGTTCCTTTTTCGATCTCTCCTAGTTATTCCAAGCATGCACCTCTCCATGCTCCTTTGCGTTGTCTGTAACTTTCGTATTGCTCCAACTGTTAGACTCCATGTCTCTGATCCATAAGAGAGGACTGGCAATACAC
>QLNU02014802.1:163334872-163351306 GCA_006491805.2 Dysdera silvatica | reverse complement strand
AGCGTCGCTTACAATGATTCAAAGTGTGCAAAACATGGAGCCTGCAGCAGTGGCGTGAAGTGTTATGGAGCGATGAATCACGGTACACTATTTGGCAATCAGATGGTAGAGTCTGGGTGTGGAGAATGCTGGGTAAACGCTTTTTACTTGACTGTATTGTGCCGCAAGTTAAGTTTGGTGGTGGAAACATAATGGTTTGGGGCTGTTTCTCATCGTTCGGGCTGAGCCCTCTGCTTCCTATGAAGGGAATTCTGAAGATGGAAGGCTATCTCGACATTTTAGGCAGTTCCATGTTGTCTACATTGTGACAACAGTTTGGAGTGGGTTCATTCTTGTTTCAACAAGATCGTGCTCCTATCCACACAGAAAGGGCTGTACAGAGCAGGCTTGCTGACATGGATGTTGAGGAATTGGACGTGCCTGATAAGAGCCCAGACCTAAATCCCATAGAACACCTATGGGATGAATTAGAACGTCGACTGCGAGCTAGGCCAAAATGGCCCACATTGGCGCAAGAGCTGATTAATATTCTTTTGCAAGAATGGCATGCAATTCCCACTGAAAAATTCCAGAAACTAGTAGATAGCCTCCCAGATAGAGTGGCAGTCATCACTGCAACAAAAGGTGGTCCCACTTCATACTAATTTTTGACTTCTTGTTGGTTTGTTGTATTTTTATGGCGCAAGGACAACAATGGTCATTCTGCACCAAGCAAGGTTTTTGACTTCTGTAAAGGAGAAGCAAAACATGCAGGTGTCCAGATACTTTTGATCCTTATTTGCATAAATCTGGAATATTTCATTTTCAGAACAGGGGTGTTTGGTAATTTGGAATATGACAATTTATGGAAAAAACCCTTATCATCTAGCTACTTTCAGAGAATTAGAGAAATACGGCTCACTATATCATCGATAACTTTCTGAATTTTCAAGATATCCCACTGGTATTTTTTTTAAGTTGCCCTATACTATTGACTACAAAATTATGAAAGAAAGTTATTCATATCTTTCGCGCATGCGCAGTAAAAAATTATTTTCTTCAAATGCTCATATCTCATCGTGTATTCAATATATTAATTTCTAATTTAAGTATAATATTTTTCTTGTACGTTGACAAATGTTCTGTAAGTTTTGTGAAATTTGACTGAAAATTGTGGATATTATAAGCAAAAAATATGTGACAAAATTTGGGTTTTCTTAAAGAAACGTTTCTATCTTCATGAATATACATGTCTATTTTACAAAAATGCACACAGGCATTAAGCATAGCTGGTTAAATATTTTCTGAAAGTTACAAATAATTTCCAGCTTTTTATGATACAGGGTGATCAAATATATTTTTTCATTTTGTCAATATGTGGGTGGTCCCCTAAATGCACACCTAAATGCAAGGTCCCCTAAAAGTCACCGAAACTTTGTTGGAAAGTGCGCATTCAAGTATTTATATATATCTGTCATCATATATTCTACAACTATCTCCCTGCTGTGGATGAAGGTCTCTCCAAATGCTTTCCACACAAGTCTATCCTGGGCCATTCGTTTCCACGTCACCCCAACCTCTTTTCTTATTTCATCCACCCATCTAGTTTGAGGACGTTTTCTAGGTCTTCGGTGGTCTCTTGGAATCCAGTTCAGAATTTCTGTTGTCCATCGTTGATCAGTTCTTCTTGCAATATGCCCAGCCCATCGCCATTTCAGCCCTTTTACTTTAACAATGATGTCCTCTACTCTAGTTTGCTCTCTCACCCAAGTGTTTCTTTTTCGATCTCTCCTAGTTATTCCAAGCATGCACCTCTCCATGCTCCTTTGCGTTGTCTGTAACTTTCGTATTGCTCCAACTGTTAGACTCCATGTCTCTGATCCATAAGAGAGGACTGGCAATACACACTGGTTGAAGACCTTTCTTTTTAGACACAAAGGCAATTTCCCCTTCAGGATAAAACTGTTTCTTCCAAATGCACTCCAGCCAAGTTTAATACGTCTGTTGAGTTCTTTCATAATGTTGCCATCCATTGAAATCAGCTGGCCAAGGTAAATATATGAATCAGCAATTTCTAGCTCAATGTTGTCAACTTGTATTTTTGTTTCCTCTACGAAATTATTGAACATGATCTTAGTTTTTTGTAGGTTCATCTTGAGTCCAACTTCTTTACTTCTAGTTGAGAGCTCCTGTACCATGTCTTGGAGTTCTAATGGGTTCGTTGAAAAAATAACAATGTCATCAGCAAACCGCAAATGATTTAAATATTCACCATTTATTTTTATTCCCTTGTTATTCCAATTTATCTGCTGAAAAATCATCTGTAAAGCTGAAGTAAAAAGTTTTGGAGAAATGGTATCTCCCTGCCTCACCCCTTTGCCAAGTTTGATAGTTTTGGTATCTTTATGTAACCGAAATTTTGCACTTGCATTTTTATACACACGTTTCACCATGTCAATGTACACATCCTCAATGTCTGTTGATCTTAAAGAGTTGATGACTGCTGATGTTTTAATAGAGTCAAAGGCCTTCTCATAGTCAATAAATGCCACACACAATGGAAGTTCATATTCATGTGTTCTTTCAATTAATTCTCTTAATACTTGAATATGGTCCACTGTACTGAATCCACTTCGAAATCCAGCTTGTTCTCTTGGTTGAGCTGCATCTAATTTTTTCTGCAGGCGATGTGTTAGCACTTTTGTGAAGATTTTATAAATAGCAGGTAACAAGCTAATTGGTCGGTAATTTTTCAAATCCTCTTTATCACCTTTTTTATGCAAAAGAATTACTGTTGCAGAATCCCATTGGTTTGGTATGTTACCGCTGTTAAGACATTTGGTAAAGAATTTTGCAAGTATGTCTTCTACATATTCTCCAGCTTCTTTTAGGATATCTAATGTAATACCATCATCACCAGGGGCTCTTCCTTTCTTCATACTTTTTATTGCAAATGAAACTTCTTCTTTTAAGATTTTAGGAGCTGTTCCTTCGACTATTTCAATGTCTTCGTTTAATCCACTGTTACTTTCGTATAGATTTTTGTAGAATTCTTCAACTCTTCTAAGTATTTCTTCCCTATTTCTTGTTACGGTGCCATCCTCTCCTTTTAATGCAATGATGTGTTTCTTCCCAACAGATAAACTTCCTTTAACAACCCTAAGGCTCTTGTTATTTTCAATGGCTTTCCTTACTAGCTCACAGTTGAATTTTCTTATGTCTTCTTTCATGCTTTTGCGCAGAGTTTTACAAAGTTCTATGTACTCAATCCTGGAACTGGTATTTTGATTGTCCACCTTCATATCTCTTCGCCTTTTCATGAGCTGTTTCGTCTTCTCAGATAATTTGCTATTGTGCTTTTTACAGGTTACACCACCAATTTCCCCAGCAGTTTCAACTATTGTCTTAACAATGTTTTCATTTGCTTCTGAGATATCACTTTCATCAATAAGTCCTTCCAGTGCAGAAAAGCGATTTTTTAATTCCAACTTGAATGCCTCGGTATTTTCTTTTAATTTCTTTAAATCCACCCTCTTACTTACTTGTTTCCTAATGAGCTTCTGTCGTTCTAATTTAGTATTTAAGTGCACTTTACATCTCACCATTCGATGATCACTTCCAGTATTAAATCTGTTCAGTACACTGCAATCTTCAATAATTGATTTCTTGTTTGCCAGGATATAGTCAATTTCACTAGTTCCCCCATTTGGGTGTTTCCATGTCCATTTTCTTTGCGGTTTCTTCTTAAAAAATGAATTCATGATGCTAAGATTTTCAGCTTCTGCAAATTCGATGAGTTGATCGCCACGTTCATTCCTTTCCCCATATCCGTATTTACCAACCGATGTCTCTCCTTGTTCCTGTTGTCCAATTCTTGCATTGAAATCCCCCATGATGAGCTTGATATGTTGTTTCCCTTTGGTGTGTAACTCTTTGATTTCTTCATAAAATTCTTCAACCTCTTCGTCGGTATGGCTTGATGTTGGTGCATATACCTGTACTATTTGAAGTTGGTATCGCTGGGTTAGTTGAACAACGAGCCTCGCTGCTCGATCTGACGTGCTTTCGACTTCAAGAAGGTAGTCTTTAATTCTTTTGTTGATTAAGAAGCCAACACCACTTGTTCTTCCAGTTTCCGTTCCTCTATAATAAAACAAATGTCCACTTTTAAGTTCCACCAACTCTTCACCTTTTCTTCTAACTTCACTGAGTCCTACAATGTCCCATTTGATCTTGTCAAGTTCTTCTTCCAATTCCTGAAGTTTTGCTTCAGAAGCAAGGGATCGTCCATTAAACGTAGCCAAGGTCAATAACAAACGGCAGCCTGGGCCATTCCAGTGATTCTTAGCACCCCCTGCTTTCATGCCACACTGACCGCTGCCTTGATCAGGAGCACTCCAGCACCTGGAGACTAGGGGCCATGGTTTCTGGTGTGTCAACATAATGGAGGAATTAGCCATAATTTCACCACGCTGGCTAGACGGGTTGGTGAATTAGCCCTCCCCTTCCGCCTTTCTATCCGTGCAGCAAATATTAATTTGCCACATAAATAGAAAGCTCAGCCTGCACCACTTGAAGGCGGGGTAGGACACTAGGTTACTGGCCTGGCCGGTTCCACACATCGTCACATACGTTCAGCGTGTGGGTCTCCTTCCAGTTAGATACCAGCAACCCTTTTGCAGGCCATATATATATAGTATTAAGGCTTTCAACATACAGCCTTTAAATGAATGGTTTCAAAAGTCTTTAAATAGTTTTTTGACATACTATAGATAAATACAAATAGAAAAAACGTTTAAAACCCTAGTAGAAATTTTATTCGACAAATTTCAGCGCGTTTCGGACGGACGTCTTGAAATTTGTCGAATAAAATTTCTACTGCGCTTTTAAACGTTTTTTCTTTTTGTATTTATTCTGCGTAGTGCCACGCCATCACATTAATTTAATGCTATAGATAGAGAGTTTTATATACCGAAAACCTATGCTTATCTGGAAAATCGTACGTTATGTAGAAAATATATAATTTTGATGATCTTGTTAAGCCTTTAAGAGTATTCTCACCGTTGCTAACCCAGTTGCAATTGCAATCAAAAGGCAACTGGCATATCTTGTTTTTGTGTGTCTGGTGAATTGAAGTTTCTCTTAAGTTAATTCACAAGTTTAGTTTTAAGGAAAGAATAGGCTTTGAAATTGAAATAATCATATATGTTGTCAAAAAATTGACAACTTTGCCTTTTCTACGTTCAATTTTTTTTTTCGTATTTGTAAGCATATTTAGATCATTGAAAATTTTCCCTTTCATTTTCTTTGACGCTTATAACTCATTGGACACAAAAAGATAAATAAAATTTCCTGACGTTTCCATATTTCATTTTACAGTAGTTACGCAATTTATTTTATGCTTCAGCGAACATTCTGTAACAGCAAATTGTATTATAGTAAAAAAGTCAAACATTTGCCAAGAATCTTGATCAGTTGTCCATGAAAATTGAAAAAATTGAGATTTTTAGGCTTTTCTGGATTTTAAGAACCTTAAATCTTTGTATACGATACATTTCATGCTTGTCAGAATCAAAAATATTATCAGCAACAATTTATTACGTTTTTAATCATATTCCCAGCGATGATGATAATAAATAAACATTTGTTTAAAATGCTTTAAGTAAAAAATATGGATTAAAAGAAAATGTGATTACTGCAATAAAATTCATTTAAAGGATTGGGAGTTATGTAATTTAAAGCATCTAAACGTAAGTCCAAAAAGAGTATGTAAAAGCAATATATAAAAGAAACACGAATTCAAAGTATATAAGTAGTTTGTAGAGATGAAATATGAAATTAATACGAAATAATAATAAAACTAAAATAAATTCACTTAATACTAATTATCAAATTTATTGCTTCAAACTGGAATATCCCGAATAATAATAATAGTTCGATAATAATTCAGAATTATATGTCATAATGTTGTTCATATTATACTATGCTATCGACCTGTACATTCAATCCTAAATAATAATAATTTTATTCAACCCAATGTACAACATATTTTGTTACATAACTTGAGCAGTATAAAAGTTACAGCAATGTAAGAGAAGATCTATATTAAATTATTTTAGGTTTTGGGTTAGAAATGGAAGAGAATATAAAGCCGTAGCTTGTTACGAAGTTCTCTTACTAAATATATGCTTATGCAGATTATATGGACTGAAGGGATCATAACAGAAAGATGTGGCTGTAATTTATTTATTAATTATAATTAATAAGCAAAGAAGGTTAAGAAAGAAATATTCAGATGGGAGATCAGTATTATACTGAGGACATCGTTGCAGTGCAGTAACTTTTGCATGAGAATGGGTCGAACGATATCGCTAGAAGAAAGACAGTGGAACGATGGTAGTCAACCGAAATTCTGCGTATCTAAATGGCAATGAACTGGATGTGCTATAAAGAAAACTAATTATTAATTGACTACTGAATTTCTGAAATAGATCATCTACGATCAAATATGTAAATATTCAAATTTATGATAGGTTAATGGCTTTGGAAAATTAAAGCGGAGTTGGAAAAACTACTCACGTAGATATTCACGAAGAATACTTAGAACGTTCAGCACAACGAGGAGACCAATACTTATGGAGTGTAATAATTATATATTGTCTAGGAAAAATAATAATGAAAATGATGACGAATATTTATATAAATCGAACACTACGCAGATTAAATCAAACAACAATGTCAATCAATCAACGTTTATTGGCGTAGTGATACCAACGCCGATGGTATGGCGTGATTAGATGGTGAAACGTTCGAAAGAAAATAAATATTTCTGCCTTCGGTGGGACCTGAACCCACGACCTTCCACATCCACTTCAGGTCCCACCGAACGCAGAAATGTTTCTTTTCTTTCGAACGTTTCACCATCTAGCCGCTTCTTAACATCGGCTCTGGTATCACTACGCCAATAAACGTTGATTAATATTGTTATTTGATTGAGGACGAATATGTTAGGAAATCAACTTTTGTAACTTTCTGTCATAAATTTTTACCATGTTTTAAATGTAGAATAAAAAATGAGTAGGTACCATTTAAAAATAGAAAATTACACAATGTGAGACTGAGTTATTCTGTGTACTTACGATTTCTTAACTATTAAAAGAAAGTCTAAAAGACAGGTTAGAAAAGGGCAGAGAGGAAAAAAAAAAAGGAATGTGTAAGAAGGAAAAGTATTTGCATAATTTTATTTATCGTGGTCCAAATTTAATTCTGTGGTAATTTGAAGTCCACTTCTCCCGTTTATTTAGTCACGTGGGAAGACAGGAATAACTTTCAAAACTTTTCCCGCACTTTTCTCCCTTTTCCCGCCTTCTAATCTGGAATAATTTTAATAGAGGGTCTACGATTGGTTCTAGTTCCGTGTTTGTTTACAATTTACGCCCAGGGAAATGAATTCGGATTCGCCAGATCCTGTTTCACGTGTGTTCTGGAAAAAGGGCATAAATTATGTCTCCTTCATTTTAATCTGGCGAAATTCCGGAGCAAAGATTCGCCCTCTCCTGTTTGCGGGGGCGGAGAGGTAGAGAAGGGTTCAGAGGGGATGAGGAGGCGCTATGACATTATGCTAAGCAGGGCGCTCCCCTCTCCAGTAATTAATGGGGCGAAGGAGAAGGGGCGGCTGAGAAGAGGAGCGTGTGTGTTTTGCATTATGCAGTCAAGAGGACGCAGTTCCCGGATGTTGAGGACCCAACGATCCGGAGAAAGAAAGAGAGAAGGATACCGGGAGCATCAATCTCTTCTCTTCTCTCAGTTTTCTTTTTGGCTTTTCTTTTAGAGAGTTGGCTGTCTTTGGCGACCGTTCTTCAATTTTTTGTTCTTTTATTTTTGCATTCGCTATTTTTTTTTAAATTCCACAAAAGCTTAACTATAATAATTTTAATATATTTTTTATCACAATTATTTATGTAATTTTGATTAATTTTTGCTATCAGTACTTAGTAGTTTATTGTTATGTACTTGCAAAATTATATAATTTTGTTTGAGTATTTCCGATGAAGAGAAGTATTTGCTTAATTTCTAGAGCGTATTTGTAGTTAAATTGGCAGTAATCTTAGCAACTGTACTGAGATTAAGTTAGAAAATCTAAATATCGCCATTGAAAATATACTAAAGAAAATGTAGATGTTTCTGCTAATATCTGAAAATAAAACGGAAAAATTAAGAAAAATTATAACGATAAACAAAAGAATAATAATTCAAATAAAAATTATTATAAATGTTGGGAAAATAATAGATGATGAATGATAAAAAAAAACTCATTTTGCGAACATGATTACTTATCTCTGACTCTCTGTAAATCGGTGGGGGTGGTGGAATGGGTATTTTAATTTTAAACGAATCAGTAAATTTGTGGTTTCCTGAATAAAAGATTTAGTATGTAAATAAAGTAAAGAGAGTTTATAAAAAGGATATGTAAGAAGAGAATATAAGCATGGAAAGAAATGGAGAATCGTTGCAAGCGGGCTGAAAACATGAAATAGTAGTAATGTTAAGAAACAGGATAAAGAAAAACCCGTAAAATATTAACTGCGTGTAAAAAAATAAAATAAAATTGAAATATAAAAATTCTCAGTATTATACAAATTTAAAAAACCATACAAAATATATCCCTGTTAGTTGATCATAGAATTATATGTATGTACGTGTATGTGGGAGTCTAGTAGTTGATTTCGACTGGTAGTATTTAAAACAATCAGAGGTGATGAAGTAATGCTCTTTATAGTGAGTATGACTCTTTCACCTTGTACTCCGACTTTCAGGCTAGTCATAATAATATACACAAATGCAAACTCTTAACAGTGAATTTATTCTCTTGTATGTACCTTTTGATTTAGCGAAAAGGAACGTTTCCTCATCTCTGAAAAAATTAAGACACCTTGATCTGAATTTGACGTATTCTAATTAAAAAATGTGTAATCTGCGGTTGTTGCTGCTATTGTTATTGAGTACTTAAAAATGAGAAAGGTGGCATGCATTGCCAGCACTGTCTTCCCAGTGTAATCTGCGGTTGACTGAGGTGCTTTTGCTTTTTGACCAATGGGCGTCCTCACCATCTGGTATTTTTCACTATAGAAGTAATTGATTGAATTATGCGTTGTTAATTCCATAACCATTAGTTTCGTATATTTTTTTATTTGTTAATTATAAATTTCACACTAAAATAACGGTGATGCCAGCAAAATAACTATATACTTCGATTTATACATTTTCAGAGAAAATGTGTTTCCATGCTATGTTAGACTTCCTCTTTTTGCATAGTGCATTATTTCTAAATGTTGTTTTAAACAATATGTCGCCAATGAGATGTTTATGTGTGTGTGTGTGTGTGTGTGTGTGTAAAATAAAAGTCTTATTTATTTTATTAGAATGACAAACGTCCGCGTATTTACTTTTAAATTCATTGGTAATTAGATTTTTGTAATCGTCTTGTAAGGTTGTAATATTTTTCGTCGTTACACGAACTTGAAAAATTTTACTTACTTTCTGATTTTTCTTATCAGTAATCTCAGAAGAAAATTTTGACTTTTTTTTACGTTATTTTCAGCCAACTTGGCGAAATTCTTGGCGTGATTGTTTGGCGGGACATCCATGATTGGTGTTTGGGCATCTGTCTCCTGAGGAGAAGGAGAGGTACCAGCTGCTACCTAAGGCATTGGGCCCATCATTAGGGGGCTATTGAAGTGCACACGGGGCCGCGACTTCTCCTCCCTTCATTTCGCATTCTCTTTTTTCTTCTTCCTACTTTTCTTTCTTTCTCTAACTCTTGTACTCTTTACTTCTCCAAGAAATCGTTCTTGTGCTGAGTTCTCTTCTTGCTTTGCCATTCGACTCTGCATATGCTTTGCATGGAAAAGTGGTCCCCCCCCCCGCTCAAGCTAACGGTCATCTGTATAACGGCCTTTCCATTCCGATAGAAACTAAATTCTTTCCTACGGAGACCAATCCATCTTCTTTTCCAACCACAAATTAAAATTTGAAAACATATTAATTATAAATATGTATTGTAAGTTATTTGAATTCTTATTTCTCCTCTTCGCATTTCCATAAAAAAAATCTTGCCATTTTCAATGTATATTTCAATTTATTAAAAGTATGTCATGGACTTATTTTTAAATACGTCATTAATAATCAATTATTCTCTTAAATTTTATCGCTATCATATCATTCAAATTATTTACTACCGTTGGTGAATAATCTGAAATAGATCTAAAAGCTGTCTATAAACTAAAGACTTTCCTTTAGTTTCGATGTATTTTCTAACGTACGTTTGCAATGATTTCCTGAAGTTCTGAACGTGAGATATTGACAACATAATATTATATGTTACATTAATAATAACAACATAATAATGCGGCATATTTTTTTATAATAATTTAATAATTATTTATTTGTGTGTTCCACCGCGCAATGACAACACGCACCATATTGCATCCGGATCTACAATTTTCCGAGGATTCCGAACCTCCCAAGGCCTAAGAAACCAACCCCTGGACTATGGTGGACAGTTAATCAGTATGTTTTTTTTTTCACCGTTGGGAATGGAACCTGGGATAACGTCACGCCAGATGAATGCGTTATCACTGCAGGGCCTTTAATACTTGTCAACAAAATAAACGTGTTAGGTATGAGTGTGACATTCCGCGTTTTAGGGTTAAAATTTTATACCATGCTTTGGTTCATAAAATCCTAGAAATTGTAATTTTTCACACAATTTACTGAACTTGAACCGCCGACCATTGGATTATGCCAGCCCGTAGCTGGAAGCTTGTTACAGGGGCTGGGGGGGCAGAAAGCTGCAAGGGCTTAAAATTCGTTAATGTTTTGATGTATTTTATTAATATATTTAATAATACTAAGTATCCACATAGGCTAATACAGGGCGTCCGAAAAAGAATGCACCTTTTTCAATGCCTTCTGTTGTTGTGTGGGTGCAATCTTGAAAAAATTGTGGTCTTGGGAACGACGGGTATTTCAATCAAAACTTGGAGTATCTATTAGCACTGACACTTCTCTCCACACACTGGGCCAAAATAAAGAATTTGAAGAATAGGTGTCCAAAATAAAGAAATTTGGCCAGTATAGCCCAGATGCTCTTGCGCCATAAAAAATCCAAACAAACAAACAAAATAAAGAAAAGGGTATATTCTTTTTCAGGGTACCCTGTATATTTAACGTTAATGAATAAATTTCTTAACCTAAATTTTGCATTGAAAACTTAAAGGTATACTAAAATTTATAATTTCCTTTATCCTTAATATCGAGTGGATAGACTCAAAACTCTGTAAAATGAATTATGTACATAATGTCTACCGTAGAAATGTATTTCGAATATATTTTTAATGTCAAAAAAAATTTGTATTATCATATACAATTTTATACAAAACAAAAAAATTCAAAATAAAATTTTAAAATAATTTATTTTGAAAAACTATTTTCCAGGGGGACCCCCTAGCATGATCCTGGCCACGGCCCTGGGATTATCACGCCAATGCTTTTGTCATTAATAATGTATGGACTAAAGCCCTTTCTATCCATTAATTATTATCGATAGAAATGGGCCTTAACGGATTCGTGTGTGTGTGACTATATATTCCATTAATAAATTATAACCTAATCACTCTCTCTCTCCTGAATTAATATCTTTAAAAATTGCACAAGCATTTTTTGCCGGAAATTATTTCTCTTACGTTCGGATCTTTACGGATTTTGAAGGCTTCCGTCAAGCCATTGATATGTTTAAGAAAATAATAATAGAAAATTTTATTTTTAATTTCGCAGTTTTTCTTGAATTAAAGAGCGATATATAAAGTATTGATAGGTATGTAAAATTATGAAAATTATGCGCTGTAACACGCTATGGAAATACAAAGAAAAACAATAGTGATAAAAAAATATATTACAATGAAAGAAATATTTTTGTTTGGCTATTTACAGCTCAGAGGTAGGCCTACTCAATGAGTGTCCCACTCGACGGTGGAATGTAGATACGGAATGGCTTAGTGTAAATTCTGAATGGCTTAAGGTGAACTCCGAATGGCTTAAGGTGAACTCTTAAGGGCTTGTGGCTTCTGAATGACTTAACGTGACGAAATGACGTTCTGAATGATTTCACTCCTAGACATCATTCATTTACAGTTGTTTAAGCTTACTAAACACCTTCGTTACCACCTAAATGGTAGTGTGTCCCTGGGGGGTCTGACAACATTCGATCTTAGCTTGAATACTCAGAGAAATCATGACGTGCTAGGCACGTCCACGTCAACAAACGGATTAGAAATGACATTAATCCAGTGAGTTGTTCTGAATATTAAATAATTCAGTATTCAGAACAACGAAAGGTTCCGAATACTGAATTGTTCGTCAACTGTACTTGGAGACGGTCAATGATCCACGAAATCATGATACCATCACGATGTTTTTTATTAGTGATGTATTAATAAATATTTAAAATTATATCATTGCATTTTACTAATAGCGTTAAAAAATGTTTGATTAATTGCTAATTATTAAAACATGAATTGCGTCGGTGAATGTGGAATATTGTTTGAAGTTTTGACAGTCACTGTCGTTGTATTTATTGTTCAACTTCAAAATTATAAATCAGTTTCTTTGTGCTTCCCACAAAACGACTTCACTGTACTTGAAATATTTTCGTAAATTTTGTTTTGTTTTTCATATCTCTGAATTAGCACTTTTTTTCCCTTTACGTTTATTAATTCGCTTAATTTGTAGGTACGTAGGGCGGAAAATCCCATGAACTCAAATTTTACGAACTTCTACTATTGTGAAACGTATGTTTAAAGCTGGTTTTCGACTCGATGTTGGTTTCACAGAAATATTGTCGTGTCTTTCGCCGTCTTTCCGACAGAGGGCGTTGGTTGCCTGCCTACCAGCAACCGCAACAAAGTTAGATAAACGTTCGAGGGAAAAGTTGGTGGATGGGGAAAAAAATAAAAGCCAAAAACGAATCAAAGAAGAAGGGAAGAACGCGTCTAGGCCGAGTGTGAAAGTGATGTATAGGCCCGGCGCGCGCCGTCTTCAGACGAAAAAAGTACCTCTGACGCACACACACGCACATAGCGAAAGTTGGCAATAAAAAAAAAGGGAAAAAAGGAGTAGGAGTAAAGGGAAAAAAAAGGGTGAAGAAACCGGCTCACCCTGTTTTCTTTTGGAAGTAAAGGAGGGGGAGGCTTTACTGCAGTGCCCTAACCCATTCTTTTTCCGGATTTGCTCTCCAGCCTTCTGTTGGTAGCAAAATATCTGTATATGGAAAAGGAAGAAAAAATAAGGGGTTCCCCGCCCTTGGCCTTCACCTACTGCCAGAAAAAAGGGTTGTTGCGACATTCGAACGGGGTTACCGTACCTTTATCACGCGGACGGGGAATAAAGGCATTCCCTAAAGGGGTGAGGGTCGAATAGGAAGGGGTAGATCCCCATTCCACGACAGGTTATCCCGGAATAGTGTTCCGGATTCCAACTTTTTAACCCCTACGCAAGGGAAAGGGGTTCCGTCTGAATGGGGGATGAAGGGTTGTTCACCCAGTTTTCGTTGCGTCTGTGCCGGGCCGTCCTTATTTAATGTGGAGACTCGGGCAAAACATATTTCGGGGGCCCATACATATACGAGTAAGAAAACAAAACGAAATAAAAAAATGGAATAATGTATGACTTCTAAATGGCACAAAATGCGAGAGCAGAAGCAAAAGTGCTTTTGGGAAAATTTTCAGTATTACAAAAATTTAAAATTTGAGAATTGTGCTTCGCGGGGTCAGGGGCATGGGCCCCGCTCGCCCCTGCTCAAGGACGGCCCTGCATTTGTAGTACGAAGCTGTACAGTAATACGTATACTGATGTATTGCAACGTGTATGCTACTGTATTTCTAATATGATGTACACTACTATTTGTAAACAACTGTATGAAATATGTATAACTTCACTTTCGACGAAAAAAAAATTGTTATTACTTGTCGTAGGAAATTAATGTAGCATTATTATGAACGGCAAAAGTGAACCGAATTTTTTCTTTACTTCTTTCAGGCCACAGCTTAAATAATATTATTTATTAAAATTATTTAAGTTATAATAAATTATGCATGGTGTTCCTAATTTAATAGTAACGTATTCATCTCATTTATTTTTATTATTTTGTATCATAACTATATTTTTACTATAGAAATTTTTTTGTACAAAGCAATTTTATATAACATATTTGTTATGTATATATATGAAGAAATTAGTTTAAAAAATCGTCGTTCTCACCAATAAACGCAGTGCTATTAATACTAGTCATATTCTACATCTCCAGTGTGCAAAAAAAAAAGTCGATTTTTAAGGTTTCGGTTATTTTTCGTCACAAAATCAATACCTGCAAAATAAAAAAATCACCGAACGACACACGATTGGCGCAATTTTGTTAATCGTGTGTCGTTAGATTTTATTATTATTTGAAAAATATGTGTCGCTCACTGGTGTCGTTTTTTATCGCCAACTATAGTAAGAGTTCTGTAGTAGTAATGTCAACTCGTTGTTGGAATTATTCAACATAGGGTTTTATCTTTAGAATGTATGCATGCCTATATTACTACTTTCTCTAAGAAACTCTTTAGAAAAAATGAAAACTAAATTTACAAATAAAGATTGTCGTTTTTTATTATGGATTATAAATTAAAAATGATATCTCAACTAATGTATATTTCGCATTTATCATTTTTGATAATTTTGTCCGGGATTCTTATTAAGATAAAAGAGAAATATCGGTATTAAATACTGTCAATATTGGTTAAATATTGACATATCTGCCACGAAGCGTACCCCTTTCTCTTCTGATATTCTATCGAAATTGACAATTTTTGTTCTAAAAATCATCTGTTAATGTTAAGTGGTTGCTTTATTGCGATCTTTTTACTTATTTTGTTGCATTAAAGTTATTTCTGTTCTTAAACTCAGAATATTTCTGTACGACAATAAAAAGGACACGAAAATACTTTCCATTTTTGTTCTGTCACTTTCAAAACATTCTATTTCAGCGCAGATATTTCTAGACGAAATCGAGGAGTTTCAAATATGTGATGGATCAGCAATTCGTTGGGATAATCTTTGAATCTGGTAGAAAATATTTGTTAATGAAAACAATTATTATATTATACATTACTTTTTTTTTCACTACATACATTACTTTATTTTCCCGCTTTGAACAGATTTTAAGTAAATTTTATTGGAGATAATTTTTCGTAGGTGGAGCCAAAGCTAATAATAATAATAATAAGTTTATTAAAACATAACAGGTTACAAATACCTTTACGTTGAGAGTAGAACACAAAATTATAAAATGGTCAATCCGACAGCAATACGTAACCGGAAACGTAGCAATACCGAAAGATACGCATTGCCTGTAAAGGACCTTTTCCTCAGACCACAAAGAGTGGGGCTTTTAAGACAAAAGCTTTTTAGAAAATCTGAGAAACGCTTTTATACCTCTTAAAATAAAAGCTGGGCTCAATTTTTGCTGCCAAAGATGACTGTCTGTAAAAAGAGGGAGTTTATCGGATTTTTTTCGCATCCGTCAGATATGCGGCGACGAGGAAAAAATGCGTCATTTCGCACAAATCAATATCGTATTTTTATGTGGAAAAAATATCTCGCGTGTTATTGATTCGTGGGATGGAGAACACTCTCTTCTTAGTTATGGCCGGCAAGGATTGAATAGCACTTTAATCTTACAGACAGAAAAACACAGTAAACTGTACAAGTGGACGGATGCATTAATGGGAACCACGGCTTAACAGTGGGCATACCAATACTGTTTCTCGAGCTTGTCGAACATACGAATGTGGCCTGGTGATTAATCCGACACAGAAAAAGAGTGCATGAAAGTATGATTTTGCAAAACTTCTAAAAATTTATTTAAAAATGACATATCCGTCTTAAAAGCATGTAAAAATATGCAAGAAAATGTTCTGTTTTATTCAATTTACCAGTTTGTTAAACGGGGGAAATTTGACAAAATGGTGACAATGGCTTAGGCGTGTAGTGAGTTTGAACCGGAAACCTTTTGGCTGAAAGGTTAGAAACGTCACTGACCCACTACACAAGGTCGTAAGTACGATCCCGGCATGGGTATGCCTTTTTTTCTTAAGTTTGCGCCTAGAAACGGAAGTTCGGTTCTATGAAATGCAGCGACATACCGAATGAAAGGGAAAAAAAAAAATGTTTGTGACGCATAACAATAAAAAGCCCTCTTAATTTGAATTAACGTTAGGGATAAAAAAATTGGAGGGTAAAGAGCAGGGTTGGATTATCATATAGAGAAACAAGATCAATGTCTGGGGCTCCACATGGTGAGACTCAACGTTACTTCAAATTCTTTGATAATCAGGCCTTATCACTAGGCTGCGATTT
>QLNU02014802.1:163305310-163334772 GCA_006491805.2 Dysdera silvatica | reverse complement strand
GTTGAAATAACTCCACCAAGTCCAAGTGCACAAATAACCAAGTTGGAGTGGATTTAACGCTATTGTTCATACCTCCACACCCGATCCCACCAAAGTTGGTTTCTGCCCTATGTTACAAGGATCGCCAACGGAATACAGTACAGTTTATACTATCATGAAGAATGTTGAAGCTATGATGAGCAGTCTAGGGCAGGAGGATAATGTTGTAACTTTTGACCTTGCTATCTACGTGAAGGCCAAAGAAATTCAATGGCGACGACCGGAAGAATTCGAAAGTTTTGTGATTCGCTTGGGTGGTTTTCATATAGCTCTAAATTACTTATCCCTAGTGGGAAAAAAGTATAGGGGCTCAGGGTTGGAAGATCTATTGATTGAATCTGGAGTTTATGCTAACAGTATAGCTTCCTTGTTTCTGCAAGAGAAGTCCTACAATCGCGGAGTGAGGGCACACAAACTAATTATGGAGGCTTTCTTTCGCCGCCAGTGAGCAGAGTTTGCGAAATGGTTGCTAACAGATGAAAGTAATGTATATCATAAGCAGGCTTTGGCAAAATGTATTTGCAGCGTGTAGAGAAGCGCTAGAGGCGGGTGAAAAAGTTATGGAGATGTTTGAGAGGCTAATGGTGAAGGTACCGGAAATAAAAGTTAAGTTCACAACTTTTAAAGACGAGGCCCGTGCTAAATCTGAACTATTTACCTTTTGGGATGACTACATTAGTATGGTTCAGCTGCTACTCCAATTCATCCGATCGGAAAGGACAGGTGATTGGAAACTCCATCTTCTTGTAACTGCTGCTATGACACCGCACTTCATCGCAGTGGACAGGCAAAACTATTCCCGGTGGCTACCAGTCTACATAGCCGACATGAATCTGTTATCTGAAACTCACCAGCTGTTCATTGGGAGTTCATGAATGGCAGTCATGCAGTTAGCCGTAGTTGCCAACCATTTGCTCAGGAATGGACCGATATGGCCCTTGAACAGTTCAGAAAGGACAGAAAGATGAGCTACTACCTCCAACAACAGACAGTCTGCTACAACATCTGAAGCGTGTAAATTATCAATCCTACATCTGGAAGAAGTCATTAGTTTCAAGGCAAGATCTCCCACCACCTCAAGAACATGGCTGGTGCAACTACGGTGGTGTTCTGAAACCTGTGTGGATGACAAAAGAGTCAGCACCAAATGGACTAACTGAACTTACAGTGTGCCATTGTCTGAAATTCCGTTGTGTAAAGAGAGACTGCTCATGTGTGGCGGCAAATCATCCGTGTACGGAAGTATGTTCTTGTATGGCAAATGAAGAATGCCAAAACACACACACAGCTATACGAACATTTTGGTAATTAAGGTAGTGATGTGGATGACATTTAAGAAGTTACAGCAGTACAGTAGGAATGTAGGCCTACTGAAAGTGATGAAATTTAATGTACAAGTGTGAAAGTAAATGTGAATAAAACCTTTTCTCTAGAGCATTCATTATCTGTCATTTGGTGTCAATATTATTTAAATCGCTTTATCCTAACCTGAGTTATAAACATTTTAAGCCAACTACTCCCGAACGAGACCAAAGTCACGTGATCACAACACGAAATGGCGTCCATAAAATTAATGATACCATAATTTGACGTGACATACTGCCTAGAGTATTCATATATAACCCATTCCAGCAAACTGTGGTGTCAAACCGTAGATGTAGTGTGGGTTGTGCCAATTTCGTTTTTGGAGCCGTTACAGATGTTAGCTCCTGGACTATTTCAAGATTAGCTGCCTTGGTGCCCGTTATCATGTTACAACCAGAATGCAAGGATGGCAGAATAGCTCTGAAATTCAAAGGTGCTATATAAATTGAAAACTACTTTCATCTTGTATCGTGCTTAGAGCAGTGATTCACAGACATTTTACCACACGGAACCCTTTTCTAACCGCACGCTTGATCACGGAACCCCCTATAAATATTTAAGGAAACCTAGAGGACCATTGTCTACAACTGTTCGGACATAAATATAAAAATAAGTGATAAATCAGTATATACAAGTAGGTTCCTGTTGTTACAAGATCTTTGTCATGTTTAGGGTTAATTTTAAGGAGTTTTCAATTGGAAAATTATAGAATTTACTGATTTTCTTGAATTTTTCGGCGACGTTTTGCAAATTAATATTACTAATGCATTTAATATGCTTAGAATTTAATGTATAAAATGAAGGCAAGTTATATTACATACCATTATTGAGTTATATAATACATATTTAGTATAAGCAGTACACAATGCAAATACGATATGTGACTTGACAGTTACGTCATTACGCCATAAACCTTGAACCTTGATATTTATACCTTGAACCTTGATATATACACACACATATACATGAACGCCCATATGGGGAGAACAAGGGGCTAGATCTCCACTAACCGTTCAAAATTTGATTTTCCCAATTCTGCTATGCATTTACTTTCAAAAGTTTTACAGTAACATTTTAAAATAAGACACTTTTTATCTCATTACTAATTGTCAAGCAGTATCAATTATTTTTGTAGCATTTTAGTATCTTGTACATTCACTAAACTGTTTTACAGCCTTGAGAAGAAGGTAATCATTTTTCTCAGCCCCTCCCTAGAATTACTCATATGGGTGCTCATGTATATATAGTTTCTTACAAACACATGCACAATGCATGTGACTACGTGCTTGTTATTTGTACTTGCTCGCGAAACCCCTAGTGATCCGCCATGGAACCCCGGGTTCCGTGAAACGCACTTTGAGAAACCCTGGTCCAGAAAATAAAGATTTTATGGGATAAACTTTTAAGCTTGTTTGTCCGCATATGTCACCATAAAACTGAAATAGATTTAAAACAGTAAAACGAACCGAGAAAAAATCGGAACATCATCGTAGATAATTATTAGTACGCCCTCGTATTAAACATTATAATAAAAAAACATTAAATCTATAATAAAATTTCATATTTAGTTAAATATTTCAATATTTATAGTTACAAGTAATGAACAAATAAGATATTAATAAATGCAAACATCTACGTGTCACTGCAATATGATTACAAAATAATTTTTCTATTACTAGCGTGTTTTGCGTAGTAAAAATGTCATGATATGAAACTAACGATTTTAAAAATCAAGTATTCAAAATTGAAACGTAATATCAATATGAAACGTCTTCAATGGCCTCCAAATTCCCCTGATCTCAACCCAATTGAATATGTATGAGATTGTACGTAAAGACGGGTAAGAAAGTTTGCAAGATCTTCGAATTCCGTTCTAAAATTATAAACTCTAATTTAAGTTGTTTTTTTTTTTTTAATTTTGCTCTTTTGCTAAGCTGCCAAATGAAGCAAACCTAGGACTACGCTAGACAGAAAAACGATACGCATCCTGCAATGACACTAAGAATCGAAAACCAAGTTAATAACACCATATACGAATGAGTAACCATTATCTCACCGTGAGGCAGTGGACATACATTTTTCAAAAAAATTCGAACCTCTTCAGAACAGAGAACTAACACTCGCATATAAAGCCGACGAAAAGGGGGAAGCGGGAGCTGCAACTCGGGGACTCGGGTGACGTCTAGGGGCCTGTGATGGCAAGGACCTATGCTGTGGGGACCCGGCCCTTAGAAAAATATCTATGCCACTTCCCAGGGAAGGAGTCATGACGGACGGTCGAAATGAGCCTAGGGGCCCCGCGCTGGTTCTTGGTGCTCTTGCCCACATAGCCAATTAATCAGAGAGCTTTTTTTTTTAAAGTCCAACTCGGGTTGATGACAGGTTAGATGAACTAGATATCTCTGAGGTATTAAAGCTGCTTATTTGCCCATCCCCACGGCAGTATACAAACGCTTGGCGAGGTCTGTGCCACATCAGGCCATATTTAGAGTGAAAGGAAGGCCAGCAAAATATTGAGTAGATAGGTTGTCATAATTCAATGAACACTCGGTGTATACTTCCGCACCGAAAAAATGTGACAAATATTCGTTTGGAAGCAAAACGACTCACTGTGCTGAATATATCACAAAACTTGGTAAAATAACACAATGGGCACAGTTTTTGAAAAATTGTGCCCATTGTGTTATTTTACCAAGTTTTTTGAAATATTCATTTATTTACAGACCGTTTTTTTAGCAAAAAGAATTTTATAAAATATAGCATCACTAGGTATTTAGATTTTCAAACTGTTTGTGGAAGCAAACTGAAATTTTAAAATCTTTATTATTCAATTGTCATTGACGTCTACACCAAGTCTTCTTACCTGTACCTTCTGTGCTATGTATCTTCGAAGAGTGCTGGTTTTAAACGATATTCATCACTAATAATAATCTCATGGTATATTTGCAAATTGCACGTTGAGCCTGATGCAGTGAAAACGACATAATTGGAATTTGAGACTATTAAAATTAATTTACAGAAATATACACACGTGTTAAATGGGTAATATTTGGTTATTGTTTACGAAAGAAAACTGTAGAAAATTTTTATAAAGTTGCCAAGAAATTTTGCTTACTCTTTTTTTAAATTGAAAAAAGGTTAATTAAGAATATGGTTTCTCTTTTTAATTAAAACATAGCTACACGTTATAAGCAAATTGTTTTATGTAAATGAAGCTGTAACTTTCATTTGTAGTGGGGGCATTTGTTAAAAAGCTGCGGGGGGTGGGGTTTCTGTCTCAACCCCTGTCAATCAACACTTAATTGACGCCGGTAAACTGCCACTACCAAATAAAAAATTATAAATGATTTATTTTTTTAGGTTTTATTAACTTAAACTCTTCATTGATTATTCGTCCTGTTGGAATGTGCCGAGTTAATATTAATTTGGTTTTATTCATTTGTTTGTTTATGTACACTGCACCACATAAAAATTTTTGTAAGATATACCTCAGTGCTAAACACGCGGTCTAAACTTTTCTTTTTTAGTACACACGCATTACTTTTTTTCAATCACACCTCGTTGTCATTCACAATAATGAGTAATTATTTTAATGTGATCGTATGTTACGCGAAGGGTTAAATTTTTGAAGCTGTAGTAATGTAATTTGAATTTATTTTGACTATAAAATCTCATTGCCCTAATCATAAGCATTAGTAATAATAATCATTATCATAATGATGTATTTTTATAGCAATGATCATTATCATAGTGATGTATTTTTTATAGTAATAGTCATTATTATAGTGATGTATTTTTAAAGTAATAAGCATTGACATGTTTATGAACAATTTCATAATTCTAATCACTGATATGATAATTTCATAATTGCAATCACTGACATAATGTATTTCCGGTGCTAATCACTGATATGATGAATATTTTCTTAGCGGTAATCTGTGACATAATGATAAGTAACGAGATGATGAGTATTTTCTTAGCTATAATCGATGACATAACGATAATTAATGACATGAGTATTTTTTTAGCGGTAATCGATGACATAATGATAAGTAATGACGAACAAAAATCAATTTTTATTTCCCATAAAAAAATAAAAAAATTTCCTGGGAATGATCAGAAATCATTGGCAGCAGTTAAGAGTATTTTTGGCGCCAATTACGAATATGTAAAGATTTTGAAGATGTGCCCTCGAAAAGTGGCTTTTTTTTTTACTACAGATCTGTGTGAGTCTATAGAAGAATTATGTTTTCTGTGATTTCTTCAAAGGGAACCGAATGTGATCTGAACTCTATTTATATGATCTTTTATGTGATCTGAACTCTATTTTTAGATAAGAAATTAGAAGGCATGTTCCATCTTATGCTCATCGACTAATGCTCGAAAAGCATCAGAAACAGGTTGAAATTCAATTTAAAAGAAATTAGAAGCCTACGGTGAAACCGCGTTTTTACGATTCCTATAAAGGGGATTATGGGTGGCCTCACAATTTGATTTTCAGGCCGGAAACTAAAAGCTCTGCTGCATCTAACGCATATGGATTAGTACTTGTAAAACGTCGGAAACGTGTTCAAATTCAACTGTAAAATATTGGTGGTCTATAAATAAATGGAAAATATTTTCTTCGCAATTTTTCTTTTAAGCGGCGTGGCAGTCGACTCAAATTTTATCTTTGAATAAAAAATAAAAAATTATTCGGCGTTTAACATACCTAAATTAATACTCGGCTAGCGTCATTTAAATTGATGCTTATAAAATATATAATATAATAATATATATTCATTAATAAATGTTCGACAGTATTTTATTTCATATTACGTGGCGGCTGTAAAAAAAATGGAAGCTTTTAATCAGAATTCCCGCTCTTTGTTACGTCTTGATGCTCTTCCGATTACGCTTAACCTGAAATGGCCCACTATCAAGAAACGATTTAAAAAAAACCGGATTCGTAAATCTCGTAAGATCCCATTGCCGGTGACGTGTCGCGGTATCCGTCGGCCATATATCAAATACAGCTGTTACCTTTTCGGCAAATCGCCCAGATTTTTCTCTATCTACCATCGTCGTTTGACGAAGGTTAACTTCTAAGTTTTTTTACTTTGATTGCCTCATCTTCTGTCATACACTTGGAAGTTTTGTCTTTTCTCATAAATATAATGGCTGTGCTCCTGAAAATTTTATGCTCACGAAGTCGTCAAACGCAAAATATTCAGACTTTATTTAATTTTTATTTCAGGATCCGAGAAGAGCGGAGGGGAAGAATACATTTCAGATTGAATTACTTAACGAATATAAAACTTGATTATTTTGGAAATTATATTTTTAAATTTCAGAGGAAAGCGTGTAATCATGTCATTATTATTTTGTGTTTACATTATATACATATGAACTCTACATACAGTCTTTTCGTATAAACTCTATATACAGTCTTTACGTATAAATTCTACATACAAACTTTGTGTGTAAACGCTATATGCAATCTTTACATATAAATTCCATGTATAACCTTTACATATAAGCTTTATATACAATCTTTACAGATGAATTCTATACACAGTCCTTACATACATACTCTATATACAGTCTTTACATATAAACTTTATATGCAATCTTTACAAATGAACTCTACATATAGTCTTTACATATAAAATTTATATACTATCTATACAGATGAAATCTATATACCATCTTTGAATATATACTTTGTACACAATATTTATGTAGGTTATAAGAGCTGTGCATACTAAGCTAAATTTCAGAAACAAGTTTGTGTGTGTTCAAATAGAGATTTTACTTATGAAGTGGAAACGTTGCTGTAATCGATACATATGAAATCCAATTGTGTGACATATAAAATAGCCATTATTAGGGCTCTGAGTGTGTTGTAATGATACACCTACTAACTGAAGTAACAAATATAGCGATTGATGCGAAAGGATACAACTTATTACCTATAAGTCCGATAGTTATGATTAATTATGGTTTTAACTATAAATACGTTTATATTTCGTTTCACAGTTTAGGCTGTTTTAATTAGTAAAAGTGATTAGTTATTATCTTAGAAGACTGTTGTCCCATGGGCTCTCAATAATGTTATTGCTATGAAGGATAATCACCTTTCGGTTGCTTCATTGTATGACGTCTGATTGACGCTTCAGCCTATTTTTACGCAACTCTTCTTGGAAATATTCTAAGAAATATATATATATATATATAAATGGAGAATAAATAAATTTAAACAAATCATAGCTGGTTTAGATAAGAAGGAAGACATGGACCTGCAAAGTCAAACATTGATTGGCGTTATGAGTATATGTCCGAAGTCCAGCAATGAACTGAATGAATGAATGATTCATTGCTGGTCTTTGGACCACAAATTTAACTTCGATGAAGCGAAGTTAATCTACAAACCTCCATCTCCAGCTGATCTTAATTTTTTTGAAACTTTTTTAATCCATCAAAACATCGAGCACCTGGTGAACGATTTATCTATTACGGCCAATATCCATCCGGCGTGGTCACGTTTTCTCCTCTTAAAATTTCACCAATAATTTTTTGTCATATACTTTAATTAAAAAAAAAAATTTAACACAATCCAACTTTCCCCTTATAGTCCACATTCATCTGGCTCGACCGATAGAAGGCGCCAATCCACCAACATCACCCACAACCTTACCCTTTATACAATAAACAATCGTACACTCGCCCTTACGAGCGATGTACGCTTAGATTTTTTACTTCTTTGATGAAAGCTCAAGGCTTTCGAAAAACGTTTAAAGCCGAATAAATTTTCGTTCCAAAAACTGTGCCTATTGTGTAATATATTATCCATCGATATCAAATGGTGTTTTATAAATGCTGTGCTTTATGATAATTCCATTTGTGTCTTTTGGAATGGATGCATTTTGGGTTCTGTTTGAGTGGTATTGATATGGCATATATTTTGGATACATATAATGACATATTTTACATAACACATAAATTTTTGTTCTTTTATGGGATTTAATACTAGTGTTTTAAATTCAGTGGGGTTTTCAAGCCAATATATATATATATAAACTCTCTAAAAAATTACTACAGTTTAAACAAAACGACTGCAACATACAAAACGTGCAATGTACGAAAGCTCATCATTAAAGCCCGGAGTTTCGTGCATAAAATTTAGCCCAAATAATATGCAACTATGCTCGAAATTATTGCAAACTATGCATGGAAATATGCAAAAATATGCAAGTGCATAGAAATCTGGACCCTATTCATAAGAGATGTTTCGAAATGAATAAAATGACAATTTATTGAAACGGTACAAATATTCTCGAAATTATTGCATAATATTCTATGCATTTCAGCACCTGTTATTGCATAGCAGGTACTGAAATGCTTAAAAAATATCACTTCGTTACGTCCTTGAATATGATTATGCACAAAATTAATACAAAATACATACCAAAATGTGTGAAATACGTACGGAGATGTGTTTGAAAATATGGCATCACAAGCATTGGCTTTGGCCCAAGGACGCCGGCAAGGTGAAATCTAGGGGAGGGGTTAAAGGCTTTGAAAAATGGAAATTTTCTACCCAACCTTACTTTTTTACATCTTTTAAAGAAAATCGAAATATGGCGTCCCTTGCCCATACCTCCTGGCGCCCATAGCTTGGGCTGGAAAATACTACACTTGGTTTTGACTTTGAAAATAATACGCATATTGACAAATATTGGCACAGAAATGTGAAGGCACATAAAATTATTTTTTCCAACTTTAATGTTATCTAATTATATCATTTATAGTGGAAACATATTATGTAGCATTTTTTTTAATTTTTTTTTTAAAACGAGAAACGTCGAATTAATCTGATTGAATTACAAGCGGATTAGAAAAATACACACTTTTTGAAAATTTTATGAAAATTTTGCAGAAATATGCCAAAATACGCAGAAATATTCCCAATATAAAAAATATGCGCACAAAGGAGAAATATGAAGAAATACGCAAAAACATGCAAGTGCATAGAAGTCCAGCCCTACTCATCATTACGAAATAGCGCATAATGCAGCATGACTCTGATAAGGATGTAAATGTTATTAGGGTGAAGATGTGGTCCTATGATTCTTCTGAATGGTGAACTGATGTAGAATGATTGTTGTTGAATGTTGAACTGATGTAGAATGCTTGTTGTTGAATGTTGAACTGATGTAGAATGATTGTCGTTGAATATTGAACTGATGTAGAATGATTGTTGTTGAATGTTGAGCTGATGTAGAATGATTGTTGTTGAATGTTGAACTGATGTAGAATGATTGTTGTTGAATGTTGAGCTGATGTAGAATGATTATTGTTGAATGTTGAACTGATGTAGAATGATTGTTGTTGAATGTTGAACTGATGTAGAATGATTATTGTTGAATGTTGAACTGATGTAGAATGATTGTTGTTGAATGTTGAACTGATGTAGAATGATTGTTGTTGAATGTTGAACTGATGTAGAATGATTGTTGTTGAATGTTGAACTGATGTAGAATGATTGTTGTTGAATGTTGAACTGATGTAGAATGATTGTTGTTGAATGATGAACTGTTTGTAGTTTTCCAATTATTGTCGACCGCGTTATTTAACATAATTCGGTATCTATTTCTGTCATTTTAAATATTTATTTTACATATGTCTGGAATCGGAGAAATTCCGCACATCCACTCTTTCCAGAAACATGCCTTATGTTGAGACACCTATGCTCTTGACAAAATATCCCATCTCTAACGTTTATCTCGTTGGTCATTTCCACACATTGCTTAAATCTGTCAGTTGTTTTCCTATGTAATTGTTTTCGACTTGGAATTTAAAGTTTTCCAGCACGTGAGTGAAATTTTATTAATATTATTCGTTTCAATACATTCTTTTCGCCTATTTATGTTAATTAATTAATTAATATCACGCACTTCCCCTATGTATTAACGTTACTGTCCAAGTATAGTTTTACACCGATATATCGTCGATTGGTGGTGTTTAATGTTTTATGGGCTACATGCGGACTCTCACAATATTTGAAATTCTGAATTTCTTTGGCAATACTATCATTCTGTATGCATAGGAAAAAGAGCAGTGAAAATAATACTTTATGCTTAGTTCTTAAACAAAGAAAGTTGTGGTAAAGAAATAATAAGGTATAGAAGGGAGGGGAAGCAAAATATATTTGATCATATTTTAGGATACCATCCCCCACCTCCCCGACTCTATTTCTTTTCATAGCAGCATCAGTATTGTTACAGTTGTGGTCTACCAATTTGAGGCGACGACTTCCCCGCCCCCCAACCGTGAATCTCGCTCCAGTTTGAGGATCCCTTATATAATTACTAACGTGAATCACTATGCAAAACTAACAAGGACAAAAAACGCACAACTAACACTTAAATTTTGGGGGTTTGATCAAGACGGTCATTCACTGCCGAAACAACTGTCAACCACTCATTAATCAATAAAGATCCCTGATATGTACTTTAAGCAATAGGGATATTTCTCTGTCAGTTTTAAACAAAAAATTGGTTTAATTTTCCTCCTTTTTCACCCATATTTCGGTCTGTCTTTTTTTTTTTTTCATACGTTCCCGTTACGGTGGCCACCTTTCTTTTATATGTTTGTTGGTATTTTGGGATTGGGACTTGTCAAACTGATTTTTCAGTTTTTTTCCTGATCTCCCATTAAAACTCTGCTATTTTGTTGGTGGTATATTGTTTGTATCAAAGTAATAAAGTCTTAAAAATAAAGGAATTGGATTGAGAAAAACGTTCTTAAAGAAGGTGTGCATATATGCAAAGCAAAATATGGAGGAACCAACAGTGTTAGCATAACAAATACACTTGAAAACAATTGTTGTTTATAATAAAACTATTTTATTTTCTGCTCTTCGTTTTATCGTTGTCCAGTCTCTGTTTTGTTTCTAGTCTATCTGCTTTTTAGTAGGCTTTATGGTCAGGCTTATTTAATTTATTTATTTTTCACATTTATTTGCTTTGTTTAGTCAGTTCAGGCTTGTTTTCCAGATAAGGTCTAGGTTTTTTAGAAATATATCTAATATAATGATATATAATGAATTATGTATTTTATATATATTATATATAACATATATAATATACATTATATATATATAATATACATTATATATATATAAATATACATTATATATATATATAATACGATATATATATATAATATGCATTATATATAATAAAATTTCCAACAACTCATATTATGTCAAATGCATCAGAAAATATTGTATTATGAAATTACTGTTAGAAAAAAAAAAATTTTTGCAGTTACAGTTTAACAATATTTTGTTTATAGCAATAATTTTTATTGTACTACTACTTATATCTTTCTAGTCTCTCCAATAAAGGAATACCCTTATTGATAAAATTTCTAACCACGTACCCTGATATTAAAGGGGACATGACCTTTACACACTTAAATTAAGATGACTTCGTGCTGATTTGTTAAACTTTATAGGTTATAAAATACAGCAAACGTAATAATGATTTATTACACACATATTCATGTCTCTTGCCTATGTAATTGAATGTAAAAAAATTTTAAAATATGTACATTTCAAAAAAATAAAATATAAAACATAATCTCGTCTTTGAAAACTAAAAAGTCAAATTTTGTGCGTAAGCTTACATAAGTATGAAATTACATAAAATAATTATTTTGTTATTAAAATATTAGTAAGGTCTTATATATAACATTCCACCTAAAAAAGATAATGTAATTCATAAAAAACTTATTCAAGTAATTAATGTACAAAAAATTCACCGGATGTACATATAATTAAACCGAATTACTTATTGGTGTGAAAAGATAATGCAAGTTTTTTCTATAATATTAAGTGTAGTTCATAGCACTTGACATTTTGCTTGAGTATATCAAATTTGAAGTATAAAGCTATGACCATTCTAAAGCTATAACCATTCTAAAGCTATATCGTGAGCAATATGCAAAACCGTAATTTTGAGAAAAACGCGTTTAAAGTTTTAACTATAAAAAAAAGCAAAGCAATGAACAGGGCACTTGGGAAACAACTACAAATAAAAGTGTTTCTTTGAGTTGTCCACTTCGTTTTAGCATGGAAATGTTTCTTCTTTTCGGAAGCATAGATTAAATAATACCAAATGTCAAAAATTAAAACGAAGTAGCGATAACTAAATGGAAAAAAGAGTCAATGAAAGGTGAAGGGACATTTGAATGCCCTTTTATTTGCAAATGTCTTGAGCATACACATTCAGATTTTTGTCAATAACTTCGGAACAAAGGGGAATTTTTGGCAGGGTGAATTTCATTAGATTTATAAAGATTTAGGCATTCAGAAAAGGTAATATTTTTATGTATAAAAGGTCACTTCCCTCCTTAAGAATAATTCAAATATTATTGTTCAAGTGTTTCCCTTTCAAAGCTTGAAGGCCAACGTTACATACCAATTGGTCAAATCGGCAATCTTTTATTAATTTCTTACCAATGTCAATTTCATTAAAGTCCGACCATATCCCAGAAAATTATCAATCTTTGTGACATTTTCGATGTTACTCACTCACTTACTCAAGCTCCATCCGGACACTTAAAATTTTGCTACGTTTTCAAAAGGAACGGGGATTTCCGGATTCTGTCAATAAATCCCTGCGATTTATCGATTACGCACCTTTCCAAAATTACTGAATGAGGCAAAGCTTATGGTTAGAGCGAAGGGCGTACCCTGATGAGAGATTTCGCAAGAATCTGATCGACCCTAATTCACAATTTCCTCTTGATAAGCACCCCAGAAAATAAGCTATTGCATATGCATCGTCATCTCTACTCTGCTTTCCGATTAAAAAATTTGACATGCGTTCCTTTCTATGAAAAATTTAGCAGCTGTTTTTAAGTAATTCCATGTAAGATTACTTGATAAAATACTTTATCTGAACCTATGGTAGGAGGTGTTGTAATTTGTCAATTGCAAGAGCACCATGCGTAAGTCACACCCCGAAAAGGAAAACTATTATATTCATCTTGATAATGATCTCGACCTTTTGCTCTCACGAAACTGGTGAGCTTGAACTCTCCTCCTATTTCTTGATAATTAGGAATGCTGAATTTAATTCAACAGTGTTTAACATCAATTTTAAAAATTATATATGATTTAAGCCCTCACCTGGTATTTTAAATATCTAAGAAATAATATATATTCTTCGTATGTCTTGCATATTTTCTCTTCTATTATTTAATTAAATTTTGTTATTTGTGATTTATGAAATGCGTTATCTAATTAGTGGAGAGCCTCGCAACAAGCTTTTGCTTTCTGCTCCCTCCATTTCTAATCTATTGTTGTCAATATTCTTCAGATTTAAACAAATTTCAATTGTACCGTCAGAATGATATCATAACAGGTGTATCAACAACCACTGTATATCGGTTGAATAAAATTATTTCTATTTAATTATTATTCCTTTTATATTTACGTTCGTCTTGTGCATAGGATTTCTAAAAAGGTGGGGAATTTTTCAATAAAAAAGGGGGAGGAAATTTCAACGGAAACAAAATTTTGTCTAATTTGTTTTACAGGTAATGGTACTATTTAAACGGAGGGGGGGTGTAAACCCAAAATACCCCGTCTTATGTACGGCCCTGTCTGTCATATTATAAAATACTTTTTAAAGTAACTTCTCAACCCGAAACCTTGATAGTAGCAACGATGATCAGAAGGGCCGATGAGGGGGCTGCATCCTAGGGGGGGGGCCCGGATAAATTCTAGGGTCCCGCACTTGTAATGACCTATGTTGTGGGGGGGTGGGCTCTGCTGGTAAGGACCTACGTTGGGGAGGGCCCTGCCAAACTAGTTTTGCTAATCGGAAGGCCAGAAAAATTGTTCTCAAAATCCAGATTAATAAGATTTTGCACACTTTTAATGTACAGTTTTTTAATTATTCTTCATTAGCCTTTCTCGATTATTGAAAAAAATAATAACAGTAGCTTATGTTAGTTTCTGTTTTCAACCATGATCTTGTAAGATAATTATGTAATAAGTAAGTACACAAAAAAATGCGTTCCAATTTCATACTTTTTGTTCATTTTGAAAATTCAACCCCCTCCTCCCCCAAAAATAAAAAATACCTTTGCCACTGTCCATGGAAATGAACCTGATGACCCGCGTTGTCACTTGGCGCCTATGATTATTAGCAGTGTTATCGAGTGTTCTTGGTTCTCAGCAAGTTCAAAATATTGCGAACTAATTAATTTACTTACGCTCAATTTTATAGACATTATTTTAATGTACAATTGGTATTTGTAAGAATAAAATCCAGCATAATTTAATTCCATGGGATATTCTGGAAAAAAAAAATTCAGAAAAATCCGCCCAAATTTTCTTTGTCTTCTTGCGTGCCATTTTTCTTCCATAAATGACCGCCATTTGCCAGTTTCATCCTCACCTTCCGATAACGTGAGGTCCAAGCGTCTCGTCCATTCCATTTTTCTATCTCCCTCCCTTCCATTTCTTCCCCCTCTCCATTTCCTTTCCCCAGATTATTAGTCAAATATCGATCGTACAGCCTTTACTTTTCTACTTCTCCCCCTCCCCCCTACGCTCATATACGGCACTGCGCTGCAGTCATGAGTCAGATTTGACCATTGCATGCTAGGGGATCCTTTTAAAATTGAAAATTTTAAGTCCTGGGGGTACCTCGCCATATCCAATGAACACAAGTGGCAACACCCCCGTGTGAAACGAATGAAAGGTATGTACTGTTGGCGAATATTTTACACTTATAAATTGAGATACTTAATGTATTGTAGGTAATTATTTTTGCCTTTTTGAGTAAAATGTGTTTCAATATACAGTCGGTCCCCCACCTCTCTCTCTCTCTCTCTCTCTATATATATATATTCTCAGAAGAATTCCTCTGTTGGAGATATCTGTATTGATGCAAATGAGTCCGATCATACGCTTTGGGCATGCGCAAGTCATCCTTTCAGTGACAAAGTAGGGAAAAAAAAGACCTGGAAATTAAGAAACACTGCTTGAAAGGGTTTGTCCGTGCGCCTTTGATAAAAAAAAATCCCTTTTTCTCCCTCCCTTCCATCTTTTTCTCCCTGTATCTCCATTTCATACTTCCTTCATTTCTTACGTTTCTGTCGCTTCTTTCAAGAAAGAGACAAGAAGAAAAAAAAAAAGACTCAGATAGAAAGGCGACGAAGACGAAACACACTCAATAAGGCGCCATTTTTATTCGACTTTTGCAATTATGCGACATTCTTCAGAGCTTCTCTTTGATACCGGCTTGTTACTACGTAAATATGTAAGTTTCGTTGTCAGCTTTTTCCCTCCGGGATGTGTCCTCTATACTCACGGAAAAAAGCAGGCTTCCAATCGCCTGGTAATCAGTAATAAATCTGCAATTGAATGGTATTTACCAAGAATGCACGCTTTCATGTATTTGCTAATGGCATTGCAGAGTAGTTCTTCTCTCTGCTTTTAAAATCTTGTCGATTTTCAAAACAGCGCTTCTCAGAAAGGAATGAGAGAAATCACTTTCTCTTATAGTCATTATACGCGATGCTGTAATTCGGAAATAATGCGCTACTGACCATGTTTAGATTTGATAAAATGTCTGCTCCAAAGCTCGACGCTCTTCGACGCTCCAATATTATATCTTTTGGCAACATGACAATTGGCAACGAAAAAATTGCCAATCAATTTCAAGCTACTAGTTCAACAATATTTTACAATATACTAAGAAAACGAAAATAGTTTCTATTATATACAAGATAATTTGATTTAACAATACGCAGATCAGATTTATAAGCAGAAATAATATAATAATAATAATAAATTTTTATTCAACCCGATATACAATATTTCGTGATACATAGCTTGAGCAGTATAAAAATTATAGAAATGTAAGAGAAGATCTATATTAAATTATTTTAAGTTTTGAGGTTAGAAATGGAAGAGAATATAAAGCCGAAGCTTGTTCCGAGATTCTCCTCCAGAATGCGGTGATGTTGACAAGAGAGAGGGTAAATTTTCATATTTCTGAATTATGCTTATTTTAAAGAGTTCAGTTGTTGTATATCTTTGGTAGAAGGACATTATAAGCCAAAGTAAAGCAACGAAAAATTACTTTAATTTCCATTGGTATGTTCTTAAAATTAACATATTTTTTATGACAAAGATTTTTATTAAAAATACGTAGGTATTCGGAACGATAATCATCATTATTCTGTCCATTTAGCCTTTGTTTATTCCTTTCATCTTTATTATAAATTCTAGTTTCTGTTTACACTTGATAAAAATCTTCATCCTTTTTTTTTTTTTTAATCTCGTAATGCACTATAGAAATAAATGCAAAACAATTTTTATGGTGCAGTTCTTTAAAATCATTAACACGATAATACTGCTGATAGCTATTTCGATAGCGTTAAACAGCTATCGTCGTCAGAGCGAAATGGCGGCTTCTGTTTATGTCCGTGCTGTTGATCGGTGTTGCCATCACGTCGGTTGGAAACTTGATTGGGCGGAGGAGTAAAGCGTATTTGTGGAGACGCCTTTAGCCGTGAGACACAAAAGATTTTTCCAAGTGGGTGAGATAGAGTTACTAAGGAGTTGATCATTAACTGAAATGTTTATGTTTGATAGAATGTGAGATGCCTCAAAGAAACTGAAATCAAGTGTTGAGTTGACTTTTTTATTAATACGTGCATTGGAGAATAGAAACTGATGTCCGAATTCCCATGAATGTTTTGCCAGAGCCGATTTATGGAATTCTTGCTTTCTGACATAAGCTTCGTGTTCATTTAGTCTGAGGCGCAGTGCTCTCCGTGTTTGACCGATATAAATTTGGCCACACTGGCACGGAATGGAATATATGCCGCAGCTGTCAGAATCCGGGATGTTATCCTTAAGATGAGAAAAGCCTATTTTGTTGATCGGAGTGAAGGTAACGCGAAAGTTGAATTTGTGCAGGACAGCAGCGATCCTAGTAGAAATTTTCGGAACATAAGGAATGCAGACAATGTCCCTAGGAGCTGAAGAATCACTGGAGAGAGAAGAGGCCGGTTTAGGTTTAGTGAGTTCTTTAAAAATATGATCAATAATTGTTGGATTGTAGCCACGGTATGAGGCAATTTTTCGAATGTAGCTGATTTTCTTAGTCAATGCGTCACTTGTAGAAGAGAATTTGATGACATGAAACACCAACCAATAAAACGAGCTCATTTTCTGGCTTTGTGGATGAGCCGATAGAGCGTGAGGAAGAAGGCTAACGGAATTAAGTTTTCGGTAGACACTGATTTGGACGCTAGTAGGTGTTCTATGAACTAAAACGTCGAGGAAAGGCAGTGTACAGTCCTTTTCTTCTTCGAAAGTAAATTGGATGTTAAGATCAATGGTGTTTAGGAGGTTGATGATCTGTGAAGGATTCATATTGCTAGAAATTAGAGTGAAAGTATCATCCACATATCTTATCCAGAATTTGAATGGGATGAGCGACAGTATTTTATCTTCTATATAGTGCATGAATATATCACACAGGATTGGGGAAAGTGGATTTCCCATTGCAAGACCACTGGTTTGTTTGTATAAGTTATTTTCAAACAAGAAACAAGTTTGGTTGATACATAGTTTGGTAAGGAGAATCAGTTCGTTAATTTCATGATCTGTATAATGGAACTCCTTCAATCTCCGAGTAAGTGAATCAAGTGAGCTTTGGATGGGTACGTTTGTAAATAAACTCTTCACATCAAATGAGACCATTTTGAAGGAATTACGATCGAGTAGCTTTAATTTTTCAATGAAATTGGAAGAGTTTTTAACTGTAAAAATATTATTTGTTAGTAGAGGTGAAAATTTCCGGACAAGATATTTGGACAGTGGATGGGTGGCTGTACCAATATTTGAAACAATTGGTCGGAATGGCATTCCCGGTTTATGGACCTTTGGCAGGGCATAAAGTCGGGCAACATTAGCAACTGACGGTACAATTAACTTTTTAATCTTCTCATCTATGAAGAAACAGTCCCGAACCGTTTTCTTGACATTGGAAAGGTGAGCAGTGGAAGGGTTTTTCTTTACCATTGCATATGGGCCATCCTGGATAAGTTGGTTCACCCCATCCGAATATTGCTTCTTATCTATTACGACGACTTGACCACCTTTATCAGCCCTAGTTATAATGAGGTCTTCGTTCGTGAGTAGATTTTTCACTTCCCGAGCATCAGCAGAAGAAATATTAGGCAAAGGCTGATTATTATTCGAGGATAATGTTTCTGCAATGCAATGACGAAGAAATTCTTTTTGACCAAAATGCAATCTTCTAAATTTTAATGCTCTTTCGATAGGCGCTATGAAATTGGTATGATGTATTGGCCGGGCTATTGCAAAATTTGAGTTTAAGGAAAGTAAGTTGAGTTGATGCTCTGAAAGTGAAGTATTGGAGAGGTTCAGAACCGCATCTTGGGTAAAAGGCTCTTGGTTGATTGGAGGCTCGATAAGTTTAGAGAATTTTTTCAGATGTGTTGATTGGCATTTCTCCATAATGCATTGGCATCGTGAATAAATTCTAGCTTCCCAAACACTAAAATTTTGAACTTCTGACAGCTGCGGCATATATCCCATTCCATGCCTGTGTGGCCAAATTTATATTGGCCAAACACGAATAGCACTGAGCATTAGATTAAAAGAACGTGAGAATTATGTAAGAAAGCAAGAATTTCATAAATCGGCTCTGGCAAAACACTCATGGGAATTCGAACACAAGTTCTTATTCTCTAATGCACATATTATTAAAAAAGTCAACTCAACACTTGATCTCAGTTTCTTTGAGGCATTTCACATCCTAGCAAACATCAATATTGCAGTTAATGATCAACTCCCTAGTAACTCTATATCATCCACTTGGAAAAACCTTTTGGGTCTCACGGCTGAAGACGTCTCCACAAATACGCTTTACTCCTCCGCCCAATCAAGTTTCCAACCGACGTGATGGCAACACCGACCAACAGCACGGACATAAACAGAAGCCGCCATTCGCTCTGACGACGGTAGCTGGTTAACGCTATCGAAATAGCTATCAGCAGTGTTATCGTGTTAATGATTTTATCGAACTGCACCATAAAAATTGTTTTGCATTTATTTCTATTGATTAGTGCAGTGTGTCGCTATTAAACTACTCGTAATGCACATTAACTTTCTTTGTACAATAAGAAATGTACATGCTTTTATCTTTCAGTATGTCGAACAGAATATTGGAAAACCCGAATATTTTGTGGAAAATAATAAAAAATAATTATTGCCGAACTTAGCTGGAAAACGAATAAATCCTAAAGTAGTATTCACTTCTTCACTTGTGCAATGACCAGGCTCATCTGCGATTGACGAAAAAACTCGAAAATGTGGTCCTTATGATCTTTCACAAGTCCTGATGTAAAGATCGAATATTACAATGGCCACATTCTTTAAGGGCCCTTTCCATACATTCAGCCTAGGGCCTATAAAAAGCTTAAACCGGAACCATTCGAATTATTAGTATTATGAATATTGTATATTACATTTATTTTATATATTATATGCTTTAGTATTTTCTAGAATTTTTTAATACAAAAAAGTATTATGTATTTAGTGGTTGTAAGTACAATTTAATATAGACGGAAATTAAATTCATTATAATTAAATATATTTTTATTTAATTTTGAAACCACAACGTTTAATACTTTTTACTATCAAAACAATTTATAGAACTCTAAACTGTATTACCCTATTTTGATTTAACAAAATAATATCTGTTATAATGACCGAATTTACACGGTCCATTGTAGGCCGTTATAACCGAGTTTCACTGTAGTTTAATTCATTACCGCTACACGCATCATACTAGTTTCAAAAACTATTCATTCGAACAGCGAATGCATGTTTTTTACGGGCTGAAGCGTATAAATTCTTTTCGCGTGCCTTTACCGAACGCATTTCCGCTTTTTATTACTGTTGCCAAAACAGAGATTATCGCCAATACACCGTAAAATTTAAATTTCAGTAACTCTTCGAATATACCACTTAGAAGTACGAAAATTATTTTATTCGACTAACTATATGTAGAAGAACATTTTCCTAATTAAAAGTTTATCGGTGGAGAGCCCGTGTAAAATGCTGAATTTTATATTTTTACATATGTACAACTCACTTTAGAATAAATGCCATGTCCAACATTTGTACATGATTTAAAAACTGTTTATAATTGGAAGTATGCTTCTACAGTTAAGAAGAGAATCGCCATAGCATCTACGTGCAACACCAAATGTTAGTCGCCAAAGTCTGCGCTTTCCCCATTGGAAGACTCTCGCCAAGGTGGGAGCGACCTTTTCTATAGGCTTTCCCGCTTTTACCATAGCAACATCGTTTCTTTACCAGCAGTAGAAAGGGGATGAAGCTATCAGAAATGATTTGGATAACCTTCGTAATTTTTTTTTTCAATGAAGCTTACAAGATATATTTCTACTTTTTAGCAGTAGAACCACTGAGACCCCTACTGTTGGTTGCCTTTGCTTTGTGAATTTTTATTTCACATCGATTTGTATTTAAAAACTTCTATTTTACGTCATTTTAATTTGTCACACGAAAACGCCGGCGTTTGCCGTTCCCTCTGGGCAGAAAGGTGTATCTATATATAATAGTGTTGCCAAACGAATAGGAAAATATATATTGAAATGAAAATGCAAGATAAAAATTAAAGTTCATCCATATTTCGAAATAGCTTTATACCAAAAATGAAATCAAGTGCATAATAGGGACAACGTATGCGCAAAATCACTACAACAAACATTAAAATATTCAAAATAACGTACAAAAACTCAAAAAGATTGTTAATAAATAACGAAAAACGAATATAAATATAAAACAACAAATACGTTCAACAATATACACATATATATAAATGTAATAAAAATATTAATTACCATCTAATTAATAAAAAAAATTCTATTACAGTAGAAGCTCTTCAATCCGATATTCATTGGTTCGGCACATTCTATAATCCGGCATCGATCGAGCTGCTCGCGTTCGGTTTTTTCGGTTGGATTCAGGCGTTCGTTGACCTTGTCCGCCAAGTCGGATGAAGAAGAAGGAGACATGGCAGATGAAGCTAAAGTCTCGTGGAAACAGGCTTCTGAATCATTAAATACATTTATAAAATTCGCCGAATCCAACAAAAGCCTGAACTCTGCAGAACTCATAAATTTGTGTATAATCTGTAACGATTGTTTTTAAGAAAAGATCCGAATTACGGAGACAACGTGATATCACAGACTTTTTAAACAGTAACGCTGATGTGTATATTTTTTCTTACCATAGATCTGCTTATTGCAACTTGTTTTAAATATCACTGCACCGTATTAATTTTTCTTTGGTGTTCCCGTTAAAACTGTATTGATATTTGATAATCCGGTAAAATCGCTAATCCGGTACGGATGGAACCGAACGTGTCGGATTAAAGAGCCCCTACTGTATATGAAAAAATTAACTAATTTCTAAATTAAGATAACTAAAAAAATATTTTCTATCTCCTGTAAACTAAAAAAAATATTTTCTATCTCTTGTAAACTAAAAACAAATTTCCAATTTAAAAGGAATTAAGACCAATTTTTCAAATTTTAAATACTAAAAAGAAAAGGAAGTAAAAGTTACAATGAATCTTTAACTGCAGTTCAAATAAATAAATTTAAATTAATGCACAGCGTAATAAAAATTTTCCAGACTAATAAGTTTTCGCAACTTAGTAACCAGTATGTAAAACTAAATAACCAATGTGTACAGCTTAATACCCAATTTTCAGCTAACCAGTTCCAACTTAAATTACGCATAATTTGTACCAACAGCAGTAAAACCTTATTAAGGTTCAAAAAGTTATAAAACTACTACGCTTAAAACCAATGAACGGCAACAACAACAATAACAGTGCACAACACATATTTTGCCTTCTTAATGAAAATTACTTTTCTTATGTTGTTGGGGGTTTTTTTTTCAGATCTCAAATCTCATCTCAGTTTTTTTTTCTATTACCCACGATTCTTTTTAAATGGCATTTATGACATCTGAAACATAAAATATCGTTTTCAATGATGCTTTAAAAAGAAATTTAGGCTAATATTTTCTATTTTATTCATTTTATCATAAATTGATTACTTTCTTGTAGTTAGTGCTGCACTGGTGGATCGAAGGTGGAGGAAAGGGAGCTATCAGCATCCCCACCCCCTTTTGTCAGCCATTTAATACATAGAAAATTAAATAGTTTTAGAAACTTGGTTAAAATTGACAACAAAAATACAGAATTGTCACCCCGTTATAAAGTTTCTGGATCCATCAATGGGGTGTTTAGGGTTTATGCCACCCGGTAAATAATTTAAAATAAATTGCAATTTTATATATGTTTTAATGTACGAGTGTATATAATATGTGTGCTTGCCCACTCCCTAAATAATTTTAAAAATTCTATGTTATTGGTTCCTACCCTGAGGCATTGACAGTTTTTCATGATTCATATAGCAGTTTAAAAATTGAGAAATATATTTATTTTATGACTAACTAATCTTTTAACTAAAAAGTTAAAAAGTATTTCCTAATGTCACTATTACTGTACCTCATGACATAATTGGAAATAATTATGTGTTAGCTATCTCCGAATGATTAACAGTGTCTTCTGATAACTGACTGATAATTTATCGTAACTGCTGATTGAATACCAGTCAATGAAATGGAATTCTGGCTGCGGACTAGAAGACTACGATTTGAATAGGAGATAGATCTTGCATGCTCACGATGAAAAATTAGTGAGGTTTATTGCTTCGTGAACTGTAAAATAATTATAAAAATATTAAATTCAATTACGTAACAAACAAAAAACGCTGTGTAGGAAAGAATACAATCGAGACATGCAATAAATTTCCCAAAATTGAAAAAACTTCTGCATCAATTGACGAAATAAAAGAAAATATATATTGTTCTTTTTTGTTTTAAACTAGAAACCTTGAGTCTAATGCCATTTCTGAAAAACTTACAGCAATCCTGAAACCGACCGCAAAAAATCTAATGGAACTAACAGTTAAAAGCAATTGTAGTTTATTAGAGAAAGATACAAAATAAATGATGCGCAAAAGGAGAGTTCCAAAACAAACCGAAGAGCCCAAAATGAAATTGAGAAAATACAATTGTATTTTGAGGCTTTGAAGAAGAAGCAGAAGGAAATTATCTCGGTTATACACACAAAAAAGAAGGGAGCCCGAACCTTATACAGCGAATGATGTAAAAAAAAATATAAGAAAGCCAATAAATAATTGAGTAGTAGTAAGAAGTAAATAAAACTTTAAAATCAAAAGACAATGGGAATTTATAGAAATAAAAAATACATGTCATGCATTTTTTGTCGCAAGATTTTTATGCTACGTTAATATTGATTGCATTTTGGGTTCTATTTATCAATGGTAATGATTTAGAAAACTCGAATGATCCTATGCGAAATTGATGTTAGTAATTGTTTTGAAATTTGCTTTACCAAAATTCTTCTCTGTCTGTTTAAATAATCGCTTTTTTCCGTTTGATTCGCCTAAATATGCTAACACATCGCTGCAATATAAAATTGCTATTTGTTAATTACAACTTACCTAGTTTTTATTCACTCACTCGCACACACGTATACATAGATAGTACCTACATACGTACAAGTATAGGCGCGCTACCTATCTGCCAATTAATTATTTAATTAAAAGAGGATATTTTTAGATATTTTAGATATTTTGAAAGCGATAAGTTTGAATATTATTGTTCAAATGAATGATGAGTAAAACACTGCACAATAATATATTAAATCGAAGTTCAAAAGACATGGTTTATTATGAGCTGGAACCTTTTTCTAAAAATTGCATTAAAATAACTTTTTTATTAAAAAATTGTATTAAAAATACCCTTTTTATGAAAAATTGTATTAAAAACATTTTATTGAAAATTTATCAAAATATCTTTTGTTAAAATTATTACTAAAAATTAAAATTTTTTTAACTTTTATTAAAAAATTGTATTAAGAATAAATTTTTATTAAAAAAGGTCGTTCCAGTTTATAATGGACTACGTTAGCGTGAATTTTGATTTAAATATATTATGGTTCAAATTAAAGGGACACAAAAGTGGGACCCCATGTAATTTGCAGGCAACGTTGTTTCATATATTAGTATCGATTTTAATTTTTGTGTATAATTTACATAATTTTATACAGAATTAATAGAAAAATTCATATAAAAATAACATTAAAAATAAATCAGTAAGGAATTCTTTAAAAAAAAGAGATATATGTTCACACAAATAAAAATTAATTTATTTGTTTTAAAAGATTCTTAATAATGTGCAAGAATTTCCAAGTAGATGTCATTCTAGAATAATCTTTTGTTTAATTCATAATTTTTAAAATTTTTTGTTTCTCGAACGAGCGAAAAGTGCCTAGGGGTAAAGCATATTAAGCGACCGCCTAGAACTTCGTGCCAGCGTAAACCTTGTAAAATAGTTTGTTTGTTTGGATTTATTATGGCGCAAGAGCATCTGGGCGATACTGCTCCAATATATATGAAATAGTTGAAGATCTTTTAAATAGTTACACGTGCAAAATTTATTTTCATGCAGTGTGTATAATTAAGACAAATTATTAGTTGCATCATATTTCCTAGACTTTAATCTTATAATCGAACGAGTATAAGAATTTCTCAAATTTTTATCGTGTTTAAGAAGTAAAAACTTACGAAACAGAATAAATATGCCAGTTACAACACTTCAACTCTTGTCAAATTTTTCTATTGGAAGTTTGGCAACGAGTCACTGCAAGGAAAGGAGTTGAATTTGTGATCTACGAATAAAAAAGTTGATAATTAAGTTGTGAAGGAAGAAAAGAGATACCGCACGTAGGAAACGTAGGACGTGATAATGAATGAAATTTCCTCCTTTGCGCATCATTTTTCCTTTAGGAAGAGTTCAAGTATTACGTAAACACTTTTATAGGGAGGTGCTTGCTGCCGTGCTTATTTTCCTATGTTAATTTTTTCTAACCAGGTGTGTTCGAAATGGTCAAAATATTGCTTACATAATACTTGAACCTTCCCTTATCCCCATTTCAATTCAAGTATAAGAGTACAACGATTCCAAGATCGTTTTAGGCGTCCAACCATATTCTAAACATGTTGTCGTCTCTGCCAATTTCAAACTTGAAAACACGAATATATACTAAATAAGTACTGAGAATTTTAAGTATTGGTAAGTTTAATGCGACAGAACGTCACGATCTAATCAATTGAGAATGCTGGTCTCAAAACTTACTCATTCTAACAATTTGAATTTTAACTATCTTCAAAAAAGTTCTTCCTTCGCTTCTATTATTTTACACCAATATCCCTATGCCCAAACTTTGGTTTTATGTGGAATTTTAGGGTTTCAAACGAAAACAAAATCTAGGTTTGCACAAAAAATACTTCAAGAACTTCCACTAACTCAATTTTGTATTTTTCAAATGTCAGTTATAATTCTAGCCCCTCAGTCGTTGTTTGGATTATAAGTAAGTGTTTTATTAAATTGGAAACGTCTGAGCGCGTTTGTAAAAGGAAGTCACACAGTTTTATTTAAATGGTTCTCTTTTGTTTAAATGGTTTAAATGTTTTGTTTAAATATTATTACACAAATTTTAGTACTTGATCGAGTATAATACATTCAGTTTCTAAATATACCCAATTTCCTTATTTTTATTTTACTTTACTTCCACCTTTCCTACCTCTATCAAATCCTGGATGTTTTAAATATAGGAATTTGTGTCGCAATAGATCAGTGGGTCGATAGACCTGGGGATCGCTGCAACTACTTTTAGTTGCAATTATTTTTATAAGGAATGTCATACCAAATGTTTCCAACGCTTTTATATTTCAACATGGCTACATTGCAATGTTCTACTAACGGTTGTTAACTTTATAATAAACATTAATATATATATATATATATAATTAATACTATGTATAATTAATATACTATATATAATTAATAAACTATATATAATTAATATACTATATATAATTAATATACTATATATAATTAATATACTATATATAATTAATATATATAGTTTTGTGTTTAATGTGCTTTTGCTTTTTTAAAATTCTTTTATTATATAAATGTAGCGTCGGGGAACAGGGGGGATCGCGGATCTTTTGATTACTATAAAAGGGGGGTCGCCGATCTTTTGGTTACTATAAAAGGGGGTCGCGGATTACTTGGCTACTATAAAAGTGGGTCGCGGCTTGAAAAAGCTTGGGAATCACTGCGATAGATACTGCTCCAGCTTTTCAAACCCTTAGGCCGCCATTGCAAATAAATTTGCATATTTTTTTTTTTTTTAGATTATTATATAAATTGTACGTCCTCTGATATTTTAGAATATCGTTCCATTTTTTTAAATATTCAGGACGTTGTATATGTGTGCGCCTCACACGTACTTACGTGAGTATAGACTGTATGTAATTTCCATTTTCAGCCTTATAAATCTACATCGTTTTTTGAATTTTTATTTAATTTTTTTTGAGAAAGTTTTTTAATATAAAACGAGAATTATTTGAATTTTGTTTAGTAGGGTACAGAGCAGGGATGGGTAACTTCGTCTTGTTGAAAGGCCAAATTAAGTTATTTATAGTCGAAGAAGATCACAATCAAGAAATTTCACTTGTTAGATACAGGGACAATTCACAGAACAAACACAATTCAAAAATTATGGGGGTAGGGGGGGGGCTGAAGTAGTTTTTTAACAGATCATGTGATTTGACGTTAAACGAAATAGTGTATTTTGCTACCCAATGGGGAGCTTCATCCCCTACGCTACTGGTTAGATATATAGCAGAAATCCGATTATTCGAACTCCGTTTAACCGAAATGGTCAACTGTACTTATTATTATTATTATTTGAGTAGATGCTCATTCGTTGCTTTCGGAAAAAATGTTCATATTAGTTTTTTATTATACTTCAGCCTTAAAAGAGAAACCAACACAAATGATGGATATCATACATACAAAAATAGCCCTTCTGGTTTACCAATGTTTAATTGTGGCGGTCAGTTTGGGGCGATTATTTCGTTTATACTTCATTTATCTTTTGTATCTTAAATACGTTCATTTCATGTAGTAGTAGTAATAAACATAAAGTAAATAAATAAAAAATAAGATGAACAAAATCATATTAATAAAAATAAAAGGATTTTGTTTGCAAAATTTGGATTCGTCCACAAGGCCGCATTTGAGGGCTTCAGAAGGTCGAATGTTTCACACTCTTGGTATAGAGTGTTATGGACGTAGTTATTAAATAGGCTGATGCCAAATTTGTTATTATTGCTATTAATATTAGATGTTAAATTACTCATAAAGCCAAAAATTATTTTCCGGTGTCTGGTAAGAACGGAGTCCACGACCTCTTGATTACGAGTCAAGTGCTCCACCAACTAAGCTACAGGCGTCAGTCATTTATTCTCTTACTAGTATGTAGTGGGTTTGGGTCGGAAAATCTTCATTTTCTTTACTAGTAATTTAACGTCTATTGTTGTCAGTCACAACATTGGCTAATATAAAAAATTTTGATTTAATATTATTAATATTGTTTCCATTTTTACGATTAATTGAATGTTCTCCTTAGCCCAGTTTGTTTTTTGCTCCTGATTTCTTTTAATGAAATGTACAGGTTGGAGGGTGCAATTTGGATGGGGGGCATGGGCGCCCATACGATTGCTTCTATGGGGCTGAGAAACATTAAGAGTACTTCTATGGGGCTGAGAAACATTAAGAGTACTTCTATGGGGCTGAGAAACATTAAGAGTACTTCTAGGGGGGGGGCTGAGAAAATTATTACCTCCTTCTCATAGCTGTCAAGAATTTTAGTGAATGTACAAGATTCCAAAATGCAACAAAAATAATTGATACTGCTTGACAATTAGTAATGAGCTAAAAAATAATACCTTATTTTTAAAATGTGACTGCTATTTTTTAAAGTAAATGCACTTATGAAATCTGGCAAATCAAATTTTTGAACGGCGAGGGGGGGCTCGAGCTCCCATAACCCCTATGTGGGCACCCATGGGGGAGGGGTTGGGAATGATGGTCGCCGAAGTCTGCTCTGTAATCTCATTCAATCAAATGCAATCCATCAAATGTACGGATGTGTCGAATCGTTCACATAATGAGTCAATGAACGGTTTTGCCCATCTCTGATGAACGAGAAGACTCGTTCAGTGACTCGGTCATGGTACAGTTGACACACCGTTAATGAAATAACCAGAACATTCACAAAGAGCACGTTTTTGAAAATAGTGGCAGTTCCCACCGTAAGGACGTTTTTTTATTGTTTTATGTTATTATATATTAACGATAATATGTTTATTTTAATGGCTTTTTTCTAAAAACTTTCTGTGTGGCCTTGTCTGAAACTCAGTGACGTTAATTAAAATTTAGATCTCGTTAAGCTAGGCTGTCATAATTAAGCATAATTTGCTTTCCCCGTGCTCGCTGACTTACTAAGGATACCTGAAAAAAATATGATTTGTTGTTATTCTGTTAAGTTTTTATGGCTCTTTCATTTTTTGTGAAAGGGATTTTTACAAATAAGGCACATCGAGAGTTAAAGAGCAAAATATGTACCTCTCCCATTGAAACAACATTGAGTGTAACCTTAATTTTGGACACGAGTATACGTTTAATAACATTTTCTCAAAGTTAAAGAGAGAATACCACCGCTTGATGAAGTAATCAGATATACATATATGACAACGTAAAACAGGTAAAAAGTTATTTTTATTACATAAACTTGATGAAGTAATAAGATATATATGTAAAGCGGGTAAAATGTTATTTTTATTATTAAAAAAAATAACATTTTACCCCCTTTACGTTGCCATATATATCTTATAACATTTTCTCATTTGCATTTACTACTTATGGAACATGGTAGTTCAACATACGGCCCACGAACCACAATCCAGCCCGC
>QLNU02014802.1:163292774-163305210 GCA_006491805.2 Dysdera silvatica | reverse complement strand
ATTTTTATTTATGCAATGAAATATTTATTTCCAGAATTTTATTCGTTCACTTTTTCTATGAGTTAAACTTTCCTGCCGCAATGCCATGTTCTTTCTGGACAAATATCCAAATAATCTCTTTCTCCTTGGCTATCAATGTTTAAATGTCCATGATTAATAATAACGAAGACGGAAAAGTATATAAAAAAATAAATGTACCAGAAAGAGAAGAAATTAGGACGTTCCTGTTTCATTTACCTATAGGAAAAAAAGTTTTCTGAAAACATTAACTTGGCCATACGGTTGTGCAGTTATAATGCTTTCGGCAACTATGCAAATAGTTCGGTTTTTAACTAGCTAGTGCTCAGTGCTTTATATATATCATCATCATATTCAACCATTATCTATCCACTGCTGGATGAAGGTCTCTCCAAATGCTTTCCACACAAGTCTATCCTGAGCAATTCGCTTCCACGTCACCCCAACCTGTTTTCTTATTTCATCCACCCATCTAGTTTGAGGACGTTTTCTAGGTCTTCGGTGGTCTCTTGGAATCCAGTTCAGAATTTCTGTTGTCCATCGTTGATCAGTTCTTCTTGCAATATGCCCAGCCCATCGCCATTTCAGCCCTTTTACTTTAACAATGATGTCCTCTACTCTAGTTTGCTCTCTCACCCAAGTGTTTCTTTTTCGATCTCTCCTAGTTATTCCAAGCATGCACCTCTCCATGCTCCTTTGCGTTGTCTGTAACTTTCGTATTGCTCCAACTGTTAGACTCCATGTCTCTGATCCATAAGAGAGGACTGGCAATACACACTGGTTGAAGACCTTTCTTTTTAGACACAAAGGCAATTTCCCCTTCAGGATAAAACTGTTTCTTCCAAATGCACTCCAGCCAAGTTTAATACGTCTGTTGAGTTCTTTCATAATGTTGCCATCCATTGAAATCAGCTGGCCAAGGTAAATATATGAATCAGCAATTTCTAGCTCAATGTTGTCAACTTGTATTTTTGTTTCCTCTACAAAATTATTGAACATGATCTTAGTTTTTTGTAGGTTCATCTTGAGTCCAACTTCTTCACTTCTAGTTGAGAGCTCTTGTACCATGTATATGCGCCCATATATATATACCTGTACCCGATAATAGGACTTTGGTTTTCAGAAATCAGCATCTCTTGCCGGAAATAAAGTTTTGAGATTATGGCGCCATCTCTTAGCGATATTCGTCGTTAGTATCGTAATATAATTATTTACGCAATATGTATTAATTTTTTAATACATATTTAATACAATTTTTAATAACATTTTTAATGTGTATTTCTCCTTCTGACAGATGTTTTTACTGCCAAAGCGTCAAAATAAAATTGAAAATAGCTTATAATATTCTATTTGATGCTATAACGGTTTAAAAGTTAATATAATTTAAAGCAAACTGAAGTGACTTCTCCACTACTTTACCTTAGTTAACGAAAGAAAACCATAAAGAAAAGTTACTTTTAAGTTAAGTAAAAACTTTCGTTTGTAAATAACAGACAAAACTGTGAAATGCAGTCTTTTTTACCCTTTGTTTAACAAGGTAGCAAGAAATTTTTTCAATCCGATAGTTATAGATTTTTTTGTCTCTCCGATTTGTCTATGTTTTTCCTATGTTGTTTTCTATGTTTATTTGCCTATGATTTGTCTATGTTGTTGTCTATATTTTGTCCATGTTGTCTATATTTCGTCTATGTTGTCTATATTTTGTCTATGTTGTCTGTGTTCATTTGTCTATGTTGTCTGTGTTCATTTGTCTATGTTGTCTGTGTTCATTTGTCTATGTTATCTATGTTCATTTGTCTATGTATATTTGTCTATGTATATTTGTCTATGTTGCCTGTGTTCTGTTGTCTATGTTCATTTGTCTATGTTGTCTATATTCATTTGTCTGTGTTGTTGCAGGTTTCTCGGTCGGGGGTCCATGTTTGTGTTTTCAAAGCATCAGTTCGAAGCCTTGCTAAACGACTGTGGGAGAACCCATCACACATTGCTCGATATTGGAGCTGGCGACGGTAACGTTACTGACATTATGGCACCGTACTTTGACAAAATATACGTTACGGAAATGTCCGGCGTTATGCGCAAAGTACTTAGTTCCAAGGGCTATAAGTAAGTTGAGTTTATGAATTGATATATATAAAAATTTTCTTTGACCAAGTGACATCCTCCTCCACCACGGTAACATTCTGAACTTACGGAAACATTGTAGGCACTACAATTTCATTGTATAGTAACTTATTTTTCCGTTCTCTTTTTAATGCTGTTGTAGATTCACATGTAGCATCATTATTGTATTCACTGTTGCCATGGATACACGAGTAAGGTTACGTTAAAAAAAATTATACTAAAAACAAATCACTGAGAAAAAGAATATTGCTTGAAATAGTGGGTATCTCTATGCAGGAGTGGACACCGACTTGCATTTGGGGGGAGTCAAGGACAGAATTTGCCATGGTCTTGGAATAACACCCTTCATTTTTCATGAAAGTTGGAATTTTTTACAGTTTAAAATTATATTTTGTGACCCCTGTGACATCCCCCGTGTCAGCCCTTTTCTCTACGCTCGTAACCCAAACTATCAAAAAATTTCTGCCATTGTTTCCTGCGGTTACACTGACATAACACATTAACATGTCATGCTCTTAACCCGGCTTTGATTACAATGATATCGTAGAGCACGTGTCATTTTGCTTCTCACCGTAGTCTAGGGTTTCGTTCCTTAAGCAACAGATGTTCTTATTCCTTAAAAAATTGTGGGTCACGACGCAATATGTCCTTATCTGTCCATGCCCCGCAAGACACAAACTATCGCTTGCACTCTACGGATATGCGGGATATAAGTTACTATTGAACCCGCTATTGCTTTTTCTGTCTGTCTGTGCGCGGTAAAAAGGGTAAGGATAATGTAAAGGTCTTCCGTAAATGCAATAATGGTGGCTGTTGTTAACATTGAAAACCTACCGAGTTACTTGAGAATTAGAGAGTTGCGGATTAGAGAGTTGTGGATTAGAGAGTTGCGAATTAGAGAGTTGCGGATTAGAGAGTTACGGATTAAAAAGTTGCAAATTAATATTAAATGAAACCCGCTAAATTTAAATATCGACCTTTGACAATTTTCCTTCACTTGCTTGTACATTATTGGTAAGTAGTTGTTTATATTCAGAAATCCAAATATGCAAAATTTGTTGAATATTTTTTGTGTTTTATGGATAAAGGATAGCTGAGATTTTGCTGCGCCAAGACACGCAATTTTTTTTTCCCAGAAAACTGAGGTATTTCAGTTGGGGAATCAATCCCAAGATTACGAATCTGTAAAAAAATAAGGCAGTCTCCGAATGTCTACTGAAACTAATCTCCGATTGTTCTCGTGGTAGATAAGCGACACCTCAGCACCTGTTTATTATTTTTACTTGTTATTTTGTTGTTGTTTTGTTGACACCGTTTTATTAAATGGCTGTTCTGTCATAATGTGTAAATATATCTTTACAGAACAGCACATATAGGCATAAAGTTATGTAACGTGTTCTGCCCGAATCCTCCCCTCGCCAATAAATTTGAGTAAGGATTGAATTAGTTGCAGCTTCAGATCTCTGCAACTGACCGAGACAGCAGAATGTAAACTCGCGTTCGCGCTGCCGATCGTTTGACTTCCGCACAAAACTTGCCAAGGAAGGGAGCAGCGGCAATGACAAAAACATGATCAGCGCGAGTGATGTGTTTATATACTCGCGCTGCCCACTTCCCTGTTCACTGCCATTGAAGTGGGTTGAATGCAAACAAGGCACAACAATCGCAATGTTCAATTACAATCGCGAGTCAGCTGCCCAACCACACTGTGCATGCGTAATCGTCGTCAATTTTATAAGCAAATAATTAGATATACCTGCATTTTCTGACATCCAGGCAAAAGGCTTATATTATTTGTTTATAAAATCGTCATGTAGGTTTTAGAGAGCCTATGGAATATAACTCCCATTTAATGAAATCCAAACGTCCTGCACGTATTTTATTTATTTTATTTCCGTGTTTTGTTGTTTTTGTAAATACACAAGAACTTCATATTTGAATTCATTGTATATATGTATAATAAACAAAATAAAAAGAATTTAAGTCTAAGAGGTACAGGTAAATTTAGTTAAATTGGAATCACTCTGGCGCCAATGTCTGCCTGGAGTAAAACCAATTAAATATAATAAGTAAGATTAAAGTAGTATAAGACCATTTTCAGCATTACATAAAACAATTTTTCTGCAAGATATCAGAACCAATATTACGAGAACTATATCGACAAGTTATACACAAATTGAAAAATACCTAAGTGCAATGCAAAACAAAACATATACAAACAATAAATATATTTACAATATTTTACATACAAACCTTTTTCGAAAACTATGAAATATTGCTAGGATACAAATGGCAATATAGTAAAATTGTAAAGAAATGAACCAAAAGTGGAATAAAAAATTTAAAGTAGGAGTGTAATAATAAATGAAATATGAGAAACCCATAGGACAGCACTTTTTCAAGAGAGACACTTGCCCCAATGAGTTCAGTATTGGATGTTTCTGTTTGAGTCCTAGCCAATGCTAAACTTAGGATCTCAAGTCTCTCTAGATCCTTAACCATCGAAAAGTTCAAGTAATCGAACAATCGACTGAAACATCTCACAATCGCGCATCACTGCCCCACACTGTACTTGTACATTCCTTATATTGTAAAAGTAACTTATCTCTGATACATTGATAAACCTTTAAATTTCTGGTAACCAGAAACACAAGTTATTCTCACTGTTTTATTACTATTATTATAAAATTAAAAATATTTTGTATTTAATTTTTTTTTTAGTCTATTGGAAGTAGATGATTGGTGGAAGGATAGCGGAACTTCGATAAAATTTGACGTCATTAGTTGCCTTAATGTGCTTGATCGCTGTAATATGCCGCTGACAATGTTAAGTCAAATGCAGAATAAATTAAGTCCAACTGGTGTTCTTGTATTAGCTCTCGTTCTGCCTTTACATCAGTTTGTTGAAGATTCGGGTAAGTGCACGTCTTCTTTTTATTATTATTATTAAATCCCGTTTTCATCCCTTTTTTTAATTTACTTTATGAATTAATGGGACAACATAAAAATAATTTATTACTTAAGCAATTAAATTGCTGTTAGTTCCTGTTTTAATTTCTCAACTCCAATATAATAATATATTCACAGTACCACATACTAGAATTACACACATTAGTTCGTGCTGATTTTTCGAGGTCCGTGCCCGAAATCTTGCAATTTGATCCAGCAAAGCTCGAAATACTTCGTGGAAATTTGAGCTCGAGCCTTCAAATATAACTTTAACCCCTTAATGTACGATTTAAATTTTTTAAAAAATTACTAAACTACACTGTTTAATTTCCTTTGAATTTTCATATACACGTATTTCGACGATCATCATAATCGTATCACGTATTTGCATTTCTTGGGGAATTTCGATTTTTCAGCTTTCTAATGAGCCCGACCCCTCCCGATTCAGACCATTTGCGCCACGTAAAGCACGGGGACAATGTAGTAGAAGGCATTTGTTTGAAATGAAGGGCATATGGAACCCTAACACAAGATTGGGGCGGGCCCCGTCCCCCTCACTAACGGCGCCCGTTATTCAGACCCGCTCTCTGGCTGAACCCTGCTCATCTCTACCACACACACCTTATTTAAGATTCTGGCGCAGTATAGCCCAGATGCTCTTGCGCCATAAAAAAGCCAAACAATCAATTATTCAAGATTCTGTAAGATTTGATTGTGCTGCCATCTGGCGCCATGAAACGATAAACAGAAATTAATATTAGATAATTTTTAAATTATTATCTAATGAATGATAGAAGTATTCGGAGAATGAAAACGAAAGTAAGCCGGCTTTAAAGTGAGTGAGGAGAAATACTAATTATCTAGGAGTAATTCTTCTCATTGTATTTCCATTTCTATCCATTGAATTGAAATAGCGATTCACAATTCCACTATGTGAATAAGAATAGTTCCTCCCATTTCACAAATCAGGAAATGGTTGAAGCGAATGAGTTCTAAGAATATATTCCTTTGATTTATAGGCTTAATTTGGGAATTAAATATAGTGTAAACTCGAGAAGGGGGGGGTGACAAAATTATATAGTAAAAAGTATGATTTTGCCTCTTAATTAAAAAAACAACTTGGGGGCAGTGCTCTTCTTTTCCCCCCTACCAGATTGCGCCTATGCTTTGTCTGAACAAAAATGAAAGACTATTTTTCGAAATTAATGGTTTTGCGTACGTCTGCTTGGTAGTTGGTATTTATTAGGCTAGATGGCAGCACTAAAATTGCAATTCGGGCACCACGCAATTTTTTAGTAACACTGTTACCCAAGTATTTATACACCCCCCACCAATACCCCTCCAGATTTTTTGATACACCCCCCTTAAAAATCTAGAACACATAATGTGTTTAATGAAAATAAATTAATGAAATCTCGTCCACACACCCCCCCAAAAAATCTTGTACACCTCCCAGTTTATGAATCCTGGGTAAATACCCGGCTGTTACCTTTATGTGCACCCTCAGAATTGTATGCAAGGGTGTGCACACATGAAAAATTCCAATTAAATAATATTGTTGGACTATAGTTTCGTGTGAACTCAATCCTTCCCCCCCCCCTCCTTTTTCTCATAAGCCAACAGGCGCAAGTACCCTCGAGGACCCCATGGTTACCTTCTTAAAATGCTAAATAAAGAAGCTCACCATTGATCTTAAATGATATATTTATATATTTCGGATAACTTATAAAAAATCTGTCTAAAAATTTCATTACTCTAATATTCTCTCATTAAATCTTTCTCAAATTCATTTATGGTGCTGCCATCTGTCGGCTAATTTTAGTTATAATTGTCAGAGTATTGGATAATATTTCAGTTGATATTTATGTTGATATTTCTAGTGATTAGAAATAAGTGATAATTAAAAAAAAATTTAATATGTATGAAAGAATATCGCGTACATAAAAAAGCGAAAAAATCTTCAATGTTATTGAATACATTTTCAACGTTCTAATATTCAATAACATTAAAGATTTAATTAATTAATTAATTAATTAGAAAAAAATAAGACGATGCTCACGCTTTTGGGACCAAACTTAAGATCCAATAGAGTCTCAAAAAAATCACTTTCATCGTTATTGACGATCAGACTGGCAACTCATAAATATCGTGTTGCCTTATTTTAGCGTATCTTGTCAGTGGAAGTAGTGCTGGGTTAAGGTCTATTCAGGCCTTAATCACTTATGAAATTTTGGCGCGTAAATGTATGAAAGAAAAGTGGAAGAGAGAGAAAGATAGAGATACAAATAAACAGAGGACCTCACTTCCAATTAAAAATTACAGAGTTTCACCAGGAGATTCCATAACAAACAGTTATTTCGACACTGGCGTAAGGTTTAAAAACACAACGTATTTTAAACCTCACGCCGTTGTCGAAATAACTGTTTCCCACTTCCAATTTCTGTAAATATTTGCCCACTCCCTGTTTCAAAGTTGCCAGTTGAGAAATAGTCTACTGTAGTGGAATTAAAAAATACAGTGATTTTATACAGTAGTTTTTATTTTACACAGGATACGAGTTATAGGCGCCAATATTGGAGCAAGTGGGGGGCTTGAGCTCTCCCTAGCCGTCGTTCAAAATGTGTTGATTTGCCCGATTCTATTATGCGTTTTCTTTCGGAAATTTTAGTCACATTTTAAAATAAGGTATTTTTAGCTCATTGTTTAATTATCAAGCAGTATTAATTACTAGTATTTCAGTAGTTTATACGTTTACTTACTAAAATGTTTGATATTCTTGAAGGGGGTAATAATTTTTTTAATCCCCTTAAAAGTACCCAAATATGTGCCACCGATGAGAGTAATTTTAAACCTGGGTAACCTAAGCCTAAAATAATTTTAATTTATAATCAAATATTTATTCCAATGGCTTATTTGTCATATTTTGATCATGATGTTGGTGGCAATTCAGTAAAAATTAGCTACTACCATTTTACCTATTTGCTACATTTTATTCATAGTTTGTAGAAATGAAAGTATATCGCAAATTTTCCGAAAGGTTTATTTTACCAACTTTTATATGAATTTGTGATTTTGTTTTACATGGCGTTTGTTTTTCTTTGCAGGACACAGTAGCCATCGCCCGAATGAAACGATCTCTGTCAAAGGCTCATCCTTTATGGAACAAGTGGTCAGTTTGGTTACGACATTTTTTCCGGAAAATGGTTTTCGGGTTATCCGATGGACCAGACTCCCGTATTTATGCGAAGGCGATCTGGGACAATCGTTTTATTGGTTAGATGACGCTGTTTTTGTCCTCGAGGCAGCCAATGAGAATCTAGAATGTGATAATTTTTCAGATAGCCACGCCTACAATGATTGTACAGTAAATGCAATGCCTGAAGTTTAATAAGGCAAAGTTACATAACTAAGGTTAAGAAATGTTCGCATTGTTAGCTAAAGATATAGCATATCAATTATGAATATATTGGAAATTATAGTACTTCTTATTATTCAAACCAATCCCAGAACTTCCATAAATGGCCGTTTATCATATCGTATGGAGATCGCCACCCCACGTGGCATCCCAACTCCTTCCAGTTTCACTTCAAAGGCATTGAGTACTCCATCCAGCAATATGCTGACATTTGCTTTGCCACGATCGCCAAGAGGGTTACCACAACGAAGAGACCTAGATTTGCAACACGACTGCGCCAAGCCGTTCGCCAATTGAATCAGTTAATGATAATGCACATCTGCCATAATCGTTCTTTGAAACGGTTAGTGTTAAGTTTACACCTTCACTCTACACATCCAAGAACGTCAAATGTAAACTCATATCCCGAAAAGACATTCACCAATTTAGGCTTTTAGTACTTTTTCACGTTTTTATATGCATTTACCTTAGGCCAGAAATACTGAAGATATTTTCTAAGTTTTGTTAACATGTTCAAATAAACGAAATAACTTTGAAGGAAACGATGTCTTTTTGTCCAGTTTCATGTGTAAATTCAAAAGCTTGTATATCTCTTTCCAGTTTTCAGCAATCATTGCACTTTTCCTTGAGTCAGCATATATTTCTTTCACAATTACTCGACTGCGATGCTTTTTCGCAAGTCTTTATATCTCGTACCAAACGCAAGGCCTCGTCGATTTCTGTGCAAACATAAAATAAAAGCCAAGCATTAATGAACATCACAATTTAACTAATACATGAATCCTTTAATTTTTCATCAGTTTGAACGATGTTAATACGGGGGATGACTGGGCCGCCCTTTCCTGGGTCGGTGCGCCGTCATGAATGATAAAACTTGCGCCTCTAAATGGGCAAGGATTCGCGCCCTCCAAAAATCCAAAATATGCGCCCTTTGTGAGGACCCAGTTCGCCCCCGTGTTAACACTTTACCTACCGTCTGCAACTGAAATGAATGCATAAAAAAGACCGAACGATTCGAGTGAAGATTATATGGGTAATACAATTTTTAAGTATAGTATTTTTAAGTATTTTTTGTGGGTAAATTAATTGGGCAGCAAAGCTGGCAATCGAAAAACCTATTAATAAGCTACCAGTTAAGCGCTGGTGAAAAGTAGTCTATTAATAGGCTTCCGGTAGAAAAAGTGTTAATATGTATTAAGGTTTAATCCCTGAAATTTGGTAGATAGTTTTTCATCTATTTTATCATTTGTACCAACGTTTGAAAATATCACTTGTCGTTTAGGAAAAGTCATTAGATTGTGCAATGATGATATATTCCCCAAGCGTGTCATGAATCCGGGTTCCAATGACTTCCAATAATTCAAAAAAAAAGGGGGTGGCTTACGGGCTAACTTTTCTGTTTAGAGCAGCGGTCGCCAACCGGTAGTCGGACTGCTGCGCTGTGCGCTAAATTGCGAAATGTGGTCCGCGGGGTTTAAAATTATGAATTTAATGGTCCGTGAGGCCCGAAAGGTTGGCAACCTCTGGTGTAGAGGTCAGTTTGCTTGGCTTCAAACGGTTGGCGACCTCTGGTGTAGAAGTTAGTTTCCTTGGCTTCAAAAGGTCGAATTCCTCAGAAAAATGCGGGCCCACTGCTCTACGGTGGCGTAGTGGTACCGCATTCGTCTGTCGTGCCATTATATCGACTATAAGTGGTATCGTGGCGTGTGTACCATTTTTCTGCCAACCGTAGTTCGCGTTTCATTTTCGTTGCCAGCAGAGGTTCGGATTCTTCGAAAAATTGTAGGTCCACCTGCCCCATGGTAGCATAGTGGTAACGCATCCGTCTGTCGTGCCATTATATCGACTACCAGTGGTATGGCATGCGTGCCGTTTTTCTGCCAACCGTAGTTCGGCTTTCACTTCCGTTTGTCAGCGGACGTTTGGATTCTTCCGAACACTGTTGATCCATTGCCCTACGGTGGCGTAAAGGTAACGCATTTGTTTTTTTGTCGTGCCATTATATCGACTACCAGTGGTATCGTGGCACGAGTGCCATCTTTCTGCCAACCGTACTTCGGGTTTCACTTAGTTGGCAGCGGAGTTTCAGATTTCTCGGAAAACTGTATGACCCTTCATAGCATAATACCATAAAAACGCACAGAGAAACAGACAGACATGAAATATTGTAAATAATTTTCCATAATTTTTTATATTGCAGTATTTATATCAACGTTGGAACATTATTTGTCTGAACATCTAATGAACAAGTCTTAGTAAATTTCAATTATAACAATTATTCATCCTATCAGAACTTTAGTAGAGCGAGGCAATATCATTATAATAAAAGCAATGCACAGAAAAGATACGAAGCACCAGGGAAGAAATTTACATACAAAAAGTGAAATTCAATTTAAGTTGTCATCACAAAAGCAAATTTAATTAATTATACTAAATGGAAACTATAAGGGACATTACTTCTTTGTAACTCCTGCAATGAAACACGTTCTTCATCTTCCACTATAAGTGACCACAAAATTTGCTTGAATTCCAGCTGCATGTCATCACATGTGAGCCATAACTCCTCCAGCTTATCGTAAAATGTTCCTATGATACAAAAGTAATTAAATTTAGCTTGAACCAGGCTATTCAGTTCGCCTTAAAACGTAACAACTGTTCGCTTTAAAACGTAACAACTGTTCGCTTTAAAACGTAACAACTGTTTGCTTTAAAACGTAATGTTTTCTTTTAAACGTAGCAAATATTCGCCTTAAGCGTAACAAAAGTTTGCTTTAAAACGTAACAAATGTTCGCTTCAAAACATAACTAGCGTTCGCTTTAAAACGTAACGAATGTTCTCTGTAAAACATGACAAATGTTCGCTATAAAACGTAATACAAGTTCCCCTGAAAGTGCGATCATGAGCACTCTGTCCTAAAAATACGGCATACACGATGGCGTTTTATCTGTGCTATAACTGACAAAGTACATTATTGGTAACTACACGAAAAATATGTAAAAGAGTACAAAGATTTATTTATTTTTATCTTTATGGCGCAAGAGCATCTGGGCTATACTACTACAAAAAGGTGGAGAAGAAATAAAAAGGAAGAAAGTTGAAAAATTAAAAAAGAATAAATTTAAATAACACGAAACTAGGATGGAGAGAAGAGAATAATCACATAGAATAAAAATATATCTACTTAACGGGACACTTATAAGTACCAGAAAAATTGTTCAACGTTTCGAAAACTGCTCCTTTCACATTCAAACGAGATGTTGAACCTCAAAATCGCTGCGTATGAGCGATTGGCGTCAATATGACGTTGCGTTCTATTACTATGTTTATTTATGTTAGATTATTCCTACTTAACCCAATTTCTGGATGAAATATGGCGTCTTTTGTGTTCATCTAAAAAAGGAGGGATGCCAGAGAGCAAGTTTCGGATAAAATGGATGGTTATTCTGTGGTCCCGTGGAAAAAGCATGACTTGCCATTCACCAGAACGTACCTGCATCACATATTGGCTCTACTCCAACAACAAAATGTGTTGTAACGCGTTCTCCTATTGCGCGGCTAATCCGGGTTCGACTCCCAGCAGTGCAAAAAGAACGCTTACTCAGAGATCTCATAAAGATCGCACTGCTCACTGTAGTCCGGGGTTTGGTTCCCTAGGCCTTAAGAGGTTCGGATTCCTCGGAAAACAGTAGGTCCCGGCGCAGCATGACCACTGTAGTCTTTGAGCCGTAAAACCAAAAAGCAACCAACCAACAACAAAACGGTGGAAGAGTTCAACGTTTATGTGTTTATTGATGAAATAATGATGTTGGGATACTCCTCGCTTCCACCAGCTCATTTATAGTTTTACGGCGCAAGGACAATAAAGGTTAGGCTACCCCGGGCCTCCGATCTTCCTAGGAATACGGCACTCAGCTGCTATGCGAACAAAC
>QLNU02014802.1:163270577-163284583 GCA_006491805.2 Dysdera silvatica | reverse complement strand
TTAGTCATCTCAGCAACAGGGATAGTACCAAAAACGCTTGCGACGAATTTGGAGATACTCAACATTGACCCAAACACCTACATTGAAATACAAAAAGCCACAATCCTAAACACGTGTCACATTGTCAGGAAGTTTCTAGACATGGCACATTAAGAAGTGATGTAAAAAGAGGCTTGGGAACATGGCGCTCTGCCCGTCCCAAAGCCTGTTTCCGCCAAGAATGGGCGAGGAAAACTTTTATATATATATATCATCATTTTCATCATCATTTCAGCTGTTGTCAATCCACTGCAGGATGAAGGCCTCCTCCGCATGTTTCCAACGTAGTCTATTTTGTGCTTTTTGCTGCCACTTTGGTTCAATATATTTAATAATTTCATCCACCCATCGTTTTGGCCTTTTCCTTGGGCGTGTGGTGTCCAGTGGGATCCATTCTAGGATGTTTTTGGTCCATCTGTTGTGCCTATGTATGTGTGTGTGTGTGTGTGTGTGTGTGTAAAAAAAAGTTTATTTGAAATCGCGTCAGCACACGTTTATTTTAGTTCATCGAGATCCTAGTGTATTCATATACTCAATAAACAACTAAATATGTATGGGCTACGTTCTTTCTAACGCGCAGTATAGCCCAGATGCTCTTGCGCCATAAAACATCCAAACAAACAAATCTTTCTAACAAAAATGTGCTGCTGTTGTGGAATAAGGAGTCAGGCATAATTAAAACTATAGTCGTCAATAATTACCAATGCTTAATTCAACTCATTTGATAAATTTGATCGTAATTACAACTACTTATGTGCGTTTACTCTAATTTCTTTGACTGAATTATTTGCTTATATTTCGTGGCGTAAGGTTAGTGAAGATCATACTGCTCCAGAGAGACTGCAGTATCCTAAGGAGTCCAGGACTCCATCATCTAGGGCGATATTTCTTAACCGAGGTTTTGCGATACATCGCTATGAATTGTGTGAGAATTCGAACCCTGGGTTGAGTTTTTGTGCACCAAAAGGTGAAAACACGTTCCGTATGGGAAATTTGTTTCAAAGGTCACATTTCCTTGGCACGTATATTTGCTCATATGATATTTTACAATTTTTTACGTGTGGATATGAGGGCATTTTTCACGCAAGTGGAAGCCTGCATGTAAGGTCGGTTAAAGAGGAAATTTAAATCCTTTTTTTTTTATATTGTCGATATAGTATATTCTCATATTATGTATTAATATAAAGCGACTGTGTTGTTAAAGTAGCCACCAGGGAAAAATATATTAAATTTTTCTCATGAGCTATAACTTTTTAAATAACAAACGAAGATATTAATAATGATGATTTATTTGTACGCGGGGGTTTCTTTAGACATATCATTTCAAGGGTTCCTAAAAGATAAAAAAGTTGGGAAAAGCTGGTCAAAGGATTTAAACCCGTGACTACGGATCTGTAGACGAAACAGCAGCAAGCAGTGGGTACCTGTTGGCACCAAATCCTGATTATTTACACTGTGTCTAAATAGGTTATAACTACGGCGTCGCGAAGAATCAGTGATTTGAATGAGGTTATCTTATGTGATACGCTTGCTTATTTTTGTCTTTTTTTTCGATCCAGGACAAGTAAATTTATTTCAGAACTCCTGTTTTTAAAATTTTATTGCTTTCACTCCAAAAAACATAACAAAATGCTTAAATTTAATGTTTTAAGGAAAGATTAATTTGGGGTGCGAAGAACTTGCCTGATTTGTTGTGGTGATGTTTCAACAAATGAAAAAGTGGATGATTCCTACCTTTAAGTTTTGATTGGCTCATCGTGGAGTCGTCATTATTCTCTGAAATATCATTGGCTTTGAGATATTTCGTATTCATCATCTCAGTGTTGCCCATAAACTTGGTTGCCGGCGTACTGTCGTTCAAATGAAAGCTACTGCACATGGCGTAATAACGTAGTAGCATATTCTTCTCCATTGAAAGGTTTTCTGGTGGTGACATAAATTCACCGATAGAGTGTTTTGTCATAGTACTGGACCTCACGGGAGTTTGAAGGGTTGTTGAAGTGGGTATTTGTATGATATCCGGTGACATCCTTTCCTCCTTCACAGTGACGACGTTGGAGCCCATGGTTTCTGGATCAGGTCGCCATAAAGCAGTTGGAGTTCTTGGAGACTGCTTACTCGGTGCTGGCCGTGGAAAAGAAAAATCTTCTTTTAGTGCCCCAGTGAGGATTGGTGTAGAAGTACCAATGATTGAAGCAGCCTTTTCGAAACCAATAGTTAGAGTTGGTGTTGCGCATGCTTTGCTGACATTCGTGGTCTGATGTGACATCTGATTATTCATATTCTCGTCCTCGTCCATGGCATTAACGTACTCGGGTGAAATTCTTTCCTCGTAGCAATTGTTTACGTTCTTCAAGTGAACGAGCCATGGTGGAGGAGATGTTGGTAGAATCCACTCCTGGCTTTGCGTACTGCTTGATGCAATCGGACTCCAAAAACTTGTCAAGGAACTTGATCGCTGGCTCTCAGATGTTACATCTGTGCTTTTGTCATACATGGACTTGGAACTCAGGCTTGAACTATTGGGCGTGTGTTCATATTCCATTGTGGAAGATTTTAGCATAGAATCTAGGTACATATTGGACTTGACATAGATACTTGCTGGTGAATCTCGTGAATCGTATCCTCCTTCTTGCTCATCTATATCGTAAGATGAAAAATAGGAAACATTAATACGAAAAATTAAAATACAATTTGTACATACATCCATTCCGCAGAAAGCTACCCTGTACAGTGTTGGTTCATCATAAAACGATATATCAATTGAAATGTTTTATAAAAAATGACAACAGAAAAATATTCTAAAAAAGAATATTTAAAATAGCATTGAAATGAAAATAACACTATATCCATTATGATGTACTACACTAAATCCTTACAGTTAATATCCACATTATATCCATGGGCTGAATAGGTGAAGGAAATCACATACACATGGGATCAATTATTGTGAATCTGCAGGCTTATTCGTTGTAATAATAAAGGAAAATCACATTACCAAATTAAACGTTTTTAAGGAAAAATGTTCTTTTAATTCTGTCGAACAGTACAGAGCGTTAGAGTAACACAGTTTGTTAGCAAATTGATCCATTTTCTGCGTTTTGTAGCGTTAAATTGTTGTAAATTGTACGTCAAATATACAATGGCATTTTCAAGGCCTTGCCTACCTTTTTACACTGATTTGTACTAATTCTCTGCTTATTTTTATGCTTATATCCAAATAGTGATAAATTATAACCCCCTTAGGTCTTCCTTAAATAATATTTACAAAGGATTGACGCAGCTGAGCACAGTGGAGGATCCAAAGGGGGCGATGGGGTGATCACCCCCTCTCTTTCAGCAGGGATTATATCATGGAAAATGAAATGAAAATACCGAACACTTGGCTGAAAATAGGAATCTGAGAAAAATCGCCCCCCTCCCCCCCAATCCTGAAAGATTTCTGTATCCGCTATGTCAGACCTGTAGTAGCCAGGATGAAGAGTTGACTGGAGAAGGCAAAGGTCGTATGGGGCACAGGGCATCCGGTAATTGTTCTATAATATAAACAGCTCGATGAGGCCACTGGGGCACAAGTATGTGACAACTGGGGCCTCGTCCCTGCTGGCCCCGACTTGGTTACTACCCTGCGCTGGTAAGGAAATGGTTCTGTTAGATTAAAAGCTTGAAAACTGTTGAATGAAAGAATCTATCTTCCATCAACAGCGGGATACCCCCTAGACTGAAACCCAAATTTTAAATATAATTTCACAGGACGAATGATGTTGAGAAAACTGAACTATGGATATGTTTAAATAACGTACTTTTAGTCTTCGTAAACGAATTGCTTCCTTTATCATCGGTAGGAGAGAATAAAAACGGCGGCAATATTAACTCTTTGTGAGGGAAAGATCGTTTCCGTTTGTTCGGCTTGTTACATTCAGATTCAGCAAGTTTCAAGTTCTTCAAGAATTCAATTTTTTGTGAATCAGCCATAGAAGGCTCTCCGAAACAGCTTCCAGAAGAAAATAATTTGGTAGCTACTTGAGGATTTGAGTACCTCGTCGGAAATACCACAATGGAGCGCTGGTTCGGAGGGGTTGTGTAGTTGCTGTTGATCATCTGTCCAAAGGAAAGACGCGAAAATTCTTTAGAATCCGAAAAGGAATTGGAACTAGTGGAACTATTGCCTGCAAAAATAATATTCAAGTTTAATAAAAACATCACCATTATATAATCACACATCATTAAACTAACAATTTAAACACATACATAAATGAAAGTCTTACACAATCACCACTCTCTATTAATTTGAATGTCTCATTTACTTCTGTATGTGGTACAAATTGCAAGTGCGCAAATTTATTTACTTGGATATATTTTTTAATACTTTTTAATTGTTGTTTTTACCGACTTATCCCTTGAAAAAAATGCATTATTTAGTATCATTACCGTTTTCTTGGCTCCTTTACTCATTCATGGAATGGGAATAGAAAGCAATTAAGAATCATCATTCCCATTTAGTCATTCACCGAGTAGATATACGAATGAAAACCATCATTATTTTTAGTGAAAGAATCATCAATTTCAACCAATATTGAAAAGTGTTAATTCTTTCACTTAACGTATAAAAGTGGGTTAGTTTTCGGTTAAATTTTATTCACATGATAAGGGATGCATATCACCGTGGCCTGTCCGCCCCCCCCCTTTTTTTTCCATTTGGAGAAACACATTTTTAACACATTTGGAGATGAGTTGCCAATGAGCGCCAATATATCGCAGACAAACCGACAAAATAATTTGGCCTTCAAAATTTTTCAAGCACAAGAGAACTAATGTATAAGATCAGGGCTGTAGCTTTGGGGTGGCGCGGGAAGCTCACGCCAGGAGCTCAGGCGAGGCAGGACATAGAATCTGCTCAAATAATTCACAGGGGAGATTACGAGTATGTCCGTGTCTGGAGGACGCAATCTGGAAGGTTTTTTCATAAGTGTAAGATCATATAGCTGCGGTGCTGTGCAAGATGAAAACAGAGTATTTTTTCAGTGGAGGACGGAAATTGCAATTTATATTTTTCCTTATTATAATCAGCTATATTATTTCATGAATAAAATGATTACGAGGTAAGTATTGTTGGCGTTACTGTATGACATGTTACCCACTCCTCTCTCGAAATCGTACTAAATTGCACTAGATTAGCTTGTGACATCACACACTCTGACGTTATACACATCTATGCTTATGCTTTCCAGACTTTTCAGGATTTTTGTGATTCAACATTATACTAATTCACGGGTACTCGAATTTTATCTGAACGGACGCCGAGAGCGCAGCCCGAAGTAGGGGGGGGGGGAATTGGGGTTCCCCCCCCACAAACCCTTCACTGATTCACGAAAATTACAAAAAAAGCCTGAAACAACATAGCGGCTGGTCACTTTGCCGATTGCCAGTTTTGGCAACACTGGCTAGAATTAAAATGGGTAATGTCTCATGCAGTGACACCGTATTATTGTATGTTATTTAATATCTTAATATTGCCACTTACTGTGGAATACTTTTTCCTGCCTCGACCGCTGCAAACCATAAGTTAGTTGAAACCCGGCTAAACATGCTTCTCGATTGCAGATGGCAGGAATCGTAGAAGCAACGATGTTCCAATCCATGCCAAAATTCTTTCTGCTCCAAGTATAGATTTCTTGAATCTAAAATAGTTTATCCATAAAATTACCATCCAATTTACAAAAATATGTTCCAACATTTTTCCGTCGAAATCTAAAGACTTCTCTCTACAGTTCACATCAAAAAGCTCATAAAATTACATAACACTACGCAGAGTCTATTAAAATATGAATTCGACGTTTTAGGTCGAGCAATGATTGATACACAAAGGTTTTGGCGTACGTGTCAGACGAACTCGGTCGCCATTTCAATGTTGTTTGTCTCAGTGCACTTGTGTTTCTGACAAAGGAAGCAATGTCTGTCTGAAACGACATCAAAACTTTTATTTAGCAATCATTACCTCGCCTAGAACGCTAAATTCACGTTAACTTACATATCAGGTTAATTAATGTTCATTTTGATTGATGTTCATGTTAAGTTAATTCCCTTTACATCAATCTTTCAAAATATAATAAGCATACCACGAACGAAATTTCTCTAGGTCTTCTATATGAAATTATTCTTTTATAGTTTATCAAATTGTTTAAAACGTGTTAAAGTTTGGATGTTTATTTTTTATCAAGAAACTGCATCAATTTTTAGGTTATTTGTATAAATTTTAATCAAGGAAATTCAACAGAAATTAAAATATAGGGATTTGCTTTTCCACATCTCAGATTAAAAGGAGTCAATGCTGATTCGTTCATTATTTCACCCAATTTATTGGAAAAGCTTAGGAGTGAATATTGTATTAGACATCGTTTCATACTATACCGTTACTTAAGGGTGGGTACAGACATGCAACAGGACATCGTAACAGAAGATCGTCGCGTAACACCCCGTGTTACACGATGATGTTACAGGGAGAACATTGCCGCGTGTCATCAGTGCGTAACAGCACTGCTTCCCATCAGTTCACGCCGATATCCAATCTACACTGACAAAACGCTGTTGTTCGCAAATCCGTCCAAATACACGAACATGAGGTGCAACATAGCTTCGTAACATTCCTTTGAAGCGACGGGGAAAAAACCGACAACTGGTGGGACGCGGAAATGTTACGGTGTTCTGTTAGGGAGTGCGGTCCAGACTTGGTACGCGACGGTGTTACGATACGATGTTCTGTTGCATGTGTGGACGCGGCCTAGCAGTCAATTATAAGGTGTAGAGTAGAGATAGATATTGTGAATCTATAATCTTTAAAGTCAAGGTCTTCAAATCCAAAGCTGAATTCATTGCACTCTCTTCACTATATTACCGCACTCTTTATAATAACTAATTATAGGCTTACAATTAATTTTAGTGCAGATATTTCTGGAATATCATGTCCTAGCAATACTCCAAAGCAGACGGAATTGGTCGCTCATGGAAACTCGTGTAATGTTTACTGAGCATTGTTATTAATAAGCGCAGTATTTGTTTGAGTTTTGAGGAGCAAGAACAGTAAGGTTCCTGATGCATCGTGACCTACAGAGTTTCAAAGAATACGAACCTCTTAAGGCCTAGGAAACCAACCCCCGAACTATGGTGAACGGTTAATCGGTAAGCTTTCTTTTGTTTCCAACAGTTTGGAGTCGGACACCGGATAGTCGCATGCTAGACGAATGTAGTACCCCGGGTTCGACTCCCAACAGTGCAAAGAACGCTTACCCAGAGATCTCATAAAGATCTCACTGCTCACTGTAGTCTGGGGTTTGGTTCCCTAGGCCTTAAGAGATTCAGATTCCTATAAAAACAGTAGGTTCTGCGCAGCATGACCATTGATTGAGTCCTTGAGCCGTAAAACCACAAACAAACGAACGTGATACCACCGCAGCGCCAAATATAGTTTTAATGCGAGATGCTATTTCTTGCTAATTGGTGGTTCTGATCCCCCCCCCAGTATTTCTCATAGCTTTCTAGTTAGACTTTGTGAGTTCCAAATTTCGCCAACGAGGGCGCTATTATTAATACCATCTGATAGCGCTATATACCCTGACCTAACTTCTATAACTGTATAGTCCGTTCACGGAAAATTGGCCACTGGTCCCGTTGGAATTCACGGAAGCTGACGTCACAAGCGGGTTGGTTAAAAATATGGGAATTCCATATTTTTACCCAATTACATGCCAAAGAAAAGAAATTCAAAAAGTTTATGCTTCTCGGAAGCTTTGGGGATAACGCCGTTTGGGGAGTACGCTAGGTACCCGATGTAAGGTGCATGTCAGCCTATCCGAGAAGAAGAGAGGCACGATATTATTAATGTATCTTTCCACGAAGCAGGGTTTTTTACAAACAATTTAATTTGAATTAACGCTACGAAATAGTTTCTATGTGTGTGTTACAATAATTTAAAAAATTTAATTATGTGATAAAATGATTTTGATTTGATTAAATTTTTTGACCTCTGTTGGCTACTGGTATCTGAACGCCAAATGTTTTTATCTGCATCTTTGTTCTTACACATGAACACTGGATGGCAACAATACAAAAATTTAAATTTTCTACAAAAAGTGTTGCTAATAAATGGTGAGGAAATATATTTTGCAAGGAGGGCGTTAGTGACGCACGTGTATGTAACAGAGACTGAACCAAAATTTTATAGGGCTCTATTAAATGTTTCTTTTTCTGTTTATTAAAGTTCCACTGTTGATCTGCACCTTATGTTCTTAATTTCTGTGGATCGAGCGTTTGCTTTAATAATGGTTACAAGCATAACACATTTCATGGCACTTTACCCTAGCAACAAGCATAGGATGTATAGTTATATGGGATATATAGTTATATAATATATAGAATATATAGTTATATGGGCCCGTGGGGGTCCGAGCCCCCCTAATAATTTGAAATAAATTGCAATTTTACATATATTGTAATGTATAAATGTTCATAGTATGTGCTTGCCCCCCCCCCTCCCCCACAAACACACACTAATAATTTTAAGAACTGTACATCGATGGCAACGATTTCATTCGAGTTAACTAACGAGACTAGTAAAAATTGCAAAATAATATTAAAATCACTAATTCACTTCAAACTGGCGATTAATGTATTTTTACTACTCGTAAGCAACGGATGGTCTTCATAACAGAGATCAGTAATTGAAATACCATTATGGAGATTAATTTTTGAGTCATGTATTTACATCTATCCAACTGTCACTCCATAAAATAATAAATGCAAAACATAATTGAATCGAAATTTGTAAAAAGGGGATAATATGCTATGTGTAAAATAAATGGCACATATCCCCTTTTTACAAATTCTGATTCAATTATTATTACCCTATATTTCAATATAATTATTTTTTAGTCTCTAAAAGTAATAATAGCCTACAATCTCGTCAGGCTGAGTATTCTTCCGGAAATTCTACATCGGAAAATTCTACGTCAGAAAATTCTACGTCGGAAAATAACACATTAATCTTCTAAAAGCCCTCTCCTCTCTATACTTCAGAGCTTTTTTCTTTTATGCATTTACCACAAAACTTACATCTCATTCGAATAAACAGTCCATTTAGTGAACCTTATAGCTTAGTTGCTGGCTTTTGGATAAACAAATTACACCTTTGAATATGTACGTCACCATCACCTAAAAAATAAATTTGCTAAGGCAAATCTCAACGAGACAATCCCTAAAAATATAAGGAAACAAGATTTATATTTCCCCAAATTTTACCAACAGTTCTGCTAGTTTCTTCAGTGACTGCTAACAGTGAACACTGACCATTAAATGCTTTAATGAATGTACCAGAACTTGAAACATTACACACATTCTTAAAGCATGCATACACTGCCACGCGCGGTTGCAATGCAACTCAGAACGTGTGTTACGCGTATCACTCGAGCACGTACTTCGTTGCTAGAAACTACCTTAAACTAACGAAACTTTATCTCTCTCTCAGCTGTACGTATACTGTTCGTTCACGAAAAGAAGTCCGATGGAATAGTTAGAAATAACGGGAGGTGACGTCATAAACGGCCTATCCCATTACAGTAGAGGAGGACTCCAATTTCAGACCTTGATTTTGGCGCCGACAAACGTTCACCAAAAGCCAGTTCTGAAATTGTAGTCCTCCTCTGCTGTAGTGAACTAACCCGTTTGTGACGTCACCTCCTGTTATTTCTAACTATTCCATCAGACTTCTTTTCGTGAACGAACAGTACTTGCTCTCAAGCTTATGCAAACTTCCAACGTATTTTCAAAAATAAGAAAAAAAAATAGCAATATCAATTAAGATGGTGATATACCCATTTTTAATTACCCAATAGTGGCGATACTACGCATGATACAAATTAAAATTTTTTTAGAAAAGACAACGTTTTATAGCATAGAGTAATTAATTAGACAATCTTGATGACATTTCGACACAGGCAAAGAAAGGAAAAAGACCAAAGGGTGCCTGTGTCCAAATGTCATGCATCGCGTTACGCTGATTGGTTGCAAAGCTCCGTTATTTGCATACGCACGCCTGTACCAGTTTTTCTGGCACTTCAATGTGAAATACGTTAATAGTCGGGGCTTAATTTCTAACAAAAAAAAAGTGAAGGAGCCCTAATATTATGATAAATCGATTAAAAAATCAAATGGCTGCAAAAGAATCGATAAATCATATCAATTGTTTATGTCCATTTTTCTGGACAACAAAATTCATGACTTTAATCACAAATTTATTACTTTTTCATGACAGCATCTATTTAGGGGTTCTGGCTAATATTTAAATAATTGCCAAAAATGAAGAAATGCTAGAGGTGTGTCCGGTGAGCTCCCGCCAAATTTACGCCCTGTTAATAATACTGATAAATACTATTCGTTCACATCTCGTTTCTAGCCTTTTGACCCTTCAAATATTTCGCTTTTGCGAATGTTTAAACGCAAACTAGAGCTAAACAAATAGAATAAAACCTTACATTTCCCAGTTTCTGCGCTTTCATATCCATTGACAACGACGTACGCCGAAATTTTGTAAATGGGGATAGCTAGAAGGCTACACTTCCATACAGTGAATGCCATAAGTATTCGTACACCTGCAGTGTGTTCTATTTAAGAAGCTGCTGTATAATAACTATTAGATGTACGTAGACAGGACAAACGCCATCATGATTGCCATGAAAATATAATTTATTTTCAACTAAAAAACTTAAAACTATGTATATAATACTGCAAATTACAATAAATTAGCATCAAAATTATTCACAGTTCACGTGTCAAAAGCATTCGTACATGCAAAAGTCTGTCCTAAAATGATAGAACTGCAATGTTGTTTGTGCACCCGAAGCAATCTGCGGGAAATGCACCGATTTCATTCAAAAGCCAATGAACAATAAACCCGTTTACTATCATTTCTGCAGAAAGTATGCGAAAATGATTCAACGTTCCTTTGATCAACAAGGAGGATTCCCGTCTGTTAACTTTTGTGACTGTGTTTTTGCTTTTCCTGCCTTAAAAGTTTAAATTCTAGGCAATTTTTTTCCGAACTTCAGCAGGAGCTGGAGTGCAGCCTATTTTCTTTCGCAGGGTCATTGACCCGAATGTAAGTCATTTTTTCTTTTTTTACGCAAGTGGCGTATTTTCTTTTTTTTAATATGGCAAAAAACGTAGAAAAAGATTTCGTAGTCGAAAGACTTACGTCAATTCGTGTTAGTTTAGGAAGAAGTCAAATGCTTCACGTTATGTTAAAAGAACTCGTGGATAGATATGGAAGTGAAAATATAAAATGCATCCAGAGTTTCAATCTCGGGCGTTATGAGATAAGTTTTTCGAATGCCCAATTAGCGGCTAAAGTAGTCGAGGATGGACTGTTATACGAGGGAAAAAAAACACGAAGCTGTTCCAGCAGATCGTCGACTCACGTGGCTTTATGTCCGGGGCATACCTTATGAAGCCTCAAGGGAAAACATTGAAAGTTTTTTTTCGACGTATGGCAAGGTAATAAAGATTGACTTTGTTAAAATTAGCGGTTCCGACATCAGGAATGGTCACGTCCGAGTGCAAATTGAAATGAAGAAGAATGTTCCCAATCTGCTATGGATTGCCGGGAGCAGATGCGTAGTTAACTACCCCGGCGTCATAAAAATGTGTTCAATCTGTGAACAGCAAGGTCACCTCGCCAAGGATTGTCCCACAGTGGCCTGTTTCCACTGTGGTCAACAGAGTCATATGAGTTGGAGATGTGAGAATGCTTGCCAATTTTGCGGCAAAGCGCACAAGGGCGAAAGATGTCCATCCAGGGAATTGACATATGCAGAGAGAGTAGCCGGAAGAGTAGAAGAACCACGACGTGATGAAGTAGAAGAGATGTCTGAAACCATGAATTCCATGGAGCTCGGCAACGAAGAAACCAATTTAAAGATTACAGGAAAAATTAACGTTGAGGCAACTGTAGAAAACTTTTCTTCTACGAGTATAGAGGACGTAATGGCCCACATGGAGACAGTGGAAGAGTTTCTTCCCCCTCCTTCCTGTTCAAATGAAAATTTAGATGTAGTTAAAGGACCTTCCGGAAGAAAAGAATATAAAGATGCTTGTGGCGGAACATACTTCATTGATGAAGTTTCGAGCCAGGAATCATTAAACATTGAAGAAGCCAGTTCATCCTCAGACGATTTAAACTGGGAGAGCTTGTCTTCGAATCTTTTCGACGAAGAAATATCGAAGCGTAAAAAACACGGGAAGACAACGAGAAATAAGAGAAAAAAGGAGATGGTCCAGACGTCGACGAACCTTGCTTAGGGGTTTCGTTTTGTCTTGGTCGCTTCTGCGTTTTTGGTGCCTTTTCTTTGTTTTCGCCATGCTCTCCTTTAGGGCCAATTTCGTGACCCTGAATTGCCAGGGTCTTAAAGATGATATGAAAAGAAGAACGATATCCTCTTGGATTCGTTCATCCAATTATGATTTTGTATGCCTTCAAGAAACGCATTTTGAAAATAATCAAGAGGCAGAAAATTTTGGAAAAAACATCGGAATGATGACATTTACTAGCCCAGGTAGTTCCCGCAGTAGAGGAGTCACAATCTATGTAAGACAAAGATATAAAAATAATGTCATTAGATCTCTTTCTGATGCTGAAGGTAGGGTGGTCTGCATTGATTTATCCTGGGCTCCGGGTGATCTCCGATTCATTTGTGTATACGCACCAAACGTCTATAAGGAAAATCAAGATTTCTATAGCAATCTAGACTTTTTCATAAGGGACAAGTGTAATATTTTAATAACCGGAGATTTTAATTGCATCCTTGATCAAAGAGACCATCTAGGAGGCAGGATTTATTCCGCTCGGAAGATCGGTGGAAATCTTCGAAAACTGATAATGGATTATGACCTAGAGGATCTCTGGCTTCAAGAAAATGCTCATCGTATAATGACTTGGCAACGTGATGGAATTTCAAGTCGGTTAGATAGATATTATCTTTCGAAAAATGCCCACTTACACTGTGCGACGATTAACGTTTTGCCTCTGAACGGTCCCAGTATATATGTTTCTGATCACTCGGCAGTAGAAATGACCCTTGAGGGTGAAGAGACCCATATCGCCTTTGGTAAAGGCCTCTGGAAAATGAACATCTCGCACCTGAATGAGGATCGCTTCCAAACAATAATTATTGAGACTATACAGCGTATTCAACAACAGGACCTGGATCCGCTTGTCAAATGGGAGACTATTAAGCAAGAGGTCAAGAATCGGGCGATTGACTTCGCTAGGATGGAAAAGTTAGAGGAAAATGGAAACTTAATGAATTGGCAACATGTTCTCCGTCTTTTGATCAATAGTCCCCGGAAAGATGAGGCGATGCAACAAGCGGCTGATGCAACTAGGGTAATAATTGACAAGTTCAGAAATGAGAGAATGAAGTCACTTGAAGTGAAAGCAAGAACTAAAGTGACAAACAACGGCAACAGTGGAAGGTTCTTTTTTAAGAAAATTAAAGAGAAGAGGGAGAATACCTTCCTCGATTGCCTCCAAGACGCTGAAGGAAATCTCCTGAAGTCGATGACAGAAATTCGAGAAAGAGTCTTTTCACATTTTTCTAATTTTGCAAGTGAAAGAGAAACGAGCCCTGAAATTCAACATCTTTTTCTTACTGATGCTAAAAAGATCTCTGCGCAAACATATACAGCACTGGACGCAAATATAACGAAAGAGGAAATTCGAATTTCGGTCAAGAAGGGAAAATTAAATAAAACACCAGGTACCGATGGCCTTCCTAGCGAATTTTACCGTATTTTTTGGGATATCCTTCAGGAAACCTTCTACGCGGTGATTGACAAACTCATTCATGAGGGTGAGATACCTGAATCAATAAAGAAAGGTGTTGTAACGCTAATTTGTAAAAAAACAGAAAACAGAGATA
>QLNU02014802.1:163248623-163270477 GCA_006491805.2 Dysdera silvatica | reverse complement strand
TCACCAAAAACTTAGTGGATTCGTTGCCAAAACGCATGAAAGCTGTGATTAAAGCTAAAGGGAACCCAACGAAATATTAAGAATGAATTATTATTTTATTAATGAATTTTCTGACCAAAAAACAATTAGTGTACGAATATTTTTGACACATGAGCTATGTGTAAGTTTGTTCATTTTTTATTGTTATTTGCAGTGCATGTGTATTTTTTTTTTTACTTTTTTTATGAAGTAAATACAAAAATTTATATTAATTGTGGTGACATTTGTCCCATATCTCTACATCTAATAATTATTATACAGCAGTTTCTTAAATAGAACACACTGCAGGTGTACGAATACTTATGGCATTCACTGTATGGGTATTAGTGAAGCTGCGGACCCAAGTAAGCCCACAGGACATCGATAGAGTGAAGCAGGGAATTGGCTACGGACCAGCAATTTACCACTATCACTGTCTGATGAAATAAAATCCCAAGAGGGGACATTAGCACAAATTTCACTTAAACCATTTGGGTTGCCATGCTATTGTACCCTCGTCTTATTGAACTAAGAAGAGGTTAAGGGATACCGAAATTTGGTGAAATAATGGCGTTCATCTGGGGTTGCCAATTTTGAATTGCAAGTTACCTGAGATGGAAATGGCACCAAGTGTCAATACTGTCCTTAAATATACTGTTCACTTAATTTTGAAAATAAATTTCAAATTTTCGCAAATCATTTTTCAGTAAATTTGAACAATTGCAAAGACAATTTGTCCACGTGCGATTTGTTGCATTGTGAGTTTTCGTAAATTTAAAAATCGGTGAAAACTTATCTACGTATATAATGAGTAAGAAAATTAAAGAAAAAACACCGTGAAACACGTTATAACGAATTCACACCTATGGCAAACAAATAATTTCAGTTACTTATGATCAATCAGGCCGGCGCACAAAATTTCAAGAAGCGGGGAATTTTATGGAAAAAGTGAGGTGGAAGTGTTTCTCAACAAAATGTTCTCTCATAACGAATTTGATTTTAGAGCAATAGAATTATTCACATGGGGGGAGGTAATTAAAAACAGAAAAATATTAATATTTTGTGTGATGTATCATTTACGTACTGAAAAGGAGGTTATGTATACAATTTTTAAAGTAAAAAAATGTGGTAATTTTTTAGCAGGAAGTGGGGATTTTTCGTCTATGGAATAAGGAGTTTGCTAGTTATCCAAACCTGGAGACACTACAACAATATTATTTAATGAAACTATGACTGATGTGACGGCAGAAGCATTCATCTAATTCCCGCGAAGCGATCACTACGTGTAACAAATATTGCATTGTAACACATATAAATACGAAGAGGGGGGTTATCAGCTATTGGCACAAAATCGCCAATAGCTTAGCGCCAGAATTTGGTGCCACTCATACTTCACATCTCAGAGGATAACATCACATGAACGCAGTTGTACTAGTATACAACCCCCAGTGGACGCCAGAAGACCACGAACATCACCTGTAGACTGCGGACCAATGTTTGGTCCGCAGTTTACATGTAAATTTTGAAGTTAATCCCCTTTTGGTCCGCATTTTAAAGTTACGTTTCATGTATATGATATTAATCACAAAACCTTTAGAATATTTTTAAAGACAATAAATACTTTACCCGGATCACAACTTGCTCAAACGCCAAATGGTGCTCCTCATTCTGGAAATGCAGTTGCCTGATCACCGATTCGCATTGCTCTCTTGGTAGGATTATCTTCCCGCTGCTAGCAATGACTAATCGACCATCTAGCAAAGCCATCCGTTTGGCCCAACTCTTAAATTTGCTCTGCAGTGCTCTACGATCAGTTTTGGCGCCGTATTGGAAAGTCGGAGAGAGTTCGCCGAGTTCGTTTGCAGGTGGGGCTCTCACTCGCCCCTCTTGTATGTACCTCACAAAGATACCGTATAGATTTGCACTAAGCATCATGAAACCTGAGCCATAAGCTTTATTACTAGAATGCATTCGTGCAATCAACAACTCCATATCAATCACTTTGACACGTATTCAAAAATGAAATTGCAATGCCTTTCGAAAAAGCTAATCGTACTTACGTATTCTACAATGACTTGAAAATCTGTTATCAGGTGCGCTCGAGGTACGACAGCACCATATTCTTACCGTTGCCATATTGTTCGTTAATAATTAAACTTTCGCAAAATTAAATGTTTAAGAATGCTTACTCTCGTATACCATGAGCTCATCCAGTCTCAATTATTTGATTGTTCCCTAAATTCAGATACCAAATACTTAGTTCTTGCATGAAGAATTCGTTATCCACGTGTTAATAGAGTTATATAGTGTCGTCGTCATCATCATACCTTCAGCTACCATCTATCTAATATTGGGTGGAGGTTTCTTCAGCTTGTTTCATCAATTAGAAATTTTGGCAATGGTTATATTTGTTAAGGTATTATTACCCTCCGCAGGGATAACACAATTGCCAAATATGGTCAACACAAGAAAGCCTCCGGGGCGAGAATTTTGTGAGTTTTCGTGGGGGAATTTATTATACTATAATTTTTGCCACCCACGTATTAATTACAGCTCAAACTAGAGCTTATGTAATTTTGGAGAAAAAGAGACGCTTTCCCCATCCTGGATTCGAACCAGGGTCCCTCCGTTTAGCCCGGAGTGTCTTGGACCGCTAGACGAATGAGGACAGGAAACAACGCTCTCTTTCTCCGTATGTAAAGGTGTTAAGGTATTATTACCCTCCGCAGGGATAACACAATTGCCAAATATGGTCAAATAATTGCCAAAAAAAATTATTGTATAATGGTTATATTATTGCTTTGATGGAAAGGGTTGATGTTGTTCAGTTTCTTGTTTTCGACATATTAAAGCCAGTGATGGTTTTTATCACGTTAAACACGTAGTGTCTAGAGATTTCCTAATTATCATTGCATAACGTTGAAGTGGACACTAGTAGAGCCTTTTTATGGGCGATCACATATATAGGCGTATCCAGGGGGGGGGTTTGGAGTTGTAACCCCCATCGCAATTAAATTTTGTATATTTAACATAGGAATATATGGGTTGTAGCTCTGTAACCCCTCCCATTAAGCCTATAACCCCCTTATGAACTTTCTGCCTGTACCTATGCACGAGCGCCGTTAGCGGGGGGGGACAAGGGGACCCGTCCCCCCAATGTTGGCATTAGGGTTCCATATCCCCCTTCAATTTCAAACAAAATGCCTTTTAAAGGTATATTGTCCTCCCCGATATTTCCATGCCCTCGGCGCCGATGCGCTTATGATCACATACCTTCTCTTCTCTCCCTCCCCCCCTCCAAGAACCGCATTTTGCTATTGATTAAACTTTAGTACCTTGTACCTTGTGTAAATGATCGGCCCAAGCATACGGTTTCTGCCTTTGAGTTTTGTACGGATCGAATGCATTTTCACTTCACTTGTCTTTTCTTTCATTTTTGCTTCTTCTTTTGCCTCCCACAGTCTTGTCTTCAATAGCACCCTTTAATTGGAAGAATTGACTATGAGATAGGTGCAGTATGGAAATACATCTTGCCTTACTGCATAAAAAATTCTATGGCTGTTGTCGAAAAAATAAAAAGCACTGGAAGAAGGGTTGAGTGAAATAAAAAGCTGTTTAAATAAAGAGACTACTACTACAAATATTTGTTATATTCTTGAATCACATTCACGAAAAAATAGTTTAAGTAGACATTTTTATTGATATCAATAGCATGCATTTAATACATAAAATTGATAGTGAAAAATATAAACAATCTAATAGACCTTTATTTCATGCGAAATATAAATGTATTTTCTTCTGTAATACATAAACTTTACTTACTGCGTAAATGTGTAAGTAATAGAATGTAAAGTCTGGCTAAAACCATGATACTCTAATCTGGGCAATATCCAAATGAAAAGGTTTCATCATTGAAGACGGAAAAATACTCCAAACTTCGGAAGGTTTAAAACAATTACGAACGCCCGAGTCTCTGCTCATGCCTTCACCTAGAAAGAATAAAAGATAATCTAGCCTAGTTTATTAATTCATTCTAATGTTTAGAGATGTCTAGTTTTCCCTACTTTTAAACTTAATAAAGAAATCCTTATATTTCTCAATAGTGAAATATATTGATGGGTTAGCCTAAACTGTCTTCTCCTTTTTTCCATGTCGCTGCGCGTTTTCAAATATCGTTTAAGCTTTTTGATTACTGTTAAGGTTTCTCTAAAATTTTTATCTGCCTACAGTTGCTTTCTTTATACCTAGAAATATGGAAAACCCAAAATTTCAGGAGAAATCGTAGTAAGAACCAATGAAATTCAACTTAACAAGCATGGAGTATTGAGTGAGTTGAACTTCATAAGAGCCCTACACCAGTTTGTAAGAAGAATGAATAGTCGAGTGCATTTTTAATGTAAACAATTTTATATAGTTATTTTATATTTCTAATATTTAGAGTATTTTTTTAAATTTCAAGTTTGCTCAATGTTTTAAGTTATAATATTTTACATTTTTTATTTTATATTGTTTTGTTGCATGTTTAATTGGTTGTTAATAGCATTCCATGAATGCTTCCTCAAACTTGACTTTTTTTAAATTTTCTTTCTATGTATTATTATATATTTGATAATGACGATTGATTCCAGATCCCATAATGTAACTTCGAACTATTCTAATGATATTTGTAGCCAAAAATATTTAACGTATACTCTAATGTTTTGTTATATTTTATTTTCCTGATTAAAAAAAGAAAGATTTTTTGGGGGGAATTCATACTCATGACCTGAACAAAATCTTAGTAGGTTCTTTGATGAAATGAGAAAGTGGATCATTTATAACGTTTTAACAAGGGCGGTTCTTTGTCATGGGGTGCTGGAGCAGGGAGCACCCACAGGTATACTTTTAGGTTGGTTGAAAAAAGTTAACGAGTACTTCTAAGGGACTGAGAAAAATTATTACCTCCTTCTCAAAGCTGTCGAGAATTTTAGTGAATGTACAAGATACCAAAACGCTACAAAAATAATTGATACTGCTTGACAATTAATGATTGATTGTTTGGCTTTTTTATGGCGCAAGAGCATCTGGGCTATACTGCGCCAAAATGATAATTAGTAATGAGCTAAAAAGTACCTTATTTTAAAATGTGACTGTAAAACTTTTGAAAGTAAATGAATAGCAGGTTCGGGCAAATCAAATTTTTAAATTACTAGGGGGGTTCGAACCCCTTATGCTCCAATATGGTCGCCCATATGCTGGTGGGGAGGGATTCAGTTCCACTCAAATTTCTAACCTTATCACGTAAAATGATTTCTTTTGGATAATATTGTGGTTACAATATATATTTTAAATGTGACTATACTTTTTTTTAGTTTGAATAGCGCTTGGGACTAGGATCTATAAACCCAGTTAAAAAGAATTACGTTCTACAAGTAACTTCTATGGAAAATTGATGTAATCTGTTAAAATATAATGGCAGTGGCACGTGATGAAGTTAATAAGCAACTTTTGCTTATTAACTCTTCCTCCATTCTCGTATTGGAGTTAGAAAGATTGCAGTGGTCGACCCAGTCCAGGTCTCCGTCGAGACAAGAATAAAAATGTAAAAAATAATATACTAATATTTGGAAATATATACTTCATTATTGTTACTTTCTTCGCTGCATCAATATATTTCATTACATATTTTTCTAATTTTTATTTTAATAATTCCATTACATGATGAAACCATTGTCTGCCACTTCATTGCATCATATATGTTTTAATTAAAATTAGGTATTATACCCCTAATCGTGCATCCAGACGAACTTAATTCGAATGTTTAAAAGAATTCTAAAATTTTAAGAATTAGTTCTAAATCCTAGACTTAATTCTAATAATATGTGGATTTTAAATAAAAAGTTTTCAGGGCTTCATATATTTCGTTGGTAAATTTCTTTGGTCTTAAAAAAATACAAAAGGAAAGGCGTTCTCCCGGATTTGAACACGCGACCAGCGCAAATATCAACTGAAAGCCTTAGTTGCTGTCATTAGACGAAATTGACATCGAATTTTGTCGCGGTTCAGGACTTTCGTTATAATGTGCAATGTAATTACAGCGAATTGCAGATGCTTTTTGACATAATTTTATATCTCGATGACGATGCTTCCGATAGTTTATAATAAATTTGAATCAAAGAAATATACACTTCCCTTTGACAATATACATATATATAATGCATATAGGCTATACATTCGTCGATAAATAGATAAACAAAACCTTACTTAAGTATCGTCATTGTATAATTTTATTGTGGCAAAACGAATTATTTAACTTTATATGTTGCAGTAGATTCTAGTATTAAGAATTCATTTAATACCACAGTTTTGCAGGATGCATTCTTACTTTATGTCGTAAAGCTTTGTTAAAAAGGTACGAATTTTAAGCATAGGAGGCATGAAGTGGGTACGTTCATGGGATTTAAAAAAGGGATATTCACGAAAAGGAGAAGGGCTTTTGATGGAAACAAAATATTTTCTCATGAAGAATTTTATTTTACAGCTCTAAACGGTATTTAAATTGGGGAGAATGTAACTCCTAAAACTCTTGTGCACGAACTTGTCATGAAAAAAGTAATTTGTATTTATGTTGAGCTGAAAATTAATCAAAATTATCTTTCATAAAATTATGCAAAAAAAAAATACAAATATATATAAAACATTAAATTACTTATTCAAATTTTAAAATACATGCAACTAGGCCAACCCATTCTCCATCCACATTGTAAATACTTTTTTTTTCCTTTAATTTTTTTTTATATTATTATTAGTCCAGATACTACCGCTTTGTTCTTGTTTATTTCAGCATTTACCTACTTGTAAAACAAAGTTGAAATAGTCAGAAATGCCTCCACTGTTGTTCACCTGCCACACTCCAACCTGACGCTGCATGACAAGCTACATACCAACCTGTCGGTAAATAAACTTCCATGGACACAATCGATTAAAGAACTTTCCCATCCAAAGAAAATTATTTTTTCAAGAACTTTAAATTGCTGCAAACCAGGTGAACTCTATGAGTTGATTTTTCAATAGGGAGAATCGTTCTGAACAAAAACTTAATATTCAGTGAACATTTCTTTTACTTTTTTTTTTCTCTATTCAATCAACCGATATAAAATAAAATACGTTGAAATTCAGCACTACAAATACGAGAAAAATTATGTAACTTCAATCGTCATCATTAATATAAAAATAATAATTCTGTTTCTCATTTCTGAAGAGAAAAAAGTTTAGTAACTCAGTATGAAGTAATTTTTTTAATATTTGTTTTGTTGTGAAATGTGATCAATAATTTTCTTCTACGTATTAATTATGTAATAGTGTTAATAATGTTTGTTACATTAATTTATTAATTTTAGCTTATAATAATAATAATTTCCAATTTAAAAATTTCTGTTCTACACTTGTTAATAGTTTTTCCTCTAATTAAAGTTAAATTTTAAAAAATTTCATTTAATATCATTGACTTATGTTTGTTAAAGTGTATGATTATAATCTAAACTGCGTGAGTCATAATGTTAAAGAACAGCTGCAAGCCATTTGGCATTTGAACATTCCTTTCCCAATTCCAATCCCCAATCCTTTTCCAATTCCCCAATTTTTTCCGTGGTTTCAAACTAACACGTGTTTCCCTGTTTCCTAGAATGTCAGTAACTTCAAATTAATTAATCCTCACTTCAAACTGTCCTCTAACTTAGTATTAAAAGCCCGGTTAGGAATTTTACTTCCCCTTATCTACTCTCTCTCTCTTTCTCTTGTCTAAAACGCCATACACGCTTCAAATGTTTATACAAACGGCACACAGAATCTCCCTTTTCTTCACCCCCCCTAGCCAAAGCCACCTGCAAATAATAAATTCTCCACCGAACCATCCAGAAGACAGACTTCTATACACAACTGCAGAAGTAACCAGGCGAAAAATTCCTGGGGAATATATATATATCTATATCAACACCAAATAGTTTAAAATTGCAGGAAAGTCACTTGCACGTGCACTCTGCATATGTACTCGCAAACATTGGCTGCATTCCTCTTGAAGGGAGTGAAATAGCCTCGTTCACAGCCAAAATTAATAATAATTTGACGATACTATATGGGCGCTGGCGTCGTGCTTGTTACAGGGAAGAGTTTTTGCGAAAAATTTCAAGTTTATGAGGCGCATTATTTGTTTTGGCAACTCTTAGCTAATAAGAGGTTAAAAGTTGTTCGTGGAAGTCCAAGTGTGGAGAAGTGAATCTGATGGCCATTCAATCTTACTAACATGCAAGTTTTACTAATTTTCTCTTTCTTGTAAATTTCCATTTCTCTATCTTGGTATCTCCCATATGTACTAATTATACCTCGAGAACAAAACCTCTGTCAAAGGCTGAAGAGGACATTTCCCGTTAATTATATTTTTTGTTTTGAATTCCCCTAGAATTAAAAAAAAGATGTGTTACAATAACTAGTAAATTTGACACTGGTCGGAATATACGAAATAAATGAAGGAGATGGGAAAGCAGTTTCAGACAGGATTACCACCAGTGCAGGACAGTCATAGAAATCCAGATTCAGACGGGTGAGAGGGAACCCGAGTGCGGGACAGTTCTTAGAAAATCCAGATTCAGACAGGGGGGAAAACCCGAGTGCGGGATAGCTTTGGGGAAAACCAAAGTTGGGGTATAAATACCGAACACCTACACTTCCTTGACACTTTCGCTTGATGAAGGGAACAGTAGTTCTCGAAACGTTGCGAATATTTTTGCAGACGGTAAATATCTTTTACCTTCTTCATTTGTATTTCGTATATTCCGACCAGTGTCAAATTTTACTAGTTATGGTAAGCCCTGGTCAATCTTTGTACGTTGTTGTTATGTGTTACAATGTTGAAATTGCATTAAAGGAAATGACAAGTATGTCCCTTATAGTGACAACATGTGATTAGAAATGAAATTTTAATAGCATCTATTAAATAAGAGAAATATATACCTTTTGGTTGTAAACCTGAAGTTGAAAAAATATATAAATATAAATAAATATTGCTTTGTGTTAATCATTTTGAATTCAGCATGATTTTTTTGTGTTGTTTACTCGGTTGTTTGGAACCTGCGTAATGTAGTGTATTTAATCTAAATTACTAAGCATGAAAAATGAACATTTATGACTACGAATTAAATCGACTACGTGACATTTATCCTTTTAATAAAAATCCAACTTTAATAATAGAAGATTTTTATACCAAGTCAAAAGCATTACAACATTTACAATCTCATAGTGCCAATTTTTGTGGAAGAAAAACTTATTTTTCAACTAGCTAAGTTGATAATAAAGGACAATTAAACCATTTTTACCATGTTTGTTTTCACCATATTGAGTAAAGATTTGAAAGGCCTTCTGTAAGCCATAAAGAAAATCCCTACTTCCAGCTTTACTTGCTTTTTTCTCATTCTTGGCGCTCTTGTGAAGAAACTTTGAGGTGAATAAATAATGAAAACTTTGGCAAAGATATTTATTCAATAAATTTTAAATCTAAATATAGCTCATTAATAAAATATAGTCATTTCTTCTTTGAAGCATAGCCTCTTATACATTTGAGAGTAATTACTTCGTGTATCACTGACCATGTTCCAAGATACTGAATTTTGATTTCTTGCGTCTTAAATTTATTCTAAGGGTTATTTAAATGCAAGGAAGCAAAACTTTAAAACTTATGTTGACACCCCTGATAAGTGTAAATTTCTAATCTTTGGGGGAAGCAACTTCTCTAGAAAATAACAAATTTACACCTATTATTAATAACACCTGAACCCCGCCCACCACTCATGAGCGCCCATATGAGTACATCTAGGGGAGGAGGGGAACTGAGAAATATTATTACTTTCTTCTCAAGGCTGTCAAACATTTTAGTGAATGTACAAGATACTAAAATGCTACAAAAATAATTTATACTGCTTGGCAATTAGTAATGAGCTAAAAAGTACCTTACTTTAAAATGTGACTAAATTTTTTTAAAGTAAATGCATAGCAGAATCGGGGAAATCAAATTTTTGAGCGGTTAGGGAAGGAGGGCTCGAGCCCCCCTACCTACTTGCATGGGCGCCCATGCCCCCACTCCCCCAGAGTTGGCATTGAGGCAGTTGAATGGCCGTTCGTGAGGAAAGTGGCTTTCCGTCATTATATAAGGTTCCGAACTCGATCCTAAAAGTGTGAACGTGTTCCCCTCCCACTATCTTAAATATTAGTTTGACCCTCCAAATGAAACAACGCATTGAAATCGGCGCAGTATAGCCCAGTATACTTACTGCGCAGTATAGCCCAGATGCTCTTGCGCCATAGAAAAGCCAACCAATCAATGAATCATTGAAAGAAGGGAAAAAAAGGCTTACAACGGAACCTCGAGAACTGTCAGAGCTCGATTTTTCTGAATTTCGGTTTATAGGCCAATATGACCGAGTAAATGAAAGATCCAAAATCAAATTTGGCCCAATCGACCTGGGGGTCGAGCTACGGCCCACTGAAAATAGAGCTCACCCTACGAGGACGCTTCGCTGCATGACAGGTGAAAACAGTGTTTTGGCGTGCTGGGTAAGCATTAAGCGCCAAACATTATCGTAGGAAAAAAATAACACATATGAATAAAATATAGCATATATTTATAATAGCCATTTTAGTTGTATCTGAAATAATTATACATTGTGTATACTGGTGTAAAAGTAAAAAATATTTGAAGTTTTTACCTTACTTTTGCATAACTGACAAACTTTGAGATCATTTTTGGCGAAGAACTCGAAAAAGCTGCCTGGTACGTAAATCAGTCTTGAATAAATAAGACGCGATCCTTCAATTTTCAAATCAGTAGCAATCATCACTTGCCTGTGCTTTCATTATTTTTGACATTTTTAATTCTTTTGTTGGAAAGCGTGGAATTTCAAGCCTTATTTGTCACCATGTCTTCCTTTTCCACCATATCAACATACTTGTTTCGCGTTGTTTGTGAAAAATACACAAAGCAAGCCGATTTTGTATCAGATTATAAGATGGATATTGAGAAAGAAATATTTACATTTGCCAAAACTTTGATAAGTGGGTTAACATACGAAATGAATGAAGAGAATATACTTGATATTTGTTTAAATGAAATGAAGTATAATGCAATACAGGGTAATTAAATGAATGATGAGGAATGGGATGAACAAACTAATTTGCCGTCACGCGTAACTTACACATTAGAAGACATGAAAAGAATTTCCATGGAGTGGGTCAGGAAAACTACGTTCCTTGAAAAGCATACAGCATCGCTTTAAAGACAACACGCTTTCACGTCGACAAATTTATCGCTTTCGGGATTATGTTGCTTCCCAGGGTACAAGATGTGAAAAACTGTTACGGATGAAAGACGAAGTATTTGAGAAGTTTAAAAACGCCGGGAATATGCTTTATTAACAGTTCACGATTCCGATTTAAAGTTATGGTTTCTGAGCATTGCAATGAGAGAAAATCTCACAAACTTTAGCGCAAGTGATGCTTTTCTATTAAAATTTTAATAAAAGAGCGTGGCATAACAAGTAGAAGAGTCACCAAGTTCGTTACACATGAACGTACTATGCACACAACGGCTTTGGAAGATAGAGCTATAGAATTCGTCAACATAGTTACAGATGCAATGAGCAACTATCCTTTTGATGACGTTTTAAACACTGACCACAGCGGATTCACTAAAGAACGGGCATCTACGCACACTCCGAATACCATTCAATCTTCTCACGCCATATCCCATTCCGTAATAATCCGACCTATCATTTCTGCTGCTGGACAATTATTACCACAATTTCTGCTCATCCATCAGGAACCAAAGGGTGTATTCGATCCACGGGTACAGGAAAAGTTATTTAATCTCCTAATGTTATTCTGGAATGTTCCAAAAGTGGTAAAACCTTTACCGAAGTACATGAGGTGTTCCTCAGCGAAGTACTCAAACCGAACGTAACATCAAAAGTTCTATTAATTATGGATTCGTGGACAGGTCAAATGGACGAAAATATATTTGATAATGCATTTAGTCAAGCCAGTCTTTCAGAGCAATCGAAATTGATGATTACACCACCTGGAGGGATAGCACTCATACAGTCATACGACGTATATTTTTTTCTTCAATGGAAATATTTCGCTAAACGCTTAACACGATTTTGCCTTTTTGCATTATTATGATGATGTAAGTTTATCAGAAAAGTATAACATCACAAAACTGCATTCACTCATTCACAATCAGCTGTCTTCCCCAAAATTCCGTAATATGATAATCTATGCTTGGTGGAAATCAACGTACCCGGTACCCAAGCCTGAAAAATTCTTCAATGTGCAAGAAATTTGTTTTAATTTCACGGACCAAGTGTGTCACGAAATGGACTGTGATGTCAGTTCATTCATTTGTTGCAATCATTGCTCAAAGTTATTATGCTTTCTCATTTTTTATTGATTTTCATTTCCATTAAAAGCGTTTTAAGTTCATCATAGCCAAGAGCGCAGTTATAACTCTGGTAACCCCAGCAGTTAGGTAACTCAATTTTTTTTTCATATCTACATAAATTCATTTTCATACATAAATACTCCATGTTCATAATTCAAATCAGTTTCATATGTAAATATTCCATATTCCTAATTCAAATCAGTTTCATATGTAAATATTCCATATTCCTAATTCAAATCAGTTTCATATGTAAATACTCCATATTCATAATTCAAATCAGTTTCATATGTAAATACTCCATATTCATAATTCAAATCAGTTCCATATGTAAATACTCTAGATATTTTGCCCTACCCAAATCTCACATTGGGCATTATATTGGATTCCAATAACAGTTCACCGACATAATTTATCATCAGATGGCACTGCTGTCTTTAATTAGGTTGTAGCGCCATCTGTTTTTTGGTACAAAAGGTTGTTGTATTAAATTTTAAAGACAAAATCATTGTACGCAAGTGTCATTACACCTTAAATGGTCCAATAACTTTTACCTTACTATTTTCTATCGCTTCCATTTTAGTATACAAAAATAGTATAAGAGACAGTTCCAGATCGCAGTGGATTTTATTTTTATTTTTTTTATTTATTTATTTATTTTTTATTGCATCCCTTTTTTTAGATGTAATTGTTTGAAATTGCCAAAAATGAAGAATTTTGGCCGTAGCTGACTGCATTCCAGAATTGAGATATTTCAAAAATAAAATTAATGATCCTTTAGAATTTCATGAACTTTAATATAATATACCACATGATGGGTTACCTAGTTACCTTTGAATTTTCAAATTAATTTTAAAAAATTAAAATTTTAAAAATTATTAAAAAATTAATATGAAAAAATTCAAAAAATTATAACTTACTCCATATTTCTAAAAACTCTCTAAAAATTGTTAACTTGGAATCTCAATGGGATTATGGTTTTTAAAAATATTTTATAAGTCATCCATGCCCCATTATCCTATGTTTGGGGCAAAGTTCCTATATTTGTATATAATATCCCAAATAAATCCCTATAAAAGGGATTTTTCTGAAAAATCCCGTTTATATGGGGCATGGATGCACCCAGGGGCGGCTTAAGGGGTGGGCGGCCGCCCGAAACCCCGTTTGGATGGGGGAGCCAAACTGAAGTCAAGTTAAAATTTTTTTAATGGACCCAATAGTAAAAAATCTCTTTAAAAAGAGACAAAGAAAATTTTTTATAGACATCTTTAGAAAAATGCTTTCAGACTTTTGGCCACTTTTATAGGGTATATGACTTACTGTGCATCTATGAAAATCTTCCTTTTTCGCGAGAGAGGGCGCCAAACACAATCCGTACGACCCCGCCCGGGTTCAAAATCAACCTCGGGCCGCCACTGGATACACCTATAAAATATTTTTAAAAACAATGATCCCATTGAGTTCCTAAGCTGAAAATTCTCAGAGAGCTTTTAGAAATATGGAGTAAGTCATAATTTTTTTGAATTTTTTTTCATATTAATTTTTTTAACTACTTCTTAAAATTTAAAATTTTTAAAATTTGAAAAATAAAAAGTAACCCATAATGTGGCATATAATTTTAAAGTTCGTGAACTTCTGAAGAGAATGGTATTTTATTTTTGAAATATCACAAATCTGAAATAAGATTTTTAGGCTTAAATGCAGTCAGATGAGGCCGAAGTTCCCCATTTTTGGAAATTTCGAATCACCATATCTCAAAAACGGGATAAGATGAAAAAAAAAAAAATTTTTGAACTCAGTTTAGGCCGCTTAACAAGTACAAGTATTAAACAACAATTTTTAATTCAATTTTGAATAAATTTTTTACGTCATATTTTTCAATTTTCTTAAAATTTTATACACTTGTACTTGCATAAATTTATATAAATCGAACACTACGCAGATTAAATTAAACAACAATATTAATCAACGTTTATTGGCGTAGTGATACCAGCGCCGATGTTATGGCGTGATTAGATGATGAAACTCCAGTTCGGTGGGGACTGCACCGAATGCAAAACAACTTTTCTTCTGTTTTCCCAGAAAGACAGACTAGAGGTGTAAAGTGGAAAAGAAAGAGGCGTAACCATGGGCGCTCATAGATGAGCATTCATGTTTTTTCTCCCTTTTCACTCTAGCTTGCAATTTTTCAAACTTTTACAATAAGAAGAAAAAAACACTTTGCCACTTTACGGCTTCTGGTTTGTCAGGGCCTTGAGTCTGGGTCTAGTTGGTTCACCTGTTCAACCGGCAGTGTTCAAACCCATTATATGATTCATTAGAAAATCTGAAAAATTCAACCTCGGATGCATCCTTGGCTCCTTACTAGTTATTATTAATTCACAATACCAACCAGTATCGAAAGTACAATATATATATATATATAAACTATTAATAATGTCTATGACCTTTACCTTGAACAGAGCAAACCTTTCTCTTGACCTAATTCTTTAGGTGGTTTGTTTATTTTGTGTTCTTGCGCCTTGAACAGCTGATCAACTTTACTTTTGTAGCAGTTGCTATAGTTTTATTTAAAAAGCTGTCAACCAAACATGTAAAGCGTTTTACAGATAGATGTATCGTAATTATCACTGTCTTGAGGTTAGCGTGTTTTGATTCAGGATAAACACCTTTCAATATTTTACTTTTGTTATCTATCTGTTAGCATAACTAACTCCTAGCGAACCCCGTTTTAATTGCCCTCGGTATAATTCAATGCAATTCATTTGTCCCAAGTGTAAGTATTGGCGTAAATAGGATAGCTGAGGGTGGCTTAGGCACCTCCCACCGAGGAAAAACGAGGATTTTCAAACAAATGCTGGGTCGGGACATCGAAGTAGGGGGGCTAATACCTTTTCCACCAGATATGGAGGCTAGTAACACCAGTAATATTCACAATACTGAATTGTGTAAATGCTTTATTAGTTGCTTGTTGATCACATGCAGCAAAATTTTGTTCTGTATATAGCTTATATACGTATGATTATATATTATTCTATAATTACAGATGGTTTTACTGCTACTTTTATCTCATTTTCGTTGGAATGGCCCTTCCTGGACATCTCGACCATGCTCAAGAAATAGATCTCTCGTAGTTCATTTTGTTATTCAAAAGGTATGAAGAAATAAGAAAGTAAATCATTCACATTAAAGAAATATCCATGGGCAGATGTTTATTTGGAACAGTGGCAGTAGTGCACCCAGAATATTCCCAAGGGGGGGGGGGGGCCAGATGGAAAAATGGTCAAAGGCCATATCAATTATGGTTGCCCCTTCAAGGAGGCAGCATGGGGTGATTGCTCCCTCCCCCCTTGAACTGGGATTATATGATGGAAAATAATATGAAAAGTACGGGACACTTGGCTAAAAGTAGGAATAGGGAACAAACCACAGCCCCCCTCCCCCGCTGAAAAATTTCGGGATCCGCCCTTGTCCTTTTGTGTGCATTTATCATTATTATATTACTAATAATTCTACAGTGCAAGATACTTAAATTATTAGAAGTAGTACTAGATTATGTTCGTAAAATTTTACAATGGCCAGCCCTTGTCCTCCATAAAAAATTACCGTTTTGATAATAGGTTTAAGAATAACCCTATTCTGCAAAACTTGCTTTTGCTTGCCCTCTGTCCATTACTTCATCCACAGAAGCCTTTTTCTCTTCCACGACCCTTAAAAAATCATCGGCTTTGAGAATCAATTCCTTGAAATACAGAAAAGTTTCATGTTAGCTGAACTTCTTCTAAGTCTTTCAATTATTAAATCCTTTTGAAACAAATTGACCCGTGGCTTGTGTCGATCTTAAATCGGCTTTATGGGGTGAAAAGAAAACACAAAATTTTCAATAAGCACTGTCTTCTACCTTTGAGTAAGCTAGTTAGTTTTGCTTACTCAACCAAGATGAACAATACTTTCGTCTGTGGTGAGGTTTTCCTTGACTTAATACAAGAGTCGTGATACTTAGGGGAAATTTTTAATTTACATACAGTTTCCAAAGATTTTTTAGCACTGTTATCCTATCTTCATCAGTGAGGTTAGATTTCTTCACATAATTAAAAATATCTGCAGTCAGAATTTCCACTTCAACTGTGTTTGATCTGTGTTTTGCTCTGCCTTTATCTCCTAGAAAGTTTTTTGAAGACAGCCGCAGACCACTGCTGTTGCTTGTGTCAACAGCATTATCATCGATTTCATCGTTCAAGGAAATGTCGTTGGGATCTTCACTATTTTCAATCTTACTTTAAAAGAAAAAATGATCAGTGTCTTTTTGCTTAAGAATTTTTCACTTTTTTAGTCCAAGGGGAGCCCCTTCGGCCCCCTACATGGGTGCACCACTGAACAGTGGTTGGCCATAGTACAGAACATGTACCCTAGTGCTTTTTAGCGGGAAGTGTTTCCAACATGCATGGCAACAGTGACACTCCCTTTCTGCCATGTTGTTTACATCATGTCATCTTAACAACACAGACGTCCCGATTCAGTGAAGTTAAGAAAAAAAGAGGTACTAACCTTTATCGCTCTTCTTTGTCAGATACGTGTGGTTTTATGGCATATAAATGTGGGAAATAAATTTTCTAGTTTATTTGGGTACTGGCATCGTCATACAAATTCTGTGAAGTAGGCATTGAACAGTTCCTCTTTCTCTTTAATGACTATGGTTTTTCCGTACTTCCTTCTTTCTCGTCCTCTACCCCCTTGCTTCACACCATGTCCCATCCTTCCCTATCTCCCCTTCTAGTCCTCTTACTCCTTCTCCTTCCCTTCATAGCCATTACGTCCCTACCTACACCCCCCTTCCTGGCCTTTACCCCAACTACAACCCCACAGACACCCACTTCCTGGCTTCCAAGTCCCTTTCCTCCTCCCCCTTCCACACCTCCTCGACCCTTTCCACCTCCCTCCTCACCTATCATGCTTTCTGGGATCAGCACTGGAAAGCAGCATTCAAACGAGGTCTATCCTACGATCTCTTCCCACACTTATATCCGGACAAAAATAATCCTTTTTTTGTAACCCACTCCAGCACATTTCTTTTCTCTTTCAACCGAAATTCCACACAAAAATACATCAACCGCTCACACATACAATTTCCTCCAACGAACACAGCCATGAAAATGCCCTTGCAGGTCCAGATGCCCGTATGTGTGGCGTCACACAGTGCATGACGTCATAAGCCCATTTCCAACTACTTTTGACTCTTTTCAAGAGGAAAAAAGCACTAGGGTATGTGTTCTGTACTGTCACCCAGTGGTCTGTCTATCATGAGAACTCCTCTCATTATCAAGTCTATGCTTGTCTGTTGCCATAGAAACAAGCCTTAGCCCATTTTTAATAGGTGATGTTTGAAGAAAACCATTTACATTGGCTCATCCCCTGTTGAAAATGGACTAAACCCTACGAGGAATTCTCATTGTAGGCAGACTATTGTCATTCCCGTATTTCCAAGTTACAGGTGTGTAGAGCCATTCAGTGAATATTTTATGGAGTAGTTGCATTAGAGCAAAATGTGCAAAGACCCCATGAACAAAGGATTTGCATGCCTTAATCCTATCCCTCAATGATTGGTAAAGTTATCCACCAAGACTTACAATGTATGATTCTGTGTCCACACTGCATATTACGTCCTTGTTTTTGTTGCCAATCACGCCAAACTTCCTTCTTGGATTGCATCATCATGGCTTGTCTTTTTGCATGTATTCCCAGTCGTCATGACGGAATACTATTTGCAAACGGACCTACTTTTGTATTTTCAGGCTTTTTTTTATATTTCATATTCTTTTTTAAAAAACTTAACCTACGTATATAAAACATCTTCTGCACCTCCCCCTGTCTAACTCCTCGTAAAACCTATTCATCATTCCTCCCCAGCTCCTCCTAAAACCTATCCCTCATTCACTCATATACCTTTTTTGTACTTCCTTTTACCAAACATACTTTCCTCTGTATGAAACTGAAATGAAGAATACTTTTTTCAAGGTGCTTATTTGCATGTTGTCATCGGAGGTATGTGGAGTGAAATAGTTTTTACGGCCGTCATTTCCTTTTGTTGCAGCACACGACAGATGCCCAAAATCTATACTGCTCCATGACAAAATGGCTATGGGAACGCTATGTCTAATCGATTCTTAGCAAACGTGCACAGAGCTGCGTCACAAAAAATTCTTCCCTTCATTTCTAAAGTACAGCGTTAGTTTAAGTTTTGGCGACAAGGACATAATATACAGTTTCCTCGATTCTGTCTTTTCTTCAGATGGTATAAGAAGAATTGAGAGCTTTGTAACAGGTTTTGTACTTTGGGTACCACATACTAGTTGTATACTACAGATTTTATATATTCGGTTGACAATATAATTTGTTATTGTTAGTTTTAAAATGAAATGGAGGCTGTGAACATTTAAAAGGCACTTTTTGAATTTTTGCGCCCTTTGGCCATGGAAGACTTCTGTACAGTTATTTGAACATTGGGAAAATACTCATCTGAATGGACACTTACATTTTGAGCGTGAAAATATAAACCGCCCCAAGAAAACCAAATAATTAGCATGATCCTAGTAAAACACTAAAATTACAGAGGAGGAAGAAAAAAAAATGACTGTATGTATAACGACATTTTAACCATTTATGGAATGGTAATATATAACGACATTTTAACCATTTTTGGAATGGTAATATATATAACGACATTTTAACCATTTATGGAATGGCAATGATTACAGTGGATGTGTGGCTACTACATGGAAAAGTCAAGGGAATTTGAAGCCCAAAGCCTTTAACTTTCTTGAAAATTTTGTTCCTCCCTTCAAAGGCTAAGTCAGGAAAATTTAATGTTATAATAAATGACTTATTAAAATATTTTATTATACTGTACTTTTCGTCTTTGTGTACTGAAAGTTAGGAAAACTCTATGTTTTGACCAAACTTCCCCCAAAAATTACGTTTTGGCACACAAAAATAGTAAATTTGATAAAACTAAGTAGTTTTATAACTGAAGTTTTAAGACTAAGTTTTTCTGAAGTTTTAAGTACTGAAAAAAAGCTTTTATTTTTTTCGGAAATAATATTTACCAAACATGGCTAAAACTTGGTAGGTAGATGAGAAGAGGTCTGTGTGTTTAACATTAAATTATCTAATTTTCAGTGACACTGCATAATCCGTTCACCTACTGAAATTTTTTAAAGTGTTTTTAAAACATATGGCAACAGGGCAACTGACCTGCTGCCATCTTGTTTACAGTGTTTTTTAGAGCATGTTAATTTTTCTAAATCAGTGAAGGGTTAGTGGGGGGGATACCCCATGCCCTCTCCCACTTCAGGCTTCACCTTGCTGCCTATTTAGATCACATTCAAGTTATGCCCGAATCTTTAAAATATTGAATGCTAGCAAAAAGCGCCAGAACAGCCTGATTTTCACAACTGTCTCGATTCACCGAAGTTAAAAACAGGAAGTACTAACCTTCATTGGTCGTGGTTGGGCTTGTGTAGAGGGGATATTTTTTTAATAGAATCAAGAAATGCTTTTCTTATACCGGCAGTAAAAGGCTTCATCCATATGAGGCCTAGCCCACAGTCTCATCTGTTCCTTACGTACCAGACACTCATACCCTGATGCAATTAAACCTTCTCCTTTTCAAATGCAATTCCACAAAAAAAGATGTGAACCACCATTCAGACATAATTCACTGCAACGTACAAACCACAGCCAAAAGAAATGTGAAAATGCCTTTACAAGCTCAGAAGAGAGGCGTAGGTATGACATTAGAAAGTATGATGTCACAAGCCGATCTACTGAAATCCTTGACTAATTTCAGGAGGAGAGAAAACGTGGAACCGGACTGTGCAGTAGTGCCTAATTTTCAAGGGTTTCTAATCACACCAGTCCGTACTCATGTATATTTTTTAAATGAAGTAAAAGAAGTAGCTCTAGATTTGCAGTTATATTGTTGAACCTATTTTATAATAAACTCAAAGGTTTGAGTAAAAATGTCATAAATATTTCATTAATTTAAGTTTGTAGTATGAAGATTTTTTTTTTTTGTAAACTGACTGTAATTAAATTGTGAAGGGCTTTGGTTTGTGTTAGTGGATTTTATGGTCTTGCAAACTTGATTACGTGAAGTTTAATGCAGCGTGATGTGTTGTTTACTGGAATTAGTGATCGAAAATTTATGCAGATTTGGTCTAGAAAAGTTGCGGATGTTTGAAACTGAATTTACTTAGACACCAGTGGCAGATCCAAAAGTCTTTCAATGTGTGTGTGTGTGGGGAGGGGGGGTTAATTCCTATTTTTAGCCAAATGTCTGGTACTTTTCATTTTCCATGATATAATCCCGATTCAAGGGGATGGGGTGATAGCCCCGTCATTCCTTCCTTGGAGTGTCTGACACCATGTGATCATTTGCAGAATTTAAATGATTACTCACAGAACTGGGATATGAGAATGCTCACTCAAAGAATTGGAATGTGAATTATTGCTCATAGAATTAGAATGAGCATTTACAAAAATGAAATGGCTCCACCGTGTTTGGCGCAGAATGACCCTTGTGCCATAAAAACGGAATCAACCAACCAAAAATTGAATGAGAAAGAGAAACAAATAAAGAATGATCATTTACAGAACTGGAATATGAGAGAGAGAGAGAGAGAATGATCATTTACAGAAATGGAATATGAGAGAGAATGATCATTTGCAGAAATGGAATGAGAGAGAGAGAACGATCCCTTTCACAGAATTGGAATGAGATTGCTCATTCACAAAATTGGAATGAGCATGATCATTCGCAGAACTGGAATAAGAATGATCATTCGCAGAACTGGAATAAGAATGAGAATTTTTTTAATGAAATAAGTTATCAGTAATGCCTGCTGGTAAAATTAGTGATGAACTGGACCAGGTTGAGTTTTTTAAGAACCAGTTTGCATGAATAAGTTGGTCTTTGATTTATCACACTTAAGTTCACTGGGGATCAAGTATAGTCAGAGCTGATGAGAAGAAGGGGGGGCTCAGATGAAGTCTAAGGGCCCATGCTGTGGGGGGCCTGGCTTAGGGAAAGGCTCATGGGGGTGGGGGTGGGTCAAGGTGAGCCTAGGGGCCCATGTTGGCTCTCGGTGCCCCTGAGTATAGCTGATAATTACCAAAGGCTGTGGTTGCAGCTATTGGAGTGTGAGAAGTAAATGGGAAAACGTTTCATCTATATTGCTATTTGGACCATGTAGCTGTCTTCATGCCATTCTTTTTCTATTGGTTAAATTTCATAACGCAAATGACAGCACAGGTCATACTATGCCCACAAGTCCTATGATATTAATAATGCATTAAGAGACAGTGGATCTTAATC
>QLNU02014802.1:163235804-163248523 GCA_006491805.2 Dysdera silvatica | reverse complement strand
GGCGGAGACGCTCGAAATGCTTCGGAAAGCCTACGGTGACGGGGCGATGAAAAAAAGCCAAACTTTCATGTGGCACAAGCGGTTCCGGGAAGGTCGGGAGTCCGTCAACGACGACGACCGCTCTGGACGCCCGTCGACATCACAAACGGACGACTCGGTGCAAAAAGTGCGTCAAGTTTTGGACAATGACCGACGATTAAGTGTTCGGGTGATTGCAGAGGAGTGTGGAATACCCAAAACAATCGTTCATCGCATTTTAACGGAGGATCTTCAAATGAGGAAAGTCTGCTCGAAAATGGTGCCAAAAGTCCTGACGAGTGAGATGAAGGAGCAGCGTTTGTTGAAGTGCCAGGAATTGCATGAACGCTACGAAACGGACCCAGAATTTTTGGACAGAGTGATCACAGGGGACGAGACGTGGATTTTTCAGTACGATCCCGAATCAAAGCGCCAGAGCAGCGAGTGGCACACCAAGGAGTCTCCTCGCCCGAAAAAAGCAAGGATGAGCAAATCGCGAATCAAGGCAATGCTCATTGTGTTTTTTGACAGAAAAGGTGTAGTTCACAGTGAATTCGTGCCACAAGGACAAACAGTCAACAAGGAGTTTTACTGTGAAGTGCTCAAACGGTTGCGCAACAGGGTTCGACGCGTCCGAAACGAAATTCGCGACAATTGGATCTTGCACCATGACAACGCGTCAACCCACACCGCGCTCATTGTCTCCGAGTTGCTGGCCAAAATGGGTGTGGCAACGCTGCCCCAGCCGCCGTACAGCCCCGATCTGGCACCAGCGGATTTCTTTTTGTTCCCAAGGATCAAAAGAACCCTGAAAGGAACTCGGCATGGGACGCTGGAGGCGGTAAAAGCAGCCGCGACGACCTCACTGAAGGAGATTCCCGTTGACGACTTCCAGGGCGCCTTCAATGATTGGGTGAAGCGTTGGCAACGGTGCATCGAAGCAGGGGGAGAATACTTTGAAAAGTTCTGAAAAGATTGTAAACTGATATTGAATAAATGATTTTAAAAAAAATCATTTCGGGAACTTTTGGGACAAACCCTGTAATATTTTGTTTTTAAACAGATAAAATATTTTATTACTTGGAATTTTTAATAATCTTTGGTTAGATCCAGTATTACGGTACCACCACCAGCAGTTTGGGTGATAATACAGAAAAGAAAGAAAAGGTCTTATTTGCATAATAGGCCCTTATTTCGTACCCCTTTTCGTTATCACCCGCAATCAAGCCATTTATACTACTAAACTTACCATTGACTTTTGAAAGACACAAAATGGGGGGGGGTGACTGGAATACACCCTGTTCCACCTATAAGCTAAAGGTTAAATTATTTCCATATGGTGTTTAAATGCTTTTTCAGTGCAGTGGACTTTCAATTTTACGAACACATGCAAACTGGAAGTCCATATGTATGTTAGTACATTGACATAAAACAGGGTTCGAAATTAGTGGGTGCATTGTGCACATGAAATTTTATCCGTGCATGTAAATTTTTAACTTGGGTGCATGCAGTGCTGCTTATGTTTATTTTTTAAGAACCATGGTCTATGGAATAATTTTATATAATTTTCTCAATGTATCTGCATTTGCTTCGAATTTTTTTATTACATACGAATGTTAAATTATTTTGAAAAGTTGCATTTTGTTGTAGTTTACATGCTTAAATATAGTTGCTACACTTACATTTTTCCCATTTTTAATGTTGAGGTTTACTTTCTATTCTGTTAGTTACTTGTACACCTAACTAGTATTTAGTGCACCTGATTTAAAAAGTTAATTTCGACCCCCGACATAAACCATTCCCCATAATTTTGCTTACAATATCAACGTCGTGAATCCAGATTGTCAACTCCCTAGTATGCTGTCTAACTATTTGAATCATTCAAATGACTTTTCAATTTTTCCACAATGGAGAATTTCCGTGGGAAAAGGAATTCCAGGCGAAAAGCCAGAGAATGCAAATTTCACCAAAAATTCTAAATATGAAGGTTCATTGGGGAATGCCCTATTTTAAACTGTTGAAACCTGCTTCTTGAAATTTGTACTTAACAATGGGTGGCCGTGTTAATTTCCTTCTAGATTAGCACCTCAGTAACTGGTTTGCTAGGTCACTGGAATTTATTAGTCCCTTCTCATTATGATCCTAGCGCCTTTGTATATAACTTAAGAATTAAAATCTAGTTTATTTCGTCAAGCCATTTTATAATGAAAGTTAAGATAATATATAGTTCAGAGAAGACATTAAAGAGATGGTATTTCCATATTCATGGTAATATGTAGCAAATGATAATTATAAAAAATATCTCTTTAATTTCTTAAAATCAACAGTTTCATTTTTACATGCAAGCTGTCTTCAAGTAGCGATGTAAAAATTGCTATGGCTTTTAAGTTACTGTGTTCTCTGATGTTGATTTTACGCACACAGCAGTTAGGGGAAATATTTTTTACTGCTGGTATTTTTGTCGTGTTAAGTCTGGTTTGTATGAGTAACTGTCCATGTGTTTTGAAACTCCGAATTTATTATATGAGGTGTACCATTATGGTATTATTTTTTTATTTACCATTTGAGGTGACATTATTTATCAAGTGCCTTGCTATTTCTAGATTGAAGACTCCATATGCATGGAAATGTTTTGCGACATTTTCCGGTGTGATATCTTTACTCCAAACTCACAGGTTTTGGAAAGCAAACATTATTGGCGAAAATCATTTCTGAGACATGAAAATGATATTAACAAGCTCTCATGCAATGAAAAGGATATGTTTCTTTTACATGAAAAATGCATGGTAATGTATATATTCATAACGTTTTTCATTTATTTCCATTTAATTCCAGGCTACTTTTTAATGTAAGCTATTTCTTAGTATCACATGCTTTCTAGAAATGAATTCACTAATTACCCCAGTGTCCTATTGTTGCACAGTAGTAGCAAATTCATAAATTATGCCACTAACCCGGGTTTAATTCTAATGGTATGGAATGTGTGCCATTCTTCTGCCCCGCTTTATTCCAGGGTTTGTTTTCCTGCATAACAGAGGTTTGGATCCCACAAAAAATTATACGTCACAGCACAATATGACCTTAGCTATCATGTCATAAAAACACAACCAATACCCTTAGTGATTATAACTGCTGTTTTTGTGAGGTATTATTATCCTTCTCAGGATTAACAAGATTACTAAATGGTCAACACTCAAAGTCACCAAGACATATTTTCTTGTAATTTTTTCGTTTGAATTTTTTTCCCCACAATGGACTTATTGGTTAGAATTCTACTTCATATTCAATGAACAAAAATGTAATCCCAGCTTCAGTCGAGCTTGGAAGTGTCTATTCAAATTTTCACATTAATTATTCACTCACAAATGGCAACACAATAGTCTTGTGATAACGTTTTCAATATTCCTTTTTGTATTCCTGATGAAGGATGGCTAAGTCAATTTGAAATGTACGTTGAAACCAACTTTTTACATTTATAATGTTGACGCCGTTTTATAAATTGGCAAAACATTCCCCCAAGATACCGTTGGTGAAATTGTTACTTTGCTAGGAAAAATCGACGTTACTAATAAACCGTGCATGTTATGATTAGCAATAATGCTTAGTTTGATTCCATCAAAGATACCTTGATTATTTAATGTATTTTTAATAGTATGATTCATGTTATTCTTGGCATATATTTCTCTAAACAAATTGGAAGTTGATGATTTTTATTAATTCTTTAAAACATTCATAAAAAAATAAATTTATATCGTAGCGTCTAATGCTGCTCCTTAAATTTAACCAACTAAATTTGTATACTTTCCCTTCGAAGATTAGTTTGGCCTGATGTTTCGGCATTCTTTCTGCCTGTGTTCGCTCAAATCTTTCACCATTTACTTAAATTTCAAGATTTCCCCTGTAATAGTTCAGAAATCAAGAAAGGACCACACAACGAATGATGCCATGTGGGTCTCGGGTCTCGCCATTCGGTCTCTTGACACTACAGAAACCGTAAAACTTCTAAGTTTGACAGTACGAATAGTCTGGACTTGATACTTGTCGACGCCTTAAGCTCCTTTATTACCACTTATTGAGTGATGCTCAGCATCCCTATTGCAGCTGCAAATTCATTTTAATGCGCTTGCGCAGATTTCTTCAACCAATAACAGCTCTACTTTCCAAGTAACTCTTCCCACCAAAATTTGGACAAAACTTCAGAATGCTCGGAATTTTATGTGTTCGTGACTTCGCCCTGAAATTAAAATTATCCCACCCTGTTTGATGCCCTGTGAACAGCAATAATTTATATTTTCTTAACTCATCTATTGACTTAAGAACTACGTGCAGAGCGGCGTATTATCCCTCTGTCTGGTTAAGGAGCTGGATTGGAGACCCTCATTTGAATCGTTTTCGTATTCTTGTGTTTGACAAATACCTTCGTATAAGCAACATTTAAATAAGTATATAGCTGTATGTGCTAATAAGTAAGAAAAAGCACCAATAACGCCTCGTCACTGGATACCTTTGTGCGCTACCTAATTTCATCGATACATTACACTATTTTTATACGGATTTGAAATTTTGAAAACATTTTTTATTGATGTTTCAGATTTCTCACAACATTTGCTGGATGCCCATATTCTGCTCTGTACTTCGTATTTTTTTCTTGAAAGGTGCATTCTTCCCTCCTATGGTAGCCAGTTTCATGTCCGTATCCAGAGGGAGAGAGGATTTTAGGGACCAATCCCCCCCTCAAAAAAAAAACTAAATTTTTAATGGGACTTGGCTACGGCCTTGCATGCTGTGATTGTATCGATACATGCTGTAAAAGTTCTGTAGCCCCCCGAAATTGAATCCTGGCTACGATCTTGGCCAGTTTGAAGTAATAATGCTGCTTTGAATTCAGTTTGAGCATTCGGTAGTGTAGTCATAGCACGTTTGTGTGTCCATCATATAGAAAATTCTTTTTTAAATCTAAATAGTAATGGGAAGGGCTTCTCTCCACAAACAGTACATTTAATTACGAATAAAGCATTAGTTTCTAACGTAAATCTCTAAATTCATATTATGGCATTTATTTAACTCTTTTGTTGGCAAACCCTTAATAAAAACAAGTTCATTTTCTGCAAGTTTTGTTCCTATGAAAACACTGTCAAATCTATTCCCCCCTCATGTTCATTGGAGCGCAGACAGTTGCCCTGTAAATTTTGCTACACTTAGACCTAAGGTCTTATTCGGCCATAACCATTTTCGATTGAATTGCGTTAGCTGATCTAATACCTGTAAGGTATTCGAAGTTCTGCTATGTATATATCAAATTGTAATACTAGCATCCTATAAGAATTCGTCTTCGATAAAGACGTTAAATAGAATCAAATCTTCAAGCGAATGTTTTGCAGTCTGTTCGCTTGATAATCTATCAGCTGCATCATCACCATTGCAGACGTCGATTTGTATTGACAAATAAAAAAATTAGAGATTGTTGCTCATACTTACAACACGTGGTTCAATCTCATAAACGAGCAAACGTTTTCTGTTTTTATACTAAACTGTAGTATGAGTTTGGATTCGCTAAGCAACAGATGTTCAGCTTCTTTAAAAAATTATGGGTCATGATGCCATTTGTTTTGTTTTTTTTCCCACTTATACATAAAATCAATGAATTCAGCTGGAAAAACTGCACCATTTAAATCCACAAAGCTTTTTTTGCAAAAAAGTTATTAATTAATGGAAATCATTAAAATTCGTCTAATATTAAATGTAGCACGAGTTAAAGGAACCTTTGTGATGTTGTAAATGCTGCTATTATCATAAGGATATTTGTTTTTTGTTCCAGACTGTGATAAAACAATGTCTTTACGAAAGTATCGCTTCTTTATCTGTCAAAGATTTTAAGGATATTGAAGGTACGTACAGCTTTATTTATAAACTATTTTAAATCATTGTGAAATATAATGAATAGCATTATCTTTAATATGTCTATTGTTTCTCAATTAAATTTATGAAAGTTTATCTAATATTATTTCTAATAACAACCATAACATTTCAACACTGGTGTAAGATTTAAAAATATGCTGTTTTGGGAGCTAACTACTTCTTTTGTCAAGTATAGGCAGAAAGAAGAGTGAGTGCAAGTTAATATACCACATATTAGGGAAACTCTATGTGAAGAATTTCCAGCTGAGTATTCCTTGTACATGGAATTCTCAGTCAGGGACACACCCCAACCCCTGCACCGTACTTGGTTGTCACTCTCAGTTTAAGGTGTGACGAAAATCCTGTTGGGTTGCGACGGAGGTTTTAAAATGTTTATTGCATGGCTCGTCAAATTGTAAATATTTCATTCCAGAAAAACTTTTTTTCCGAAAACGTTTTTCCGATTCCAGAAAAACTTTTCTACCTGAATTCGTCCACACACTTCCTAATGTATAATCTTCATATTGTCCCAGTCTATTCTGTAATCTTTCTTAAAAACATCTTCAGCACTTTGGTTTGAATTGTCGCTTCTAGCTTGTAATCACATGTATACACTCTTTTCCAAATTTTAAGTGTTCATTTGGTGTTATCATGTAGGTGTATAAATTCGAAATTTTCATTCGTTCTGCAATCTGCCTTCATTTGACAAAGGGAAGAGTTTGGCTCCCGAGCTATTATCAAGCCGTTTTTAAACCTCACACCTCCAGGGTCTGGAGCAGGTTATACACACAGGTATTTACTCTGAACCCACTGCATCGTGTACACTATTAAAACTCAATGAATCTAATGTATTAATTTAGCAATATTACATATGCAATGTGTTATTGAACATGCTGTGCTGTCCAAACTGCAAAGGAATGTATACACTCGTAGGTAATAAATATTATTAGTATCAAAATAATAATTGCCATGGAATCTCCTTTTGTGAATCTTTATATTTGCTTATTTCCGATGATAGATCATAGTTGAGCTAATTTGATTTTCCAGTTTTGCTATTTTTCAAAAGGTTGTTATTTAGGCACTGTTTCATTTTTCTTCTGACGTTCATCTCAATTTAGTTATTTTGCAATGATATGCAAATTTTAATTTAAACCTGTTCATCTGTTCATGACCTTTGTGGGATTGTCTAAATCAATCTCATTTTTCTCACAAGTTAATATTATCGTCTGGCAAGTCATTCTGCCTTGTGGGCCCTGTAATAAGACAATGGTAACACCTTTACCTAACATGTCAACCATCCAGATTCGACTCTGAACTTTAAAGAAAAAAGTGTATCGACTAACTGGTCACGATAATCCAGAAGTTAGTACCGTAGGCGTTAAATGGTTTTAGGTTCCTTGGGAAAATGTAGGTCCCTTTTACAATACAAATTTATTTAAGCAGAATCATATTACATTACGAAGTTTGCACAAAGTTTATAACATAAATATAGATTTTACAAATCGATATCTACCTGGTCAGCATTGGGTAAAGACTTTCTGCCTTCACTTGACAAAGGGAGCAGTTGGCTCCCGAAACGTCGTGTTTTTAAACCTTACGCCAGTGTCGAAATAACTGTTTGTTAAAGACTATTGAGTCTTCCGCGTCTGGGGGCCTCGTGTAGAGAAAGTAGCGTGAATTAAGAGGCTGCATACAGTGGGATAAGTTTGACCTCAAATGATTGATCAGAAGGTTTTGATTTGAGGGAGCTTGAGTGATGATAGCCGATTAGCTAGAGATGAAACATTCAGTGATAAACACAGCAAAAGGATATTTAATTTAATTAAACAACAATATAAATCAACGTTTATTGGCGTAGTGATACCAGCGCCGATGTTATGGCGTGATTAGATGGTGAAACGTTCGAAAGAAAAGAAGAAGAAAAAAAAAAAGATATTTATTGAAGGTTGATGGTTGTAGCGTTATAGAAGGAGGACATCAGTTGATGCATTAAGTTGACGTTAATTAGATATAAGGCTATGGCATAAGGGCCGGGCGTGAAACGTTGCGTATGATCTATATTATAAAGATACCTTGAGCAGCAACCTATTTGATTGAGAGAGAGAGAGACAGAATCTTGTGTTCTCTGTTTGAGAACTTTTGAGGTAAGAGTTTCTAAGTGTTGTGATTGGTCACTCTATTGATGACGACACTAGTTCGAGACATTTTATTGGCCAGTAGTCCAAGAGCGGGCTAGACATCAGACTTTCACAAGTGCTTGTAAATACGTCTGTTCTAGCCGCCTGTAGTTTACCTCACAATGCAATGGGATTTCTCGTTTGTGTGTGAGAAGATAGTTCGCATATGAAGCTACCTGTATCGCCTTTTATGTACTAGAGGAGCGATGCAGCTGTATCTACTGACCGAGAAGCTGCTGAGAAGATTTTTGTAGGATATGATGCGACAGCATAGGAAGAATGACCCTCTACTACAAGTCGGACGAATCCCATCTTACCCAAAGGAAGGAAAGATTGTAGCGGTATTTAGATATTCACAACGGTAAAATAACATCTTAATATTATCATAATGAGAATACAATATATGGAATTACAGACTGTTACAATTCTAAAAGATAAGACAAATCACAATTCTAAACAGAATTAATTGCATATGATCTGTTAGGGAGGAAATTCCATACTCTAGGGTCCACGGAAATGATACATGCCACTTCCCCATAGTGGCATAGTGGGGATCAATAATTTATGGTGCCATTAACCTGTATTCAACTTCCAATGATATCATAAAATATCATGCAGTTTTTCTGCCCCCCCCCCACCTCCCCGGTGGTCTGTGATTTAGTTTCCCTTGATATTAGGGATTCTGATTCCTATCATCTATGATACCTCATAATCTGTAGGTTTCAGTGGCAGCATGACATTTACTGTTCTTGTTCTGTAAAAATACAAACTTCCTGCTTTGAATTTCTCTTTTTAAGTATATATGTACAGGGTGTCCTCGAAAGTCAGCACTACCAGCGATATCCGATAGTGCATGTGCATTTTACTATACCCAGACCTGACTTCCATAACTGGAGCTATCTTCATTCCAAAGTTACCTGGGTGTATAAGGATTTTAGAGGACACTCTATATGTTATCGGTGTCATGTTCAATCATTGTCCGTTGACTACTGGATGAAAATCTCTCCAAGTGCCTTTTACATGTGTCCATTTTGTGCAATTCATTTTCATACCACCCTACTCTGTTTTCTTACTTCATCCACCTGTCCTGTGTCATGACATAGCGGTGGTGTGTTTGCCTGCTGTGCAGAAAATCCAAAGTTTAATTTCCTAGATGACAAACATCGGGGTTTTTTGTAAAACCGTGGGTCTCGGTGGAACGTGATCATGGATGTCTTTGTGTTATTAAATGCAAACGAAACCATTCGTTTAATGCTTGGGATGCATTCTTCGGAAATGGAGCACCATCCATCAATATGATGCACATATTATCATTATGGTGCATATGCACTATGCATCGTAACATTATTAGAGCATATATGAAGCTTTCTCATTGGTTGATTGAACATTTACTGTAGTGGTCCTTAAAAGGGCTCTGGGATTACAGCGCCGCCTCCGGCGGCCACCCTTCCCAATGAAACCCTTGCACAATCCTCCTCCTCCTCTTTAAAAGGGCTATAATTCAAACTATTTTTTTTTCTAAATTTTCTCTCAAATTATCATAAATAATTATGATAAATATAATAAATGATACAATTAATTGAAAAGGACAACAAATTAACACAGTTTAATTAAGTTTAATCGTTTACAGACTGTTTCAATAGCCCTGGGCTATTTTCGTCAAAACGGTCGACGATATATACACAATATGTAATGACAAATGCGTGTTACAAACGGCGGTTACAGGTATAATGAAATGAACAGTAAAAATAAATACACACACACATGGGTTAAGGAAAACGTCTCTTGTAATGGAACGTAAAGTTTAGAGAAACGTTTCTAGTAGTAAAACATGAGTTTAAAAAGAAACAGACTAGATTTAAACTTGTGTTATACTATTAGACGTTTCTCTAAGCTTAATGTTCCATTACCAGAGACGTTTCCCTTAACACATGTGTTTGTATTGTACTGTTCATTTCATTATACCTGTAACCCCCGTTTGTAACACGTATTTGTCATTACACGCATGTATATCGTCGACCGTTTTGACGAAAATCGCCCAGGGCTATTGAAACAGTCTGTAAACGATTTAACTTTATTAAACTGTGTTAATTTGTTGTCCTTTTCAATTAATTTAATTATGCACAGTGTCGTCGTGAAATTATTTCAAAATGATACAATGTTTAATTTTATTAGCAACCCGTTTGATTACATCATTAAACGTGTTAATCAATATTGTGAATGAGAAACGAGATTATGATTGTGCAATGTTATTTTCAGTGTGTATGTTATTAGAGGAATAATCGTGCGTGACCTCTATTGCTGTTTTTGCATTTAGAAATGCTGTAAACAGAGGAAAGCGAATGAAAATAAAGCTTGGAAATACTCATTAATTGCTGCTTGAAGTGTTAATGATAAGACTCGAATAGTTATAGATAAAAATGAGCATATTTAATTATAATTTAATATGTTTTCTGGTATGATTTTCCAAACAGTATAGACAATACAAATTGTTCTAAAGCAAGATTGGAAATTTTGGAATCCCACAATTACGAGGTGGAAATAGATATTTTTGAATTCAGTGTCTGTTTGCTTCATCTTTACTCGCTTTCTTGTCTTTATTTGAAGCAAATTTGATCTTGTTTATAGTTAGTATTATCTTGGTCCCCATTTGTTTATACTGTGAAATCTGTCTGTAATGGTGCTGCCCATATAACGATATTTTCCCCGTGTTCCAATGGATATAAAGTGTATCGTGCTCAGTTTTGTCTATAATGATTTTATTTTCCGATCCCTGGTGTATTGTTATAAAAAAAATTCTCACTGTAGTTCATATCCTGTTTATTATTTGTTTGCAGTTCAGGTTATTTCGTTTGTCTTTTGTTTTTGGCTCATTTATGTACTTGTTCTTCCTTTTCAGAGGAACTTGATATGGCTCTCTGTTCATATCTGACATGTCAGAAGTACTGGGACGAATCCTTGACAGAGGTACGTCGTCTCAACGTATCTTTCACTGTGTACTGCAGGGCCTTTAGAATGAGTCCAAAGTTTGCAGAATTTATTTTTCTATTTTTATTAATATTTTTCATTCAAGTCCTTTTTTATTTTTATTATAACCTTAAAATGGGCATATTTAAAATACAAAGAAAGTAAAAGAAAAATTCAACGAAATAATTCTTCTTGATTAACTAATGACTTATTTTTAACTTATTTAATAACTTAACGATTAAATCATGTGGTGAAGCAGTGATAACCTAATTGCCTAGTATGCAGTTATCCTTACTTTGATTTCCAACTGTGCTGAAAGAAAAAGAATGCTTACCACCTAACTGCTGACTGTAGTCCAAGGGTTGGTTTCTTAGGCCTTACGAGATTTGTATTCCCCGAAAAACTATGCATCCCGACACAACATGACCCTTTCCGACCGTGGACCGTAAAAAAAACAATACAACATACGGCCTTCTTTAATCACAGTTAACTTCATGTGGTCTTCCAACATGGAAAGCTCCCGCATCCCTATAACTTCTTTTAAGAATGGAGTTTTAAAACGATCAACAAAATTGTTTTGTGTTCTTATCACATTTAGAACATGGAATGTGGATTTATCACTTTTGCTGTCATTTGCCATATTCAAGCCCCGTCCGCACATTTCTATATAGTTTATCTTTTTTTCCATGCATGTATGAAAGCATCATCATAAAGGAAATATTTGCCGAGTATATTCATATATTCACTTCACCACTGATAAAATAGGTTGATGGATTATATCCTTCTGCAGGACGCCAGGCTAGCTAGTTCTGTACTACATGCCAATACACATCTTCGTGCCAACGTTCTATAGATCGCCTTCCTGTTCAGTACCAAAGATATCTTAGTTCAGTGATGCATCATAAGATTTGCTGTCCTTGTAATATACAATTCGAATCATTTTTTGTTTTGTTGTTGCCGAAAACATTTGGAAGACAAATGATTGATTTCGATTGTTTTTGAACGATTCAGCTATCTGCAGTCAATACTCTTACTATCAGTCTACTATCCATTATTTTACCCAATATAAACATAAATCACATTACGCTTAATAATTTTTGACACCCATGTATATGTTCCAGGTAGAGCTTTAAGTATAAGAGAAAAAGAGACGCCGTCCCCACCCATTATATTGCATGCATATAAATGCATGCAATATAAAATCCCTTTTCTAAGTTCAAGAGAAAGATCTGTTGAGACTTTGATGATGTTTATTTCTTCAAAACCTTGTGAATTAGTGTTATAAAACACTTTATTCACTACAATCTATAGGTACAAATTGATGTTTGGATGCCATATGACAATGTCTTACATGTTCTTACTCCTTCCAAGTTGTCAACTGCTACTGGACGAACATGGAATATTTAACAAAGGTTGTGCAATGGGCTTACGGAACTTTTACAATGTAAGATAAAAAGAAACAAGCTTAAAAAACTTGCTAAGTGATATAATTTTTGTTTGTTTGTTCAACTGTTTAAAACATGTGGGCCTAAGCAGCAAGTAACATGCATTTCTTGTAACTATAATGATAATTTTCTTGTATATACTTATTACATTACATGCTTTTCTGATATGTATATATGGCCTGCAAAAGAGTTGCTGGTATCTAACTGGCAAGAG
>QLNU02014802.1:163225307-163235704 GCA_006491805.2 Dysdera silvatica | reverse complement strand
CCACCGCAAGGGAGAGTATCTTTATACAATGGAACCGTTACCTTTAAAAGGGAGATATTTTATGGTTACAATTTAAGCTTACGTAATAGACTTTTTGTATGGAATAGGCATATATAGTTTGCATGAAGTTTTGCACCATATTGTTCATAACTACCACATAACAGTTCAAAAATTAAAATTAATAAAAATAAAATGCAGTGATAAAATAAATATTTTTATCAAAAGGAAAAAAATATAGTCTTAAAATTCGCAAGACAAAGAAAAAGGACAAAGGAAAAAAAAAATAGTATATGTAGCCATCTCTTACCACTGAATTTAACTATGTATGTATTTATTTTGCATGTAACCTCCATAAAGCGGAAACCTGCATACTACGAATTTTTTCCGGTCCCGTGAGTTTCCGCCTTAGACAGGTTTCACTGTATTTCTTGTTCCCAAATAAATAGCATGCACACAAGTATTCGCAAATCATAAATTCTATCCTGTTTTATGTTGAATAGCTTTATCCAACCATATTCAATCAACAAAATCATCTTCGATGGCCCAATCATCCATATTTTTATATGTTGTTATAAAATAAATATATTTAGTTTATATAATAGCCGTTCAAAAAAATTCGTTAGGGGAAAAGAATACATTGAATATTTGGCCGGCCGAGTATTTGACCGAAATCCCTGTTTATATAACTGCATATTGGAAATCCCCATTTGACGTCATTTGGTGTGGGATACTCCCCCACCAATCCCCCACGTCTATCATACTACTAACATCTCAAAACCTTGCAAGATTTTCCTCAAATCTCAACCTGGGAATAGCCATCTTCAATAGCAATCTTCAATTTTCCTTTACTTGATAAAGGGAGCAGACTCGTCACTCTCGAAACGTTGTGTTTTAAACCTTGCACCAGTGTTAAAATAATTGTTGTTAGCTCCTGGTGAAACTTTGTATTTAAACATTATTTATTATTTGTATATAAACGGAGGGACCCTGGTTCGAATCCAGGATGGGGAAAGCGTCTCTTTTTCTCCAAAATTACACAAGCTCTAGTTTGAGCTGTAATACGTGGGTGGCAAAAATTATTGTATAATAAATTCCCCCACGAAAACTCACAAAAATCTCGCCCCGGAGGCTTTCTTGTGTTGACCATATTTGGCAATTGTGTTATCCCTGCGGAGGGTAATAATACCTTACATCTTTACATACGGAGAAAGAGAGCGTTGTTTCCTGTCCTCATTCGTCTAGCGGTCCAAGACACTCCGGGCTAAACGGAGGGACCCTGGTTCGAATCCAGGATGGGGAAAGCGTCTCTTTTTCTCCAAAAAGGAATAAAGCTCTAGTTTGAGCTACATACATATATATGAGTGGCAAAAAAATTGTTGTCTAATAAATTCCCCCATGAAAATCTCACAGAAATCTAAAAATATACGTGGGTGGCAAAAAAAATTATTATGTAAACTTTGTATTGTTTTGCTAACATGTTTAACTTAGATTTTAATGTTGGCGATGATAATTTAATATTAGCCATGAAACTTCATTTAATTGGGACCCTTACTGCCATGTTTTTGTGCTATTTTTTTCTTTGTGTAGGACACAATGCATGTATATATGAAGCATTTCAGCAGTTGTCTTATTTGTAACAATTGTACAAATTTTAACATTTCTGAGTTTGCATTCTTTGAAAGGCATGATTTAACCAGAAATTTAATAGTTAGTAAAAGAATTAACTTTTCAAATCGTTAAAGAATTAATTGACTCTATTTAAATGTTCTTTACAGTCACTATTCCCTGCCAATCATAAAAGAACCACTATGTAACGGAGATATCCATGCGAACAAAACGAATATCAAATTCAGGACAAAGTCACAAAGTTCAGGACAAAGATCTCAAAATTCAGGTCAAAGATCTCAAAATTCAGGTCAAAGAACTCAATGTTCGTATTACCACCAATCTAGATGATTGCAAGAACTGGTATTGTATGCGAAAGCATAGTTATTTCATGTTGTTATTTTCTTGTCAGTACGTGAACACTAGCATATTTGTGGCAAGCAATAATGATTTTAGCATTTTATTGTAATAATTTACATTTCATTGGGATATGCATATGCTAATTTAATTTTGATGTATAAATAAATTATTCAAATATAACAAAGAAATAAATTTTTAAAACATATGATAGCTATTTTAACTAATCTTATAATGCTTTTCTGTGAAATGAAAGGTTAATGTTATTTTTGTGATGATGATGTATGTTCGCTGTTGTGTGAGGTTCATGTTCATGAATCATATTCACTCTATTTCGTGATCCATGGTCACACAGCTTCCATAATTCATGGCTGCACAGTTCCCATGATTTGTGATTGCACAAATCCCGTGATCCATGATTGCACAAATCCCATTATCTGTGATCACATAGATTCTGTGACACATGATGCACAGATTTCGTGATCATTCAGATTTTATGATTTATAATCACCTCACTCAGATTCCAGTATTTAAAATCATTTTTGAACTGTCCTTTTTATTGAAATAAGATTCTAGGAATTGTATTAGGCCACCAACATATATGAATAGTTTAAGTAACAACATCTATTAATTGCTGTTAAGTTACTTATTAAAGTCAACAATTCCCGTTAAAGCTGATGATGTGGCAGTATTAGATATATTACTCGCAATGAAAAGAATGACTTCTCAGTCTCCACCGGACACCAAGAAATAACTTTTTTCTTTGCGAGTAGTTTATCATCTGATTCTTAAGTTCTCTTTTAGTGTCGTTCTCACAATCTGGGTTATGATTTGAGAATTAAATATCGTTGTCAGTTTCCCCTCTAATAATTTACCAGGTATATTTTGAGCGATGAAATTCGAAACAAATAGCAATTCATCTAGTGCTTTAAATAAGCGTATCAACCACACTATATAAATATATAATTCCCTTGTCACCAAATCACACAGATTAGCATAATTATTACACAATTTTGTAACGAAAAATTTATTAAAAAAAAATGTGTGTGGTGTTTTTTTTTTCAGGTTAATTTCTGTAAAAATGCTTTTGACAATGAAAAGTATATGCGCTGTGTAGGTTGCGATAAATTAATCCAAATGTACGGGGATTTGATGTGATGTCGGCTATGTATGTTAATTATTTGCATGTACTTGCACTTGTTTTCATATTTAAGTTAGGACAGGAATATTTAATTCCTGTTTTGAAGGCTACATGAAGCAACAAGCTTCCGAATCATTATTCATATATTTTCTTTCAAGATCAAAGGTCAGTTTCACCGCCATTTCATTTTAAAAAAAAATACATGAAAGGGGTTTGAAGGCTTGACCACAAAAAAAAAAATGGTTTAAAATCCATGTAGGTACAGTAGACAAGGCACATTTGTGAATCAACACGCATGTGTGTTCTTTGGCAAGAAAGAGGAAGAAGTAAAAGCACATGTGATGCATTCCACCACCATGTAAATCACACATGAAGGGATGGTTTCACATTTTGGAGCAATTTTGTCCCTGCGTTAATAGTAGGCAAGCAAATTTATATACTGCAAAGGTCCATAACCTCTTCATTCCAAAGGTACATGTATGTGTGTATAAATGGAGAGGTTGCAATGCTTTTTCTACTAAACTAATATGAACTGCGAACTCAGACTGAAGAGTATCATTTGTGCACATTTTAAGCTTTCTTTTAGTGTCACTGGTAAGCTCAGAAAATTGCGGGACGAGAATTTGCTTTTGCGGAAGTTGCATCATGTCGATCAGTGTTCGGGTCTTATAAGGGTAATAAGAGAAATGGTTGTAATTTTTTATTTGTTATATCGTATGTTAAATTTTACTTTTTATCTGTGATATTTTGAAATGAACTTTGTGTTTTATATTATCATGGTCCATTTTTGATGTGTTTTATGGTGATATTGTGTTTACTATATTTGTCATATTTATTTACTATTTCCATGCGTTCATTTTTCCTCATTATCATGTTTTTTCTTTGAATATTTTTTATTTACAATATTTAAGATACTGTTCGTGTACCCCTTACTCGAGTTCTTTATATCTTAATTTAAATCAGTGATTTTGAAAGTGAGTTGGGGGAGGGGGGGATTGCTATGTAGGATAAAGGAGGGCTATAGAACAACAATGGTGGGGTTGCTGAACAATTTGCATGTTATTAATGTAAATATTAATATTTTAAATCAATTTGAAAATTTTTGTTAGAAAATAGATTGAGAGATAGATAAATCTATTTTATTCGCTTACGTTAGGAAGTTATTGCAGCAGAAAATCATAATCATGTTCAGCCTAATCGAAATCAGGCTGAACCTGAAGATTAAAAGTCACGTGAAGGACTTTGACTGGATCTGGAGAGGGTGGGGGGGAATCCTAATAAACTTCCATTACCATAGGTGGTGATCAATAAACTCCTGTTCGTATTCCTATGTATCTAGTTGAATACGGTTCAGTGTGGTTGATCAACTGTATTCTCACCGACCAAAGAAATTGATTTCTGATAATTGAAATAAACTCTGGTATTCAGAAATCGACGTTAGTCCATCAACCCCACTCATCACATGAATGAATGACATAAACATTGCAATAAAATACTAAGGAAGAAGTGTACACACAGAAGATTAAACACTGGGAAAATAGATAATAAAATGGATTACCCAAGCTTTGGACTGTGCAGTAGTAGTCCTTCATCAAAAATAAGGTCCGTGGAGTATCCCCGCCTTTTTCTAAATCTAAAATTTCTGTCTAAATTCATTCTAGTGTAGTCCCGCAGAATTAAAAAACTCACCATGTGGGAGGTAAACCACACTGCATGAAAGCACAGCGTTGTGGAATTCGTGGTCATTTCAGAGTCTTAAGTAAAGGAATTTTCTATTCTTTGGAGATAATTGTGACGTGTTAATCGGACTTTTACATGATTCTGAGAAATCGACCTATTTTTGGATAAATTTGATAGCAGCAAGAACGAGTTATGAAAAATAGAGGGGAAGGGGATAAAGGGGGCAACCTCTGCCTGAAAAAGTTTGAGAACCACTGATTTAATCATTAAGTCTCTAGATACTTGAAATATGTGATGGCATATAAATAGGTGGCATGCAATTTTTAATTTGAATTTCGATATTTTGATTTACTATTAAGCCATATTTATTTTCTGAAGTAGCACAATAATGGAGGATTATGACAACTCCCAGACAGTCGTATGCAGTTAGAATATAACTAAATTCTGTGATGCTTAGTTATCACCACGTTTTCAGATTTTCCTTTCTTAATGAGTATATAACAGTTTAAACATGATAATGACAAGTGTGGTTATGTTAAATGTCGTTAACTGTTTCCCCGTTACCAAGTTTAAACTATCATGAAAATCGCATTCAGGCCTACCAATAGTAATCCTTGTCGTGGTAATGTGTTTGCGTAGCTGGTGGTTATTTCATGTTTGACTCGTAACTGTGCCAAAAAAAGAACGCTTACCACCTAACTGCTCACCATAATCTTGGAGTTGGTTTCCTAGGCCTTAATCAAATGGTTTGGATCCCCCAGGAAACTACAGGTCCCAGTGCCACATGACTCCTTCTGTCCTTGTGCTGTAGAATTCCAACAAACTAATTTACCAACAGTATCTGAAAACATGTCACGAAAGAAACATGGTCAGTCATCCATTTAGTGGCAAAAAACATGAAGAGGTTGGCCGGTAGGCCTTAAGCGATTCGGATTCCTCAGAAAACAGTAGGTTCCAGCACAGATTACCGCTTTAGTCATTTTGAGCCATAAAACCACAAACAAACGAAGTATTTTCTATGCAGTGAACAAACCCATTAAGCTACCTAGATTCATTCATTTAAGCCATCTAGGGCTTAACTAAATGTAACGGGTTAAGAAGACAACAGAATGCATATCCGTTAAAAAGTTTTTATTGCATTCCAACGTCCAACGATGATCTAGAATCTTTGTATGGTAGCTCCTTGTTATACCACGCCCCAATATATCATTCATTCATATATATCGTTCTTTTGCTATGTCTCCCATTTTGTTTTCTGGCATTTTTTTTTTTATATATTCTTTTGTCTTCCGTTTCATTTTGGCATTCCATTTGCCTTCTTTTGCATTTGGACATAAAATTAAAAGGTAAATTGAACTTCTCTGTCTTTATTATGTAACTTTTTTTTATTACTGTACTTTCACTCCTAAATTTTTATTACATATGTTCATAAAAGTATGATTTTTATCATATTGCACGTTTTGCTGTGGCTCCCGACAAGCGCTATATAATGAGGGGCTATTGTATTATCTTTGAATGTATGGATTGGAATTATTAAATGGGATTTAAAAATTGTGAAAAAGTTGCTATTTTAACAATCATGGACAGCAAAATGTTAAATGCAATTTCCCCCACCCTCTGAAAGTAAAAGAATTGCAATAGTATGGTTCAATAACGTGGTGCTTATTAACAATTCTTTGTACTTAATGACGGTATTTTGTGGCGGATAAATTCATAATTGAATTACTCACACTCCGATTTACGTCGTTTTCTGTTACATAATTATTTTTTTTTAATTCTTAGAAGTCTGTTAGAGTTTACTTTAGAACCGTTGTTTAGATTACTTGGTCAGCCATTTAATATCGGTTAACCAAAACACAAGAATATCGAGTGATTTTAAGAGGTGAAGCTCTGTCTTCAGTTGTATTCAATTTCACAATTTTCGCTTTTCTGATAGATTTACATGATAGATGTAAATTTACTTGAGTGACGATAGATGTAAATTTACTTGAGTGATGATAGATGTATATTTACTTCAGTGAAGAGATAATAGGAAATCAAAGTAGAAGCAACATTGAAATGTAGGAAATAAGTGGGAATTTGATACAACTTGCAAAGGCTGTAATATATACTTCAGTGTGTTTATCAGAAATGCATATGTATGGTGAACTATATTTGCCCAAAGCTAGTTGCTGGCGGGGTGAATTTCTTTAGAGTTGGATATTAAGCCAATGGTTAAGCAGTTGGCTTTGTTTGATAAAACCTAAGGTGTACGGCAATTGTTAGTCTCAATTCAAGCCATCATGTATTCCTATGAATTCCCTCATCAGAATTTCGTTTGGGTATGTTTTGTCCCTTTCACGATCAGATTGAAGTTAGGGTAAGCCTTTAGAGGACTGGGTTGTACAACGATTAGCACATGCCACTGACTAAGTGGACTTGAACGCTAGTGGATATTAATACTCCTTCATACTTGCTTTTTCTGACACATGGTAACTTAAATACTTCTGTGAAGTTATTCAGTTACAACTTCCGTTTTCTTTTAGAAACAATGTTGAAATAATAGCCAGAAGTTACGGATCTTCTCCAGTTTAGAACAGTAGTAGGGTCCGTACATCTGTTAAACATAAGCTAAACATTGAGCATAGAGAAAACTGCTTACCGTAGTCCAGAGGTTCGTGTTCCACATAAACTGTAGGTCCACTTCCGTACTGTGGCATAGTGGTGATGCATTCATTCACCTTTTGCAACATCGTTGCTGTCTTTGCACCACAAACAAACATTGTATTGAACGTAGGTAACTAGAAATGTGTATGCTTGCATGTGAAGAGATACAATGCCATTAATGTTCGATGATTTACATTGATAGACTTGTAGTTGAATAATTGAGAATAAATCACAATTGTAAAATAACACAATGGGCACAGTTTTTGAACTATATGTTTTAATATAGCTTTAAAACGTTTTCTCGAAGGCTTTTAGCCCTCTTCGAATAAGCTTACACAATACATATACAAGTATTGTGTAAGCTTCTTCGAAGAGGGCTAAAAGCCTTCGAAAAAACGTTTTAAAGCTATATTAAAGCATATAGTTAAAAAAAAACTGTGCCCATTGTGTTATTTTACGATTGTGATATATTCAGCACAGTGAGTCGTTTTACTTCCAATTGAGAATAACTTAAAGCTGGAATGCACGGTCAGCAATTAAACCTGCTCGGACCTTTGTTACCATTATTTTATCATGTGGAAACTGGTGTAGGTCCTACGTTATTCGTCTACATCTATCCATTTCTATTATCAGCCAAAAGAGCTCACTTATTTAATAATTTTGATAGGTTTCAGAAAAACAAATACATATTTGTATTTTTTTCCAAAGATCGTTTTTTCCACCTTAAACTGGACTTTGAATGGTCCATGCCAAATTTTAATAAATGTGTTGTCAAATTATGGGACAATGAATTTTTGTGTTACGTGCCAAAATATGTAAATGTATTTATATTTTTATCTTCGGTAAAGTAGAAGTGTAATTATATAAATGCATATATATAGTTTCGTTTCAATGGGTAAAAAATTTAGCTAGTAGTCAAGAATCATCAGCAGGCAGTGTAGATACTGAAACAAATTTTGGTAGTTTTCGTAAATTTGGAAAACCTTGGCCTACATACTGCATGAAATAAGGCTTTTAGATTTATCCCGTTTGAAAATAATTTCCTTTTTCCCCTCAAAATGATCAGCCCCCTACACTCACTCACACACACACATACACACATGCATGCACATATAGACCTTACTTGCACTCTTATATATTTGGAGATGGAATTCTTGTAGAGGCATTCCACACTCAGATGTAGATTTCTTGTAAATTTAGCCCCTTTTATCTAGTCTAAGCAAGATGATAATGACTGCCTCCGGTCTTCTTTTAGCAATGCTACTGTGCTGCATCTTAAAATTGATGTTTCTTAGAGAAAGGAAAATTTCCTTACCGATGCTGATCGTTGACGACTTTTTAAACTTGTAAAAAGTTGATACATGTAAACATCTCTTCGAGTTTATTAACAAGTGATCCATTTGACAATCCCTTGTGGTCCTGTGATTCCATTTTTTATAACATTTTCTTCAAACTTGTATAAATTTTCATTGATGGAAAATTACTAACTAGTGATAGATGATGAAATTAATTATTGTCTTGTTGAATTACTACTAATAATTTTTTTATCATCTTAGATATAAAATCATTAATCTTCCTTAAGACATTAATGTGATTAATCATGTTTTATTATTATGAAAGATGTTGATATTTTCTTAAATTAGCTTCAGTAGGTCAACAGGTTTTCTCATCACAAAACTGCCTCTTTTGAAACTTCGTCGAGTTCCGAACAAATTATGATGTTTAAACTTTAATCATAATCAAAGTAATGATTTTTCATCATTAAGGTAAAAAATATGTATATACGGTTATAGTACTTTTGACTTACTTTGTGACTGTATTGTCTTTTTAATTGTAAACTATATTTACATTATTACAATTTCCATAATTATAAATAAATATTTTGTGCTGACGTTACTTAGCAAAGTAAATAAAACTATCATCTGTAAATTTGTTATTCACTGCAAAAATTTCTTTTGTAAACTAAAATTTAGAAAATGTAGTATTCTGACTATTTCTGCAAATGTTTATTATTGCTATTTAACTATATGTGAATAAGTACATTACTAACTTGTGTTACTTAATTTTATCATTTTCTTCGAAGAGGTCAGTTTATCTCAATTGAGGAATTTGATTCAATGCCCACAATTGTTATCAAACATGTAAGAAATGTGACAGTTTGTGTTAAATCCTTCGTCAAAACATTTTCCCTTTTTTTTTTTTACGCAAGTGTGCGTTTAATTTCTATAATTTCCCTCAAAGCTCACGATAGTTAGAAATTGTAAGGAAAGCTGATTTAGAGCTAAAAGTAAGTTAAGTAAGCTGTTACAAGTAGGAAAATATTTTCATCATTATCCTAGTGACCGTAAAATAGAGAGAGCAAATCAGTCATTGAACCTGCATATGCGAACAATATTCTTATATGTATATATAAAATATAGTAATAGCAATATGCCATTGATTACTCAAATAGGGTAATTAAGATAGAAGGACCCATTAACGTATGCTTGTTCATTGGCAATGCTCCCATTTTGTGTTCACTGTGGTTATTACATCCGCTGCCACTGTTTCTGTTCTATTCCCAAATAAGCTTGCTTAGGTGTCTATACCGCAGGGTGATGTCAAGTGCTTGAAATCATGCCTCTAGAATGAACGAATGGCACGTAACTGACAGTCTGGGCACTGGAGCCAAAATTGGTGGGAATTCAGAGGAAAAAAGAGTATTCATAGTGAACACAGGAACAGCATTTTCAAATGTGCAAAAACGCAAGAGACAAATAAAGTGGCTTGAGCAGTAATTTATTGTAAGCCATTTGTAACTAGACTTGTTTACATTTGTAACTATTTGTAACTAAATCACCCTATACCGCAATTCAAGAGGCGGCACAAAGTAATGAGGTATGAGACACTTAACGAATGTCACCCTATGGTAAATGTGGCCGCATTTCATAAATGGTTGTGTAAGCCACCAATTGTTAGCAAGTGAGCC
>QLNU02014802.1:163197219-163215759 GCA_006491805.2 Dysdera silvatica | reverse complement strand
GTCATAAGAACTGTAGCAGCTCACGGTAATTTATTGAAAAAGATATTACTTATTTTTATATATTCATTTCCTTGACACCATTTTCTCAAATCGTTATCCTTAAATAAAAACTTGGTTCTACATTAAAGCTCATAATAAACAGCTAGTAGTTAAAAAAAGTGGCCATAGATGGCGATACTGGCAAAAGAAAATCAGTATGATTTTACATGTAAGATTGATTGGTGACGTAACATTACACAGTAACAATGGATTTAAGAAGAACAACGTTTTAGGTGTAAGAGAAAAAATTTTAACACATTATTCGACGTACGTTTCGGACGGGCAATGGCCGTCCCTCGTCAGGAATTCGAGTGATCTAAAATTAAACAGAAATGAAGCGTTGCCGTGGTTACCGGTCTATTTGCGCGATTCTGGCGCCATCTGTTGGTAACAAAAAGAATCTAGTAGAAATTGAAAAAAGATTTGACGTTTGGATTGATTGATTGATTGATTGATTGTTTGGCTTTTTTATGGCGCAAGAGCATCTGGGCTATACTGCGCCAAACACGGTTTTGACGTTTGGAGGACCGAAATTTGACGTCTGGAGGACCGAAATTAAGTTTTTATATGCCTAACTGATCGCAAGACAAGTTTCAGCCAGGTGTGGAAAAACTTAATTTCTGTCCTTAATTTCGAGATTTAATTTCTGGAGGAAGGTCAAAATTTTTTATAAAATAACGTTGCATAAAGGTGTAAAATTTATCACAAAGAAAAAATATAAATACATTATTAAAAAATAAATGAGAGCATACCAATTTTGCCTTCGGCCATCAATGTCTATTTTTGCTTATAGTTTTGCCATTAAAATTTAATTTTTATAATGTCCTCTTTTAAAGAATATGGTTTCGATGTTTTTTCTTTAAAATGGTCTCAAATTAGTGCTCTACGAAACAAGTTCTTGTAATCAAAATTTTGATAATTAATCAGGGTTTGAATTGTTTCACCCTTTTTAACAAATTTGACAACTAAATACATTTATAAGTAAAGACAACATTATAAGCATAAGTAAAGTTATCACATTACTTACGCTTATAACGTTGTCTTTGCTTATAAATCTAATCTGCGTAATGCTACGTCAAATTTTCTTACATAATTAAATACATGTTTACGCTGTCCTATTATAAATTAAGTTTCTGGCGGGGGATGGGGGGTGTCTATAAGGTCCCCTCTTCTGGATATGCCCAGGGCTCGATCATGCCTTTGCGGGGCCCAAGAACAGGAACATATTTTGGGCCCTTGTCTTCGCGAAAACTTGGAAATGCTCTCAATAGTGATCTGAGCCCATTTCTGGGGGACATTGCAGAATTGATCATATCATAAGTTGGATAGTTAAATACAGTGTTTCCTCTTGTAAGGGATGCCTCCAAACATAGGTGGTCGCAGGGGTGGGGCCGGTGGGGCCACCGCCCCACCTAATCATCGTGAAAGGGCGCCGAAAGCTCTCCTTAAAGATAGTTTTCAAAAATCATGACTTCTCAATTTTTTTTTACAATTGCAAAAAAATTTGAAATGTGTACACTGTAAAAATGAAATAAAATATTTACTCGTTACATTATAAAACATTACTCGTTGCGTTATAAAACTCATGTTTGGTAGTAAAGGGCGCCAAAATTACTTCGGCCCCATCTAATCTGATTGATTGATTGATTGTTTGGCTTTTTTATGGCGCAAGAGCATCTGGGCTATACTGCGCCAAAATCTAATCTGAGAGGCTGCGACCGCTTATGCCTCCAAATAAGGGAAGATCAATCTGGTCCGTAGTATGTGTATATATCAAAACATGTATCTCTGAAGAAGGGACACCTCTACTTAAGGGAAGAAATGTCTTGTCCCTTGGGTCTTCTTCATTGGGAGGTAACACTATAATAACAAATACACGGTGCTATTGTGATGAATTTTTTTTTTTATTTTTTAGGGAAAGACTTGGTAAAATTAAAAAAAAAGTATGTACAAAAATTAATATTTTTTGGGGCCCATAAAATTGAGGGGCCCAAAACCCGAGCTTTGGACACCTTTGTGATGATAAGGCAATGGGCATGCCCAAAATGATAAGCTTTATACGTACAATTTTTATTACGCCATAGCATAATATCTCTCGTATTCTGAACAGTTAAGCTGTATCTTGAACCATTCAACAGAACTTTTGCGGCAGGTAAGTTCCTTTCTAGAACTATAGAGTTATTGTAAGGCATTTAAAAAAATTGTGGATTGTCTATTATGAATAATTTATCCATTTTTGACTATCACCCACGTCTATCATTGATGAAGTGGAATTTTACCCTATGCACAGGGTTCAATTTCTAACAAAAAAAGTGCAGGAGCCCTAATATTCTATGATGAATCGAATAAATATTCGGATGGCTGCAAAAGGATCGATAAATCCCATTAATTGTTTATGTCCATTTTTTTCTAACAAAAAATTTATGAGCTTGATCACCAATTCATTGCTTTTTCATGACATTCATGAATTGTTTTGATAATTCATGACCCTGTAGACACCCTGAACTTACCTGAAAAATGAAGCCGAAAAATGAGCCGGGCTTCGCTGGGCTTCGCGAGGCTCCGCTGGGCTCCCGCCCAACTTAAACCTTACCTATGCAGACGTTTGTTTTAATCTGATCTTAAAATAACTGCCAGTTTAGCGGATAGAACCAAATCTTCGGTTTCGCTAATAAGAATAGTGGCTATAATTCAGCTATGACTATATTTTCTACCCTTTAGAACAGTGGTTTCCAACCTGGGGATCGCGACCCTCAAGAAGGTCGCGAACGGGTTTCTGGGGGGTGGGGGTGGCCGAAACTATTTTTAGTTGCAATTATTTTTATAAAGAATTTCATACCAAATGTTTCCAACGCTTTTATATTTCAACATGGCTGCAAACATAGCAAAATTCTGCTATTACTTGTTGATTTTATATTTGTAATATACATTAATATATATAATTAATATAATATATAATTAATATAATATAATTTTCTATTTAATGTGTTTTCTTTACTCTCTTAAAAATGCTTTTATTATGCAAATGTGGCGGCGGCGGATCTTTTGATTACTATAAAAGGGGGTCGCGGATTACTTGGCTACTATAAAAGTGGGTCGCGGCTTACTTGGCTACTATAAAAGTGGGTCGCGGTTCCACTGCCCTAGAACATGATTAAACGTATACGTTCACAAATTCCTTTGAAATTCTGCTCTGATAAGAGCAGGAGGCAAGTATAGTTTTTCATTATCGGAAAACTTTCCCGATAAAGGAATAATAAAAGGTTTAAAATTATTACATTCTTAAAATATGCATTTATTATGAAAGCTGTTTTTATGCATTTACATGCATTGACGCTAAAAAGGGCTAAAATATGCATATGCACATATGCATTTGCTCGGCCTTCTTTGAATACTTTGTACCATTGGTATACTCGAGTTTTCGATAAAGCGGACTCACCGAAGGCATTTTCCGACATTTTCAGCCATTTAGCACATTTCGTTCAGCCATTTTCGTTGGTAACACAAAATTTGGGGCAACATTTTTTTCGATATTTTTACACATTTTAAAAATTGCAGAGCACATCAGCGATCGATTAACCTAACCAATAGCTCTAACCAAAATGGCCTATAGATCACGCCAAAACGTTACGTAACAGTTAAGGTACAATGGTACGATAGGCGTAGGCAGAAAGTTCATAAGGAGGGTTATAGGCTTAATGGGATGGGTTACAGAGCTACAACTCATATATTCCTATGTTAAATATACAAAATTTCATTGCGATGGGGTTACAACCCCCAAAACCGCCCCCTGGCTACGCCTATGATTGGTACCAACTTACGGCAAAAATAAAATTTTCTTACTTTTTATACGGGCGTTTTAACGGGGTAAGGGAAGCCCATTTAAACCCATGTTAAATTCTTACGTTTTACGTAACTTTTTCTCAGAAACTACTCTCTCATTACAGCTTCTGACTTTTTTTTTTTTACCATATAAGAATATAATGTTTTTATATAATTCAATGTGGGCTTTTTAAATATTTTTATTTATTTTTCATAATTTTTAATAAGAACCACTTTCAGCCTTAATTTCATGTTCAATATGCAATTAACAATAAATGAAAGTGATAAAATGTTTGTTTGTTTGTTTGGCTTTTTTATGGCGCAAGAGCATCTGCCTCTGCGCCCCTGATAAAATGAAAACCCGCATTAAATATGTAGACATAGGCTTTATAACTCCTAAAAATTGCAGAGCAATGTCAGATTCTTCAGAATTTTCAGAAAAGGTACATAAGCCGTAAAGAACACATTTTGAGAAAAAGAGCTTTAAAATAAAAAACATTTTTTTTTACCCAAATTCCAAGGTTTTAGTGCAATCTAGCGCAATATGGCAATTCGTTTGGATCCTTCGCTTCTTTGAAAGTACGAGCATTCAGTACAAATACAATGATTAATAATATTAAGTTCAATATAAAATATAGAACTGTAAATCACTGCAGTAGTGTGGGGAGATGCGTAAAATTTTTAGGGGCGCAAAATTTCAATATTGGACTGCCGAAAGGGGGGTGCTAAAGGGTTTTATGAGGCGCACTATTTAACTTGCCCCGGGCGCTGGCAACCCTAGTTACGCCGCTGCTGCTGCAAATGACCCCCCACCCCCCCAAAAAAACTAATGATATACAGTGTAGACTTTCAAATGGCCCTCCCCTTGCAAAAAATTAGAAGTAGGACATTTTGAAAAAAGTGATATATATATTTCTGATTTTCCGAGTACAATAAAAAATATACCGTTTTAAAGAAAAGATTTCAAAGTTTTAGAAGTTAACGAAAAGTGAAATTCAGATTTTATTTTGAATTTCTTCTTTCCTTACCCCCTTAAATAAAAAAGTCCCGGTATTTATTTGGCGGAAGGTATATAATATATTAAATATTATAGAGGGTTTTCCATAAGTCTGATCTTTTGGTTTGGCTATAATATATTATACATTTTTTAGTGTTTTTCATAATCTGGGCCTTGTGGTTTCAAAACCGTATCATTGTATATCGTCGCAAAATAGACTTTTGTCTATCGTCTTTTAAATGCATATATGACCGATACACTTATGAATTTTTTAGGTAAAAAATTTATTTTGCAATTACGTAAAATTCTTAGAAAGAAAGACTCTGAGGAAGAGATGGGAAAGTCTGAGGAAAAGATGGAAAAGCCTGAGGAAAATGCGAAAATGTCTGAGGAAAAGATGAGAACCACGTCCAACGAGGACGTCGAATCAAAGGAAGGACATGTACGACCATTGTTTAGACCTTTTACTAGGGACTCATTGGCTGCCATGGAGGCCCGTATTGCTAAAGAAAGGACACAGTCGACGGAATACCAGCGCTTTTTTTTGTTTCGTCGTCACCATCATGAGGGACAACCTCATCCAAAACTTAAAGTTGGTTTACAACTGCCCGACGAGGGATTTCCGAAGGAACTCATTGCAACGCCTATAGAAGACATTGACAAGTTTTATGAAAATGAGCAGGTAAATATGGCTGTTTTGAATTCCATTAGATGTAATGATTTATGTATGTTTGCAACCTTTCAACAATTCAAAATTTTAAAGTAAGTGTTGAACGGAGATCATATTGAAGTGGTTAAAGACCTTACCATTGAAAACGATGCCCATTTACATTCATTGAAAGTAAAGAATCGGAATTACGAGTATATATATATAGTAAAATTTCCCTAACGACTTCTTTTCTAATTTCTAGTCCCAATATTTGTTACCTTCTAACTCCTCTCCCAGAATGGCGGACAGATGCTCAAGTCCAGAGGTGTCCGTTATTTTGAGGTTTTACTGCAATCATGCCATGATTTTAAAGCTGCCACAGTGCTCATCGGTTTTATTATTGAGCATAAACTGACGTTCGTTGTGTTATTATTTACTGACTCTAGTTTTGCCTAGTAACTTCTAGGCTCAAGTCTTTTAAATAAAGCCGAATTGTAATATGCTATAGCTATATGCTAGTCAGTATGTTATAGCTATATGCCAGTTAGTATGCTATAGCTATATGCCAGTTAGTATGCTATAGCTATATGCCAGTTAGTATGCTATAGCTATATGCCAGTTAGTATGCTATAGCTATATGCCAGTTAGTATGCTATAGCAGGATTGCCAGTTAATATGTCAGTCAGATACGCCAGTTAGTGTGTTATAGCAGGATTTTCAAACTGTGCCTAGCAGTTTCTTAGGGAGTCGGGAGTTGCTGTTAAGGGCGTCGTGATGTTAACTAACATTTTATACAGACTAGTATTTGATTTCTTTTCGTCATTGTGTAGGGGCCCCGAGTTCGATGCGAGACTTAGAGACGTCATCTCTTTTTTTTTTATTAAAAATGACGTACGGCCCTGCCAAAGGAAGCGACATACTAAAAGATGGGAAAAAAACTTATTCTAGCAGATATTATGAGAGTCGTTAACGATGAAACTGGCTTTCTGCCACTATAAAGGGTTCCAAGTTCGATACGGGGCTTAGGGACGTTCGTCTTTTTTTTTTCATTAAAAAATGAATTTTGGTCCTGACAAATGAAGCGACAAACTAAAATAAAGGAAAAACTTATTCTAGAAGACATTATGAGGGCCATTAAGGAAGAAACTGTATTTTTGTTACTTCAGCTGGTCCTGAGTTCGATATGAGATATAAGGTATTGTTCTTTTTTTTTCTTTAAAAAATGCAGTTTGGCTCCGCCCAAATGAAGCAATACACTAAAAGGAAGGAAAAAATTAGTAAGTGGCATCTTAATTGTCATTAACAGTGAATCTGGCTTATCATCATTGCACAGGGATCTGAGTTCGATACCGGGAACGGCATCTTTTTATCCTTAAAAAACCCAACCTGTCCATGACAAATGAAGGGAAAATTAAATTAATATGCTTAATGAAAACCTCTTATACAGACCATTCTTAAAAACGGGCCAATTTTTCTACATTTAAAACCGAAATTGGCATGCTTTAGACAGACCCCTGTGTCCAGTCGCCTCCTAAAATGGCGATTTTTGGAAGGATCAAACGTTGTCGTAGCAAAGAAGTTTCTACGTAATAGATGATGATGATGATGATGACGACAACGACGACGATGATGATGGTGATGATGATAATAATAGTTTTTGTTTGTATTTTTCAGACTTTCATGGTGATTAGCAAGCGGAAGGATATTTTTCGGTTTAGTGCTACCAGGAGTTGGTGGATTTTGTCGCCTTTTAATCCTTTTCGACGTATCGCCATTTATATGCTTGTTCATCCTCTTTTCAATTTCCTCGTCATTAGCACCATACTTGTAAACTGTTTTATAATGACCCTCTCCGAAAATGCATATGAAAAGGAGTTTGAGTAAGTGCTAATAGACGAATTTGATTTAGATTGGCAATTACATTTCTGAAACAGAATTGCGGTGAAATCTGCTTATAGCGCTTCCCAAGAGACGACAAAAGATATCGATATTTGCAATTTAGCGTTATAAACAAGATCGAACATGACATACACTATATCTGTCGAAACCAAGGAAAAGTAGCGTCATATTCATATTATTGTTATAAACCAGGGTTACCCAGCCTTTTTGGGAAGCGAGTCACTTGAAAATTTCCATGGATCTCGCGGGGGGGAAATTTTAGCAAGTTTCGTAAAAAAAAGTAAGTAATGGCCCATATAATTAGACATCAAAATTTTTCACAGTAATTTATTATGGTCGCCCAAGCTGTTCGGGCGGGTTTTCTTCATTTCTGAAAAAATCTAAAATTTTTACTTTTTAATTCTGGAATTTTTTTTATATCAAACAGTTGTCGGTGGGCCGGATTGTGGCCCGCGGGCTGTACGTTGTGCAACCATGTATAGATGGTATCGTTATATACAGATTTCACTGTATATTTGAATTACAGTTTGTGTGTGTGTGTGCACATTACACAGAAAAATATTTAACTTTTAAATATGACCTTCACAACTTGCTACTGTTATGATCACCGCGAACTACGGTTCCATAACATTATCATTTCTAGATTTTTCGATGGAAATATGTAGACAAAGACGAAGTACCATTTTGGCTTCCCACGAAGAGATTTGACCTCGGTGACACGCTAACGGCGGTATCGGCCATACGTAACCCGTGGGGAATACACATCCAAGATTTTGCCGCGAAACGGAACGATCATGACACAAAAGATGCTGAAAATCTGCGTCCGGCCATAAGAAAGGAGAGAGGATTTCGCAGCTGAATACATAACGAGGGACCACCCAAAACAGAGGGCCATTAGCTGCTTCTGGAAATGGTTGGGAAGACAAAGCTTTCTATAGAAGGTTCTTGAGGACAAAGAGAGAGCCGATACCTTGCAAGAGCCGGAAGAGGTGCTGACTCTGGTTGAGCTAGAGTTGGAGTTGGGACTTTGCCGTGAGTGCAAGCGGTCGACCTCTGAGTGTCTTGTGAGAAAGAAGCTAGCAGGTTTTTTTCACGGATGAGGATGATCCGATCGCAGATGTGGAACCGAAGCCTCCGCTGCCTTCTCATAATCCGTCGACATAAGTTTTAATGCTATAATTATTATTCTAATTATAACTATTATTTGTTGTAAGAGTGTCTGCATCTGACTACGAACGTCAGCCTTCTTCTACAATCATCCTCCCTACGCCGACAGTCTGGTGGTATGTTTCGGACTAGCCTGGACGACACACATTTCCGCAAGCCGTAAGTCCCTTTGATTGTCTTCCGTCATTTGTCATGCAAAACTAGATACTAATATATAATCAGATCGAAATGCCATGTTAAGATAAGGTAACTTCTCAGGAGGAAGTAAGCTGGGGAGAAGGTTTAGCAGCGAGAGTCAAGGTTAAATTAGGAAATACTAGTAACTATGTGCTAGATCTAGAATAAATGTGTTTTAATTGTAAATCCGTTGTCATCTTATCTTATTGTTTTATATCTGTTTTTGTATTACTTTAACATGCAATGATCTGCGTTCTACAGAGGATCATTACACTACCACCTCGGTAGTGTAGTTCACTTGTTTCCTCCGGTTCGGTTGAATGCAAACAAACAAAATAAGATAGGTTAGGAGCTAACAATAAGAGGCGTAGGTTCTTTTCGTTGATGAGCCTTCTTATGGTACTTAAAGCAGAATCATCAAAGGCTAACAAATCAAAATGCTAGCAGAAAGCAAAATTAATGGAAATATAAATAATAGGAAAACACACAGAGTGAGAACATCTTCAGCCACAGCATTTTAAAAATAGTCAAGTTTTCCAAGTTCAGTGAATTTAAAACATAAGTAATTTATTTATTTAGGTTTTCTTAAACACATTTTTAAAAAATTATAATTTTGTGGGCCATAGGGAAGAGAATTTACACCTCCTCACCTTGCCATCTTTGTTTTTCTTCCTTTCCAAATGTCGTTTTCTTCTTTTTTTTTCTGTTTATAAGCAGAGAACAGAAAATATATCATAGATGTGTGTGTATGTATGTAAGTGTATTGCATGTGTAAAACTTCCAGCTATAGTATGGTCCTTTGGGAAAAAATATCCCTCACAAAGAAAGCACGTTATCGCAATGGAACTTCGCACACCCCATTCGTGGTATATTTCCCTTTCTCTGCCTGTAAGCACAGATTTTAGTATGAATCATACAAAAAGTGAAGTATTAAGAAGTTAGTCAATCAAAAAAAAAATGAAGTGTTAAGAAGTTAGTCAATCATACAAAAAGTGAAGTGCTAAGAAGTTAGTCAATCATACAAAAAGTGAAGTGCTAAGAAGTTAGTCAATCATACAAAAAGTGAAGTGTTAAGAAGTTAGTCAATCATACAAAATGTAAAGTGCTAAGAAGTTAGTCAATCATACAAAAAGTGAAGTGTTAAGAAGTTAGTCAATCATACAAAATGTAAAGTGTTAAGAAGTTAGTCAATCATACAAAAAGTAAAGTGTTAAGAAGTTAGTCAATCATACAAAAAGTGAAGTGTTAAGTTTTTCTCCAAATAATCTCTCTCCGCATCCTCCTTAAATTTTTAAGGAGTTCCGGGTTTAGTTAGTATACACACACATGAGAAATGAGCTATGCACAACTGTGCCGGGGATTCAGCGGCAATCGAATGATAACCGAAAGATTATTGGTTTTACCCCAGCCTGGTATGCTTTCTTTCGCTATCTGTAAACACCGGTTTTAATACAAACTATATAAAACGCGGTGTGTCAAAATTTAATCGTATAATTAACTCTTTCAATTTAACTCCTTCCCTCTAAGTATATAAATATTTTTTTATTTCCCCTTTTAGGAAAACATTCACCGCAATATATACGTTGGAATTGCTGCTCAAAGTCATAGCTCGTGGATTTATTCTTGCAAAGTTTACATATCTTCGAGACCCGTGGAATTGGCTGGATTTTGCTGTGATTATACTAGCGTACGCATCCAAACAGACTCTTTTCAATGAATGAAATAATTGTTCATAATTTTTATAAAACCCTCTAATTTTATTTTGTTATTAATAATTATTACATTTAAATTGTTAATGCGGAGACATTATTTTAAGGACTCTGCATTAGCAATTTAATGCAGAGTCCTTAAAATGATGTCTCTGCATTAAAAATTTAATGCGGAGACATTAAATTGTTAATGCAGAGACATTATTTTAAGGACTCTGCATTAACAATTTAATGCAGAGTCCTTAAAATAATGTCTCTGCATTAACAATTTAGATAATGCAGAGATATTACTTTAAGGACTCAGATGCTTTTTGGGTCATGATATTGACTCTGAATTCTTGCCTCTAATATTTGCGGGTTTGTAGGTCCATAAGAGACAAATAGTAGACACCTTTGTATTACATGTTAGGGTATTTAAAAAATATAAATCAATCTAAAGAGAGGTTTAATACACATACATTACGTTATACATTATATTTATATGTGCATTATGTTTGATTTTTTTTACATTGCTGTGGACTATCTCTTGATAAGAATAAAAAATCGTTTTATACAAACGCTGCCATTTTCTATAGAAGTGAGCTTAACTACACTCTCGGGAAATCTAACCTGGTGTAGTGAAAAGGCACAGAGCAGTATAATTCCGCCAGTGCAATATAGTTCGCCCTTTCTTACGTTAAGAGAGTTAATAGAAGATACATTTCGTACATAAAACATTAAAATTATGCTAAAATACATAAAACATAGGCATATATGTGCAATTAAAATCTGGTATTTATTAAATTTAGGAAAAAGAATCATTATAGCGAGCGATGGAGTCATTCAAGTAACTGACCACTCAGAGGACTTTATTCACTTGGCGGGAAATTTGGCGCCTGGAATTTTGGCAACCGCGTTTTTCTGCATTCCAAATTAGGCGATAAATAGCCTAATAATGTTAAGGGTAACCCTTTTCCCGCCAATTTGCGAATGAATACTTGTTGCACAGGTGTGAATAGGTCGTCATACCCTTAACAGTGTACCAGGTTAGCTTTGCTGCGAGTATAGATACTTTTCTTTTGTCAGCTGCTCTTCTTCATGATTAACAGTGAAAGATTTGTTCTGCATTGGGAGTCACTTTAAGCTACTTGTTTCTACTCGTGGACCCAAAAACAGTCTTGAGATGGAACATTAAAGCAATTTTACTGTATTTTTATTCAAGCGTCCTTTTGTAATCAATAGAATAGTTACAAACGCAATCAGTGGAGGATTAAAGTTTTTGAAGTCTCTGGGCTAATGGTATTGTGAGGCCCCCAGTAAAATAGTTCAAAAGGATCGTCTACAAGAGAACACGTTTCTGGAGGCCCTGTGGCTGGTAGAGGCCCCTGAAGCCCACACGTTAATACGGCACTGAACGCAATTCGATAGTAGTAAAAAACGGGGAGCCAAAACATATGCTAATATTTTTACATACAGAAGATAAAAAGACCTTGTCGTATTGGAAATATTTAGTCTATTGTGATTAATGAAGTTGAGCAATTCAGACAGCGATCACTTTTCACGTTAGTGACCATTTAAAGACGGTCGTGTGCTGTAAACAATCGCTGCGGTGACGTGGTAGTATAGCATTTTTCCAGTGTGCAGAAAATCAGGTATTAATTCTCAAGATATTGTTGGGCACTGGGTGCTATTCTGCAGCACCATAGCAAGCAGTTCGATTTCCGCGGTGTAATAGGCCGGCAGACAATTTCTCGTTAAACTGTAGGCCCTCTAGGCGTGGGACTAAAAACTTTATTTTAGGGGGGAAAAAACATTAGCTTCCATGTTTTTTGAAAGGCAAGCAAGCTTTTGCATGGACTACACATCTCAGTGGATTGGATATAGAAAATAAAATGCTAATAACGTCACGATTATGTACAGGGGCGGACTCGGCCGCCGGCCCACCTGCTCCCAGGCTGGCACGTCCTCCGAAAGTCCAAGGTATGCGCCCTTTGAAAGGACTCAGTCCGCCCCCTGATTATGTAAAATATAAAATACAAATTGGAAAGATAATTGAAAAGGGGGACTTCAATTTCTAGAATAAGTAATTGAAATCTGTGGGTTCTTGAATCACCAAGAAAAACACAAAAGCGACCGTTTATCTTAAATATCCGTAAAATCCGTATTAAATATAAAATCCGTATTAAATCCGATTAAATATCCGTAAAATCTTAAAAATCCGTAAATCTTAATCAGTCAACATCCTTCCAATCCCAGAAATATCATCGTAGCGACAGGAATATTGCGGAAAAACTGCATCACCAAAAACTGTACACAGACTGACTAAATTTATACTAATATTTTTGACAATTTGTAAACATACACACCCCTTTCTCTTTACCTCCCTTACGTATTTATTAATAATTTTCTAATACACACTGGAACATCCCAAAACTTTCAATGTTCAGCTGGAGGGAATGGTATAAACATATTACATTTGATAGAAGTCTTAAACTTAAACTATTTTAACAATATTTTTATATTTTATTAATGCTTTTTATTAATTTTAACGATTTCCTTAGTAATTTAAAAAATTCTTATTAATTTTAATAATGCTTTTTCTTATGAATTTTAATGCTTTTCTTATAATTCTAACGATTTTTTCATATGAATTTTAACGATTTTCTTTATAAATTCTTAACGATTTTTATTAATTTTAACGTTTTTCTTATAAATTTTAACAATTTTCTTATTAATTTTAACGATTTTCTTATTAATTTTAGGTATATTACGTTACTAGAAATAAATTTAGGCAATCTGGGGGCCATGAGAGCGTTTCGTGTTCTCAGGGCTTTGAAAACCGTGGCTGTGATCCCGGGTAAAATATTGCAATTATTCTTCGATTTTTATTTTACCAAATTTTCTCACTACCATTCCATTATTTGTTCATATTATAAATATTCATATTCAGTTTAAAAGTAAATTGTGTTTAAACTAGCCGTTGCCTAATTCTTTTATTTCATGTAGGTTTGAAAACGATTGTCAGAGCTGTAATTGCGTCCGTTAAGAACCTCAGGGACGTTATTTTCTTGACCCTGTTTGCCTTATCGGTCTTCGCTTTGCTGGGTTCCCAATTATACATGGGTGTTTTAGCTAATAAGTGCATTAAAAAATGGCCTTTGAATATCACGCATCAAGAGTACTTTGCACATATAAACGATTCAAGTACGTGTTTTATTTTGCATATATATATATAAATATGTTAAATTGTAAATAATAGGATAAAATAATTATGCAATAAAAAAGCAATTATAAAATTTATAGGAGAAGTTACCGTATATTAGGGAGCATGAGCTACAGGATTAGTGAGACTGTAATTACCATACTCATAAAATAAATTAAGAAATACATGAAGTAACATCTGTTAATTGATTTACCATTTTATAAAATAAAAGAAAATCAACTAAACTGGAAAATATGAACAAACAACAGAAAGAATTGAATATGGAAGAAATAGATTTCATCGGGGAATTCACTCTCTTTCTCACATATTCTTCTCTTCCGGCTTTCGTTCCTTCATATTTTTCTGTTTAATTATGCAGTTCGTTTTGTATAAAATGGGAAATTAATGGATGGATGTTAGTTTATGTATTTTTTAATTTGTTTTATACACGTCCTTGTAGCGTATATGTGTTTTGATAGTATAATTATCTTTATTCATGTGCATCTATTTATCGGAGTGCGAGATTTTGTTTTATTCTTTCACTCCTATTTCTCCCTTATCTGTAAATCTATTATTAATTTGTTACACTGTACAATGTGAGATGTAGTTCATAAGTTAGAAAATTAATAAGTCATAAAAATTAGTAATCAGTCGTTAGTTAATAATGAGAAAATAATAATCAATTAATGGGTTAATAATAAATTAGAAATCAATAATGAGTTAATAACTTCAGAAATTAATAATTACCCAGTCATAATTTAATAATTACTCACGATAAGTTAAGCTATAAATTAATAATAACTTTTAAGTCACTATGAAGTCCTAATAAGTTAATTACTTTTCATAATATTAATGAGAAAACAACCTCAAATAAACAATATCTGGATATTGACAACACCTTGGAATAGTTTATTACCTGAATTAAATCGTGCTTCGTGATTTTATTATTATTTATTATCTCTCTTCGCCCCTTTTCTTACCACTAAATAAAAAAATGTGATTTTTACCTTACAAAATTTTAAAACTATGTAGATATTTGGGGAACGATCTAAATTTGTCCTCTGTAAAATGTTTGCATTTTTACTGATCCATAATTGGATAAGTGCGAATTATTTACACAGGAATGAAGGGTCTTCAAAATATTAAAGCGATTTATTTAAAAATTGTAAACTTCTAAGACATAGGAGAATAGACACAACGCAGCAAAGATATAAAACAAGCCTTGGGAGCTTTTGTTGAATTGGACAGTCTCTCTCAATTTTTGGGCCTTCTATTTTAATAAAAGTACAGGCATAATATGATTTGTTTTCAAGGGGTTCAAAAAATTAGCAACGTTTCTGCAACATAATAATCGAAATCCGATGAACAGCATATTAGACTACTGGAAAATCACATTGGTTTGCAGTATTTAGTTGTTTTTATTTATATACAGTGAAAACTGTCTTAGGCGGAACCTACATAAAGCGGAAACTTGCTCAACACGGAATTTTTTTACGGTCCCTTCAAAAGTCAATGGTAGTTAACATTAGCTACGGAAACTGTCTAACGCGGAAACGGAAAGCACTATTTAATCCCGTTAAAGAGAAAAGCCTTCATAAAGCGGAAAATCGCTGGCAGGAAGAAAATTTTCTCAGCAGAAAAAGGAAAGAGGGTTGTAATACAATGCAAATAGCAAAGTGGGGGATGGCGAACAAAAGAGATTTTACAGATATAGAATGCCCTTGTCCGCATAGGCGTAGCCAGGGGGGCTTGGGGAGTAACCCCCATCATGAATTTTGTAATGTGCAATTAAATTTTGTACATTTAACATAGAAATATATGAGTTATAGCTATGTAACCGCTCCCATTCACCCCCCTTATGAACTTTCTGCCTACGCCTATGATTGTCCGACTACCATTTTGCACACCACCCACCCACCATAGGTATACCCAGAAAGTTCATAAGGGGAGGGTTACAGGCTTACAATGGGGGGTTACAGAGCTACAACTCCATTGTATTTACATGTATACTATATACAATTTCATCGCAATGGGGGTTACAACCATAATCGACCCCTCTTACGTATGCCAGTGCCACCCACTTCTTAAATAAAAACGTTCATTAACCAGAACGAAAAGTCACTCATATCCACTTTATCAATTCATGGATAAACCCACCGCAAGGAAGAGTATCTTTATACAAGGGAATCATTATCTTTACAAGGGAGGTACTTTATCGTTACAATTTAAGCTTACATAATAGACTTTTTGTATGAAATTGGCATGTATAGTTTGCATGAAATTTTGCACCATATTGATCGTAACTACTAAACCCACAAAATAGTGCAAAAATTAAAATTAATAAAAATAAAATGCAGTGATAAAATAAATATTTTTATCAAAAGGAAAATAAATGTAGTCTTAAAGTTCGCAAGATAAGACAAAGAAAAAAATAGCACATGCAATCATCTCTTACCACTGAATTTAACTATGCATATATTTTACATGTAACCTCCATAAGGCGGAAACCTGCATACTATGGAATTTTTTTCCGGTCCCGTGAGTTTCCGTCTTAGACAGTTTTCACTGTATATTTATTTTTAATATAGCAAGCTTTTTCTATTTGCTGCATTAGGCAATTGGCATGAGGATAGCTCTGGGACGACTGGAGAGTGGGAGCTGTGCGGCAATGTCAGTGAAACGAGGTAATATTGCATTATATAAGCTTTCAGCCATTTGCAAGAAGTATCCATAGTTATCACTGCATGTGAGATTTAAATCTTTTCATTATATACGAGGAATGATTAATAAGGTACAAGACATAATTTTTTTCTCATCTATTCATTATTTTGAATCAGCAGGTACGTGGTCATTTTCAGTGGTCCCCGCACGTGGAAAAAGGTGATGACTTATGGGCTCCAACCCCTCATTGGCTATTAAACCACATTACATTCTATAAGGTCGCATCAACTGATATTCTTTAAAGCTCCTTGAGTCCCCCACCCCCATAATTTTAGAATAGTTACGCCACTGTTCCCCACTTATTTAAAGGTGCTTGCTTAACCATTATTCCCAATCTTTAAAAGTATGGATAATATGAGGTCGAATTTAGCTCCAGGCGAACTAAACTGTTGCTTAAAGAGGACCACGTCCGGATTTTCGTCTGCTAGTAGCTTCCCTCGCTTTAATGGGACTGGGGTTCCCGATTGACAAACCTTTAAAAGCAGCTTTTGTCATTCATCAACAGTGGCATAGGCAGAAAGTTCATAAGGGGAGTTATAGGCTTAATGGGAGGGGTTACAGAGCTACAACTCATATATTCCTATGTTAAATATACAAAATTTCAGTGTGAAGGGGTTTACAACTCCCAAAATCTCCTCTTGGCGAAGCCTTTGTCCATCAATCCATGAATAATTTGTTATGTCCCTTCAAACATCGTAACATCCTTTGTACACCGTTCTTCGGACTTTGATTTCCTGAAAACCTTTGTTTTTAATCTTCCATTCACAAATAGGTGAAGTCAGGATCTAGGAAGCGGGGAGTAAGATCAGATGGGAGCTTGTAGCCTGAAATTTGACTTCCAATAAGACATACCTACGAATAACTAATGTAATTTTTCCAATAATGATGTGGGGGAGGATTTAAGATCCTCAATTCAGGGCTTAATTTCTAACAAAAAAAAAGTGCAGGAGCCCTAATATTATGATAAATCGATTAAAAAATTGAATGGCTGCAAAAGAATCGATAAATCATATCAATTGTTTATGTCCATTTTTCTGGACAACAAAGTTTATGACTTTAATCAAAAATTCATTCTTTTTTCATGAAAGTGTCTATTTAGGGGTTCTGGCTAATATTTAAATAATCGTCGAAACTAGAGAAGTATCGAAGCAGGGTTCCCGTGGGCTACCGCTCAATTTTAAGTCTTGCCCCAATTACACTTATACGCTTTCAAATAACAATATGATTGCAATCTCCGTCAAGGGTCGCCAAATATCTAAAGTCGAACTCGGGCGGGGGCTATTCTAAGTGCCTTCAGCATGGTCCATGATCTCGCAAAGTCAAGACACATCGGGCATATACACATGCATAGGAGTACCCATACGAGTACCCATACGATGCCCATACGAGTACCTCTAGGGGGTGCTGGCTGAAAAAAATTAACGAATACTTTTAGCGGGGCCCCGAAAAATTATTACCTCCTTCTCAAAGCTGTCGAGAATTTTAGTGAATGTACAAGATACCAAAACGCTACAAAAATAATTGATATTGCTTGACAATTAGTAATGAGCTAAAAAGTACCTTATTTTAAAATGTGACTGTAAAACTTTTGAAAGTAAATGCATAGCAGTTTCGGGAAAATACAATTTTTAAATGGCTAGGAGGGCTCGAGCCCCCCTTCCCCCATATAGGCGCCCATATACACACATGTGTCATTTGCAGGTGGTTGTGAAAAATCCAATGACTATCATAAGAAATTCCCAACGCTCTGCTAAATTTTCCCTATCATTATCATAATTTGTATCTGACAAGTTTTTGGGTCGCGTCTAAAGATTAGAAGCAATTCCGAAGACAATTATTAAAATGAACATAACAAAGAGTGTTTTAACACTAGAAGAAATTGTGGAATAAGTACTTTCAAATAGCCATGAACAACTCTGAAAAAAGTTGATGTACCAGCTGATCAAGAGAAATACAAGACTATGAAAAAATCACTTTACTAAGATTTTACTCGTTGGTCACTCCTCGTAAAATATGTTTCGATATAAATTTTACGTATTTTTATATTGTTTAAACGTATTCCTATGCATGCCATCTAAACTGTTGGTTCATTGGTATTTTTCACAGAAAATGTCCGGATAACTACATATGCATTAGTTTTGGTCCAAATCCAAATTTCGGTTATACGTCATTTGACACA
>QLNU02014802.1:163158801-163190066 GCA_006491805.2 Dysdera silvatica | reverse complement strand
CCCCTTTTAAAATAAAAATATGTTTCTTATCGAAATTTGTTAACTACAATCCTGAGAGTAGCCAAAAGGAACTACTTTGATGCGAAGTTTAAAATCTCACTCGGAGACAACAAATCTACGTGGAAAACAATTTACGAGGCCCTAAACCGCAAAAAATCAAATAATCTCCTCCCCACCAAAATCAATGCCTTTGGCACTGAGCTCCACACAACTAATACAATAGCTGACGCCTTCAACGAACTTTTTGCAAACGATCCCCCCCTCCCAACAGTAGTTCCACTCCCCCGCACCACTCAGATGTTTTTGAACCCTTCCCCGCCGCCGGGTCTTCTTTCTTCCTTAAACCATTGAGCAGAAACGAGGTCAAGCGTTCTATTAATGCTCTTAGTTCCAAGTCCACAGGTCTCGATAATATCCCGCCGCATATTGTTAAAGCCAACCCAGATTTCTTTGCAAATGCTATTGCGCATTTAATCAATATCAGCTTCAATAAGGGTATTTTCCCCTCGAAGCTTAAGATGGCTAAAATTATTCCTATATTTAAAAAAGGCGACCCATCTGACATTCAGAATTATCATCCTATTTCTATCCTTCCAGTTATTAGCAAAATTTTTGAAAAGGCTTTACACAGTAGACTTGAATCATATTTCGAAAGTAAAAACTTACTTTACAAACATCAATTCGGCTTTCGAAAACATAGGTCAACAAATACCGCCCTCCTTAATATCAAAGAGATGATTTCTGACGAAATAGACAAAAGCAATTTTGTAATAGGAATGCAAAGAGATCTCCAAAGAGCGTTTGAAAATGTTAAGCATGACATTTTACTGACGAAATTAGAACGGTATGGTATTCGGGGTACACCTCTAAAATTACTGAACAGCTACCTTTCTGATAGGCAACAGCAAGTTTTCATAGGTAAAACTCCCTCAACTCGCAAAACTATTTGCGTTGGTGTATCTCAAGGAAGCTGTTTAGCTCCGCTATTCTTCCTTCTTTACATCAACGATTTGCCCCAAGCTGTCCTGAATAGTCAGCTGTTTCTTTATGCTGACGACGCGACACTTCTGGTATCGGGAAAAAATATCGAAGAAACAGTGCAAAAAGTCAACTAAGATTTAGATAACGTCTCACGCTGGCTTTACGTTAACAAACTAGAGCTAAACATTGCAAAATCTAACTACGTTATCTTCCATTCCCGGCAAAAAATATTACCTAACAGTTCTCCTATTACTTTCCGCAACTCCATCCTTCAGGAAACGAAATCAGCCAAACTTCTTGGAGTAATTTTCGATTCAAATTTAACCTGGAAAGAACACATTAACGATCTCACCAATTCTCTTAGCAGTCTCCTGGGAATATTTTTGAGATTCAGACATGTCGTTCCTCAATATATCCTAATGATTCTTTACTATTCTTTATTTTATTCAAAACTTACCTACTGTCTTGAGGTCTGGGGAATCACATATTTTACTTCCCTTAGGCAATTGATAGGAACGCAAAAAAAAAAGCTTATGCGAATAGTTAACTTTGCAGGCTTCCATGAACACGCTGGCCAACTTTTTAAATTATGGCGCATTCTTCCTTTCACTCTCTTAGTAAAATATAAACTTGCACTCCTTATGTACAAAGTCACAAAAGGTGACCTAGTTTTACCTTTCTCCATCTCACAGACGACACATGATTACAATACACGTCACCAGGACGATATCAGGCTACCGCGGACTCGCACAAACTATAAAACACACAGTGTCTCCGTTACGGGTTCTAAAATCTGGAATTCGATCCCTCAAGAATTTAAAGCCCTGTCTTTTCACGCCTTTAAAGCCAAAATCTTTGATTAGTACTTAAATCAAGTATGCTCTGCCTGCTACTTCTGCCTTCCCACTCTTTCCTTTTAGTTTTCAGTTCTTCCCCCTCCTCTGCTCTCCCTGCTCTTCCTTTTCCATTTTTCTTTTGTCTGCCTTTCCTTTTAAATGTCCTTTAAAACTGCACCCGCAACGGTCAACTCAAAATTCATTTACATTTTTCTACTATTTTTGTTTCTCCTACTTCTTCTTCCGGCCTTGGCTACAAGGAAAAACATTCTTACTCTGCAGCCCACAAAGATTCCACCTTTGGACTTCAACCTTCACTTGTAACGTCTTCGAGTCAAGACTCTGCTCATAAACTCTGTAAATGTGATACACCTGCGAATGTAAATCTCTTAATAACAATGCGGATTTGTACGCGCGAATCTATATCGTTATTGTTTCTTGTTGAATACGAGAAATCCCTTGCTTTGTCTTCCGGAAAGAGAGCCCCGTTACTAGCATCGCTACTGCTCTCTTTCCATTTCCCAAGCAAATCGTTTGTATGGTCTCCTGATGTACATAATAATAAGGAATAAAGTATTACTTACTTACTTACTATTAAACCTAAATTGAATGCGAGAAATCATACTTTTTTTTTGTCCGGAATAACCCTTTCCGCTACAGTTCAATATTTCCTAATTTTAGTCTCAAATCTACATTAATATCGGGTCGATTTCCATGTTTGTTTTTCATGTAACAAAATGTTAACAATATTCATTAAAAACGATATAATGAACGGAAGAGAATTGGATGGTTCAAAGTTTTTCCATCTTAATTCTTATATATGATCAGGTAAAACTTTTGCCCAAAATCGTTTCAATTTGCATTCTTTGAAAAATAATTGCAATGGATCATCATCACAAGCTTCTTTATTTTTAGGGAAGACAGTCTTGCCGAAACTGGTTTTTCGCGCGGGAAAAACCAGTTCCTCCAAGACGGCCTTCCCTAAACTGCAATGGACTAACCCGTCTGCTAACGGTATCAGGCGTCAGGTCTGCGCGAACGCACAATAGGTCAACAAGTTGCATCTTATCCTTTCGCTGATAAGGTTATTAATTGTACCAGTTGCACAGTGAAGAGACACTGGCGTGCGAAAGGGGGGTTGATAGGGTTGTAACCTCCCAACTGCGAGGAAAGTTTGTATATATACATATAAATATATGAAGTTGTAGCTCTGTAACCAGTACCTTAGCTAGATGAGCTTGCCCTCCTGGCAGAACAGTCCAGATTGCGCCCCTACCCATGGACATATTCTCCCCTTGTGAATTATTTCAGCCGATTTTGTGCCCTTCCTCGCTTGCGCCCCTGGTGTGGGCCTTCCACGATACCCCCTAACTACGGCCCTGTCTGTAACCCCACCATTGTACTACTGTAAGCCCGCCCCCCTTATGAATTTTTCGTGTGCGCCTGTGGCATCGGTTCTCAACCTCGGGTCGCTACCCGAATTATGGTCGCGGAAGGTAGACGCAGGGTCGCGAAAGTTTTATGGATGGTCCTATAATTATTATTAAAAGTATTATTATTATAGAAGAAAAAATATTTTTAAATTTAAATAATTTATAATTTGGAGGTGATTATTTATTGAAAGTTTATAATTTTATTATTTAATAATTTTAAAACTTTTTCAATCTTAGCTTCAACGTAAAAAATATTTATATCACTATCTTACAGGCTTGAGTTGAAAGTGTTTAAGTACGGGAAATATCTACTGAGTAGGCCTTCATATACAACCACACAAAGTTGTTGAACTGATTGCATGAAAATTTTGGATCTGGCAGAAAAAGTCGTGCTTCATCACGTGACTCAATGAATCGTTTCGATATACCCCTCCTACGATAACCAATGCATTATGTGCATAAAAGTGACCGCATTTGTTAGTTTCCCCTTCGTTCACACAATTTTGAGAAGATACTGGAATTCAAAGCTCGAGATTTTCTAGAAATAATAGTCTTAAAAACTTCATTAAGTAAATTTATAAGTCCTTAAATCTGATTTTTAAAAGGTGTATTATTTTATTCCTTTATGGGAGATCGGGTCTAGTTGATAGAGCAGTAATATTTTCTTAACGCACAGGCGCAAAAGAGCGGAGTAAAGGAGTAGGGGGGGGGGGGGGGAAGAAGTGAGGGCTCAACCTTCAATTAGCACACACATGTGCGGGAGAAAGTGGGGATGATTTTTTTTTTAGCTTTGTGAGTAAAAACTAATTTTAAACCATCGAAAGTAAATTTTTAGGTTCTTGTTTGAGTGTCACAGAGGAATTCACAGCTGCACTGTTTTTCAAATAAAGTTATCATGGTGTTACTTAGTTAACAGGTAAGAACTTTTGTTGAAAGAAATAGTTGTAACTGTAACCAGTTTGAGGTTTGTGTAATAGTGTCGTTTGCGTCAAGTTGATAGAGTTCACTTGGGTCAGGTTGATATGGTATATCAACTTAACCCACAAGAGTTATGATACTTGTTTCGTTATTTTTTTTCTTCAGAAATGCCGAGGAGCTACAAGAAAAAAACTAATAGGGGGAAAATACCCATTGTCCGAGAGAGCTTATGCCGAAATTGAAAATGGCAGAACGCCTTTTAGGGAAGCTGCAAACTCGTTCTCTATAGATAAAATGAATCTTCTAAAGTACAGATATAAAAAACGAAGAATCAACAATTGGGTTCTTAATTCCACTAAAGAAAGAAATTGAGGACAAAACAAGGGAAAGAGAGATGAAGAAATCTATTAAAAAGAAAAAAGAAACAATGAAATTATTAAAATTACTCGACTGTGAAAAAGAAAATGGCAGTAATAAACCCAGTAAGTAACGAGGGATAGGAGAAAAAAACGAAAAAGCTGAAATCTAAAACAAACAAACGAACAAAACCAAACAACACATATGGAATCTTGATCGGAATTCCGACGAAGACGGGGATTCATTTTGTTTGGTGTGTTTAAAAACTTACTCTACATCCAAACCGGGACAAGGCTGGATTCAATGCATTTTCTGTAAAATGTGGGCACACATAGATTGCGGAGAAGACAGCCCTCCTTACACGTGTATAAATTGCCAATCACATTTGTGTTTGTCTTCAGAGTCTGACTAATTAGTCAGACCCAAAACATGTTTGGTTGATGCTGTACAGAAATGAATATTACCATAATTCTTGAGTATAAACTTGATGCAAGCTGAGTTACTTACGTTGATACACTTTGAACTGTTTTCTAAGACTTTTTTTGGTCTTACAGTGTTACTTCAATAATTGAAATAAAGCCATTAATTTATAAAGGAATAGTCATAGAATAGTAAGAAATATCATTTGGGCCTGGGATTTTAAAAACAAAATATTTTAAAATCAAAATACGAAAAGTGTATCAATTAGACCCGGTCTCCCCTACTTAACTGGCAATTTTTTTTTCATATGGATGATGCCACGGGCTCACGGAGTACGTTATGCGGACCCATGGATGTCCGCGGACTTCCAATTGGGAATACTGGTATGAGGAGTTGATGTGTTAGTCCTTTATGATGTAGTCCTTGGTCCAAGTTTGATCGTTAAAAGAAAACTCGACCGTTGTTCGGATCACACGAAAAGTTGTGGGTCCTTCTTCTTGAGAAGTTTTATAATGCATGTGGTATCCCAATATGAGTAATGCATCCGAGAAAAACCATTATTTGGGGCAGTATGGTTTAGCTTAAAGCAGTTGTTCCCAACCTGGGGGTCGCCACCTTCAATTAGGTCGTGAACTGATTGCTTGGGGTCTGCCGCAACTATTTTTAGTTGCAATTATTTTTATAAGGAATTTCATACCAAACGTTGTCAACAGTTTTATATTTCAATGCGGCTACATTGCAGTATTCGACTAATAACTTGGCTACATGGCAATATTCTTTTAATGGTTGTCAACTTTATATTTGTAATAAACATCAATATATATTCTTAATACAATATGTGTGATTAATATAGTGTAATTTTATATTTAATGTGTTTTCTTTACTCTGTTAAAAATGTTTTTATTATGCAAATGTGGCAGTGGCGGACAGAGGGGATTGCAGATTACTTGGCTGTTATTAAAAGGGGTCGCAATTTGAAAAAGGTTGGAAAATACTGGATTCGAGAATATTTTGACCTGATAACATATTATGAATATTATACAGTGTTACCACCCAATAAGGGACACATACGGGACAAGATATTTTCTCCCTTAAAAAGAGTTGTCCTTCACGACCATGCTATATTACATGGTACACTATATTACAAATCATAAAACATAGCTTGTATACTAATCTACACCCTTGTGCAAATTAATTGAAACAAACACTGAATTTAGTAGTTTAGTGTACAAAACTCACGTATACATTCACAAAACTCACCTATACATACAGTAGTAACGGATATTAACACCGCTATTTTTAAGCAGCATTTGAACACGGTTTGGCATGGAGTCTATAAGTTTCGAACAGTCACTGTTGATTTTCGGATCCCTGTACCACACTTGAATGAGTATCTGAATGAGCTTCTCCATAGTCGTACAGTTTACAGCACGGAGGCGACTTTTGCATATAGCCCACAAATTCTCAATGGGATTTATGTCCGGAGAATTCCCTGGCCAATCAAGTACCTGTATTTGCTGCTCTGTCATGAATTTCTTTCACCACTTTCTATGTGTGGCAGTTGGCTAGATCCTGCTGCAATATCCCAGTACCGTCAGGATACCTGGTTTCCAGCTCTGGAATAACTCCTTTTCGTAGAACTTCAATATATTGTGTCGAGCTCATCATTCCTTCTTTTGGCTGCAGGCGTCCAACACCATAATAACTAAAACATCCCCAAAATATCTTCTTTTGTGGGTACTTGACTGACTGACTGATGTGTCAATCACTAAGCTTTTCTCCTTGTGACAGTTGAACATTCGCTGACCCTGTACAAAGAAATGGTTTTCGTCGGTGAAGAGGACTTTCAGCCACTCGTCTTTCGTATATTCCTTATACCTTTTTCCTAGTTATACCGCTTTTGTTTTATTGTTGCGGTTAAGATCTGTTTCTTAACAGGTCTTCTGGCTTTTTGTTCGACCGCAGTAAGGTGCCTGCGAACTGTAGAAGAACTGATATCGATTCCTTTCTCCCTTAAGTCCGTTTTCAATTCGTCACTCGTCTTGCAGGGATCCTTTTTGCTTTGTTGAAGCAAGTATGTGTCATCTCTGGAATTTGTTTTCTTCTTACGACCACACTTTACTTTTGCGTTTAGGAGAGAGAGAGCAATCCGGTTTCCTGCTTCAACTTGATGACACGGGTGACAGTTGCTAAACTCGCACCAACCAGTGACATGATCTCTCGGTAAGTTTTAGCTGTGTGTTCGTGCAGAGTTACGCTCTTCGTACGTTTCCTAGGTGTCACGTCCATCTCGAACGGCGGTCGAATCACATCTGGTTAAGTTTCTAAAATCTGATGCAATACAGTAGCGGTGGGCGTAATGATTGTACCAGCGAATGAACACTATGACGGTCGGCAAGGTTTCTAAAATCTGATGCAATACAGTAGCGGCGGGCGTAATGATTGCAATAGCTAACGAAACAAATGATCTAATTGACTTTTCACGTTTCTTTTGAGTACATGATTACGAGCAATATAGGAAACATGCTTTGTTTCAATTAATTTGCACAAGGGTGCAATATGCTATCTTATATGCTATGATTTTATTGACTCGATTTTTGCATTAGTATTCCGTCAACTTTGATTACTTTTTTCATGAAAAGTGTTTAACACATTAATTGCACGATGAATGTTGCGTGTTTAAATATATTGCTAAGCCAATTTATGTCTTATTTTTATTTGTCTAAATAATTTTGCTTTTAAATGCATTAATAATGATTCTCATTTAATGGAATTATGACTTCTAGGACGCTCGTCCTGCCTCTGGTCATAGGTTATCCGTATGTAACCCGCAAGATGGAATGTATATAGATTCCCATGGTAAAATGATGGATATGACAGGTAATTATTACCTTCTCATGTAAGTTCCTTACATTTTTTTTATTTTTAATTGCACTTGGCCGGAAACGTAGCAACTCAAAAATTATAGGGGTAAAAAATCTTTAAATAACGTCATGTGATTTTGCATTAAAGAAAAAACAATGTTTTGGTATTAGCTGTAGGGCTTTAATATCGGTAGGCTATATTTCAATCTGCAGCTCCGAAGGCTGCGTGTTCAAATCACGCCAGGGTCACCAATATGGAGGGCTTCCATATCAGTAGGCTACATTTCAATAATATGCGGTTTAAAGCTGACTCCATATTTATTCATGAAGTCGGATATCTAATGCAAGCGGTAAATTAAGTACATACACATTCTAGTTCCTTCATGCTGAAGATTGCAGCGAATTATTGATTGCAACAATTGATTGCAAATTAAAATGCGAAAGTTCCATGAACGTAACAATAGCTTTAATAGTTGAGTTTCATGGTGTTGAATTCCATATAAAGCAGTTAAACATAATACTACAGAGGTTGACTAGAATTTAATATTAACACCACACTATAAATATTTATGTTAACACATTAACATTTTCCTCACTGTGGAACAGCTTAGCGTCCACTTCATAAACAAGTAGTTCACTCCAACGTGGGAGAAGAGCGAAATTAAAAAGGGCAATCTAGTCTTTCAGCAGTCAACTTTATAACTTGACCTTAAAGTCAACGCACATGCGCCAAACAATACGTAATTAAACAACGTCACAATTATTCATCAAACGGCGTCATGTCCGCACCCTGCATATCCAACAGGAGGGGCTTATGCCCCCTTTCATTCTTTCCAGCTTATGACATAAAAAATCTAAACTTAAAACAGTGCCGGATTAAGGACTTTATGTGCCCCTGGGTTGACAGGAGAGAATGGGCCCCTGGAGAATGTAATCTCCGGGATATTCAGTCATGTCATTGTTTATGATGATGAAGATTTTCCCATTTAGTCGTATCCGACTGAAGGAGACTTCATATGCAAAATTCTTCCAGTTTCTCTTATGGAATGCGTTTTCTCATTCATAACAGATGGGCTAAATAGTTCTCATTGATCCGTTCTGCGAACTGTTTAACACACTTACATCATCATCATCATCATGATCATCATCATCATCACAATTAAGCCATTGATCATCATCATAATTAAGCCACTGATTATCATCACAATTAAGCCACTGATCATCATCATAATTAAGCCACTGTCGATTTTTCCCTGTGTATATGGTTCTGACAATTGTCACGTGGCGTTAGCCTACGTTCGAGTACTGTCTTTCTTCAGGATTCTTCGCAGCGATCATCCCAATATGCTTGCAGGCACAGAATTGTTAATATATCATATGAATAGAGTAGCCATGATAAAAAAATTGAAAGACAAACACAGTACTTGAATATTGAAACCATATTTAGCCGATTGAAATAGCATAGGAAATGTGGCACAGGGGCCGGAGCCTTCATTGATATATCAAAACATATTTTCTCATTAATCCAAATGTTAATGATACTTAATGTATAAATAAATAAATAAATGCAAAATATGGCAGAAATAGCCATACTATCTTACAGTACGATAAACAGTGCACAATAATGAGGAAACGTGTTTCAGAAATTGTTTGACTTGATAATGGCCATTATAGTTAGTTGTATTTTTATTAAAAATATTGCCATTTTTCTGCTTAAGAGAAAAAATTCCTTCACACAGATAAAAACTTCTTGAAAAATTAAAAAATATGAAAGAAGAAAATACTATTTCACATGTCTGCTTTAAAGGTTGTTTCGTACCATAGATATATCAAACGGGCAAGTGAACAAATTAATGAGCGGATTTTCCCACCTATCGTGAATGAGCAAACTCATTCCGTTCTTTGTTCTTTTCAGCAAATTCATTTTCTTTGTCTAAAGTTTGTAATTCACAATTGCAGATGAGATGCTGTTCGAAAGCTTTCTCATGAAAAGTAGAAGGCAAAGCAGAAGGAGCTTGAAAGGTAATAATATCATTTGTTTGTGTGTACTGGCTTACGCATGGGGGTGTTCGTGGGGGTTGCAACACCCTCATTGCGATGAAATTTTGTATATATACATATGGATATAAGGAGTTGTAGCTTTGTAACCTCTTATGAACTCCCTGCTTACGCCTATGTTTATGTGTGTGTGTGTGTGTGTGTGTTCCACAGCCATCTTTTGCCAAGAGTACCGACACTCGACCGATCGCCGCTGAAAAGCACCATTTACAGCGGTCATTCCGTGGGGGGGTGGGGGTGACATAGCCAGTCCCGTCTTAGCCACTGCCTCCTAAATTTAGAGGGTAAATTTAGGAGGCAGTGTCTTAGTGCAGAACTTTGGCTGTGGTGACCGAAGTTCGGATTCTTCGTTAAACTGTAGATCCAGCTTGACAACCCGTCTGGCCAACGTGGTGAGCTTAAGGCTGCTTCCTCTGTATTTCTTTCACCGTACTACATGTATGTGTGATAACAGAGAGACCTCCATCCTGTCGTTTATATGTGTGTGTATATATATATATATATATATATTTATTTATTTAAAACATCTTTATAGAATATATATATATATATATATATAGAAAAAAGCTTTTTAAATGATAAAAACACAAGTCTGTACAATATGAAAAATAACACTACTGTGAACTGCGCATGATGCTGCATGATTCCAACAAAAATGTGAATATTAAAAACACTTTAAGTTGAAACATGGAGAACAATGAAAAACATTGAAAAATACACAAAATAATTTTACTTACATGCTGGACGATATATGAAAATCCAAAGCGTGTTCTTGCACGTTTTTGAAAACCAACAGATTAAATTATTAAATCACAGCAAATGGGATACAAAAATAAAAAGCCAAGCCAGCCAAACAAAGAACTGAGTAAGGACGAATGAAATGAAGTATTTGAAACACCTACAAGCTCTTTTTCAAGGGGAATGGCCCATAGGACGTTTCCGTATATATATAGCATGTTTCTGAAAGAAGTATGCCTGATAGTAGATACCTCCTGATCCCCCGACATGCCATGCTATAAATTATACGATATGGATATAATAATCGGGATAAGAATTCGATTGAAGAGATATAAATATACACTGACACACGACAACAGGTAAAAGAAAACCTTCGCTCAGCACAGGCTACTCAAGCTTCTTTGGCTCCCCAACCCCCGCCTTAATTTACGGGAACAAGTTTTTCCACTACAGCGTGTTGCTTAGCGCGCCCTACAGTAACAGATTCAGATACTATATTCCAAATTATTGTAACGTCGATTATACTCTAATACCCCTCTCAATACGTAGGAAAAAAGATGGAAAAGTCGCGCGCACTAACAAGGGGCTCTGGATAGTTTTTTGTACAGGGGAAAAATCTGGTTAAAAAGCTACCTGTACATAAGTTATGTTATGAAAAACATGTTTAAAAGCCAATTCCAAATTAAAAAGGTTCTGACGTTTTCTGCAAAACGAATCATTGTGTCTACTCCATTCATTGCAATGAATGCCACCTTAAATACATTGGACAGAGTAGCAACAATTTAAATATTAGGATTAATGGGCATAGGTCTGACATTAAAAGGGTCAACATGAACAACAAGAAAGATGTTGAACTTCAACATATTCAAAGCCATTCATTCAGTGAAATTACTATTTCTATCATTAAAATTATTTTCAATAAAAAGGAAAGGTTGGAATTGAAAAATTTTTCATCGCAAAAAATCTCTTTCTTTGGCAAGACATACGCCACTATTATGTTAATATTTACTATGGCGACACCTAAGACGGGATGTAAAGCAAACTACGAGGAGCGTTTGTATTGAACCCTAAACAACTAACTGCGGATATCTACAGGGACGTCGAGAGCCAACGCGGTCCCACAGGTTCACTTCGACCGGCCCCCCAGGAACCTTTCCTGGGGTAATGCATATATATATATTTTTTTCAGGGCCAGCCCCCCTCAACAGCATAGGTCCTTGCTAGCGCGGGCCCCTAGGCTTAATTCGGGCTGCCGGACTGCAACCCCTGCTGTCCCTCTTTCGTCGCTTCTGGATATCTAAGATAATGCAAGGGATACCTATTCACCCCAAGAGAAACAAATGCAGGACAGTATTGCCGATTCATCAAACTTTTAGGACCATGAGCAGTTAGGTTATACTTATGACTCACAAGGGAAATCTGGTATTTGTTGATGAGAAATTTAAAGCACGCTGAGGTATTGGACAAAATGAGATAACCCACTATATTAATAATCGTTTTATTTTATATGAGCAGTGATTAACAACATATTTATTAAATTTTTACCCGTTTAGGTGTTGGAGGCAAGTTGACCTTCAAAGAACGCTGCAGTGATTGTTGTTTCAAGTTTATTGAAAAGTACTGCGTGTGGGATTGTTGTCCATGCTGGATTTATATTCAGAAATTCATATCCATCATTGTGTTTGATCCCTTCATGGAGCTTTTCATCACCTTGTGTATTGTCTTCAATACCTTGTTCATGGCCATTGATCATGCGTATATCAATCCCCAGCTTAAGTCTTTCCTTACAAATGCAAATTATGTAAGTTTATTACGCATATTTGATGATAATATAATTTTATTTATTCTCTACATATATATATATATATATATATAGCGTAACATGAATTTGTTATATATTGTAGCAGGTCCTGGGAAAAGATGGAAGTATAACAAGCCCAGGACCTAATATTAGAACATTTTGGTTCTTTTTGTTCATTCCACTGACATTGTTATCAACAATTTTTGTTTAAACTAGAGCAATAAAACCACATGAACTATATTAATGACAGTGTTATAAATTTTTTTCTCTTAGTCACTTTATCTGTATTTAACATATATTAAATATTAATAAAACACGATATTATTTAATATTACGCAACTTACTATCAATTGACATTTTCTTTCATTCATTTTTGAATAATACTACAATTCCAAGAAGCAAGGCAAGGGCTTCCAATAAATTTTCTCTTGGTCTTTTTTTTAAATAAATTAATATTGTTGGAACATTTTATTTCTATCGATAAGTCATTCCACATCTTGGCTCCTTTGTAATTAATATTGTTTCTTCCATTCTCTGCTCGTATTTGAGGTAAGTTTAGTTCATTATATTTCCTAGCTCTGTTCCTTTCACTCTCATTGTGTTGTAATTGTATCAATTGTACATGTTTGTTTTCTTTTATTCTTTCAAACATTTTGCTCAGTATGCGATATTTATGAACTTTAGTTAATGATAATATTTTACGCTTTATTGCAAAATATTTCCAATGTAATTGAATGCTCCCAATTATTAATTTTATTGCCCTTTTCTGTATATTATCCAAAAATCTGTCTGTTCCTGTTTCCAAGAATTCTCCAAATGCTATTGCAATTTATTATATGGCTGTGTATCAATGTATAATACTACTCAAGTTTCATTTTTGTAGGTAATATATCTTTATATCGTTTCAAAATTCCAATTCCCTTACTGATTTGGTTACTCACTTTATTTATATGGGTGTTCCAATTTCTTAGTTAATGTTATACCCAAAAAATCTATTTTTTCCGCAATCTCTAATCTCTTTCCTTCAAGCTCAATCTTTATATTTATATAATATATAATCTTTATATTATATATAAATAAAATATTCGTTTGGTTACATTTAAAATATACAGGATAACATACTTGGTCCTGGCACAATGAGGAGATGTTTTGGATGTCGTTAGGACATTTATATTTAGACGTCCGTAGGATGTTCATTTCGGACGTCTGTGGGACGTTTGTTTCGGATGTCCATGGGATTATATATATACAGGGTGTTTCAGAATAACGTTTGGAAAATTTCAGGGTTGGAAAAGACGTTAAATAAACAGTATTGGTGGAACTCACACGGTTCGCAAAGCAACCAGTTTGTCTGTACAGAGAATTTATGTTTTACGTCTATCATCGTTGATGCATACGCAATTATACGAATTAAATACAATTTTTGATACAGATTTTAAGTCATTCGCCAAATAATACAGCAGAGACAAAAAAATGCGAAATTCCATTTCCTGATCGTGATCTGTATTGCCCTCTAGTGAGATAAAGAATGAAAATTGCCTTTTTTTTTATCATATTGTACACATTTCAGAATTTGTAAGCATGTGCAATCGGTAAAGGATTTAAAAATTAACATTTTTTGTCCAAACAATTTTTTTCCTAAAATGCGCCGTCATTTAATTGCTTCCATCCACTGTGCATAAGGCAGCCGCACTACTTACTGTAGTCCGGGGTTTGGTTCCCTAGGCCTTAAGAGGTTCGGATTCCTCGGAAAACAGTAGGTCCCGGCGCAGCATGACCACTGTAGTCTTTGAGCCGTAAAACCAAAAAGAAAGAAAGAAAGAAAGTGCATAAGGCAGCAAAAATTGGCTACGAAGCGCCATTTGGCTACTTTTAAGTGAGGAAAGTCCATTTTTATTAAGAAATTTTAAAAAGTCGCAATTTGTCGTTAAAAATGTATTTAAAATAGGTTTCTACTGTAAATCTTGTGTATATAATGTTTTTTTTACAGAAATTTAAGTTTTCATTTACTTTATAATAAGGATAAGAGAAATTATAGAGAGGTATACTAAAATTTATAAGTTTTTAATGCAAAATTTATTTTAAGAAATTTATTTATTAATTTTAAATATATTAGTCTACTTATATATTTAGTATTATTAAATATATTAATAAAATACATTAAAATATTAAAGAACTTTAAGTCCCTCTGTATTTTCTGAGCCCCCATAACAAGCATCTAACTACGGGTCTGAATGTACCCCCTCCCCTTTAACTGGTGGCGGCAGTCGGTGTTGGACCAATCATCCTTTTGGACCAGTTGGTATTGGACTAATCGTCCCTTTGGACGAATCGGCATTGGACCAATCGTCCCTTTGGATGAATCGGCGTTGGACCAATCGTCCATTTGGACCAAAAGTCCCTTGGACTAAGCGCATTGGACCAATCGTCCGGGATCAACGAAACGTGCATATGGATCACCGTAGGATGTTCCACGGACGTCCGAAGGTATATTTTGAATGTCCTGGGGACGTTGGGATGTGCACGCCGAGGACGTCCCTTGGATGTTTTTGGGCTATCTCGGAACATACTTTAATATTAATCATAGTGGTCTTCAGTTTTTTACAGGTATATTTGCGTTTGAAGCTGTTTTTAAGCTACTTGCCATGAGTCCTAAGCTCTATTTCAAAGGAATATGGAATTCGTTCGATTTCTTCATCGTCGCCATTTCCCTGTTGGAAGTCTTTACGAGAGGAGAAGGTGGCTTTTCTGTTCTTCGTTCCTTTCGTTTGGTAAGCGTAATAAGTTTTGAAACCTTTTTACTTAGATGATTAAATATTTGAAAAAAAAAACCAAACATTTTTTGGCTCTTAATATGAATCGAACCCGCATATCCTTAATTGCCGGTCAAGTGCTCTGTCCAATAAGCTGCAGGCATAGATCATTCCCCATTTTGAGAAAGTATATAAGGCCTTCGCTTGACCGGAAGGAAAGAAGATACAGGTTCGGCTCCAATCGGGTACCGAAAACCACTTTTCTTTACGGGTATTTAATGATCTAATATAACCATATCATCAGCTATGATAAGCATTACTCGAATAAAAGTATTTTTGCTTAGTAAGCACTTTTTACTGGGTTTCAATAGATATTGAACCCGCTATTGCTTTTGGCTTTCCTGTCTGCCTGTCTATACGCAATGAAAAGGATAAGGTAAAGGTCTTCCGTAAATGCAATAATGATGGCTATTGTTAACGTTAAAAATCTACCGAGTTACTTGAGAATTAGAGAGATGTAAATTAGAGAGTTGCGAATTAGAGTTTGCGAATTAAAGAATTGTAAATTAGAGAGTTGCGGATTAGGGAGTTGCGGATTAGAGAGTTGCGAATTAATGTTAATTGAAACCCGCTAAATTTAAATATTGACCTTAAGCGATTTTCTTTCACTTGCTTGTTTCTTCGTGAAAATGTGCGGCATTTTTCCCATTTGCACATTTTCCAAGGAGTTAGGTTAGTATTCAATCTGCAATGTTTTGAATAATGATTTTAAATAAAATGCAATATTTGAAAATTTTAATTTGAATATTTGAAATATTGATTTTAAATAAAATGCAGAATTCTCATTTCTATTTATAGTTAAGAATCTTCAAACTTGCAAAATCGTGGCCGACACTGAATTTGCTGATCTCTATCATGTTGAAGACAATAGGCGCTTTAGCAAATCTTACCTTGGTTTTGGGTATAATTATATTCATCTTTGCCGTACTTGGAATGCAGCTATTTGGAAAATACTACGATATAAACAAAGACAGGTTAGTTAAATTTCTTTCTTCTAAATCAGAACCGTAGCTAGGGTGGGGTTAGAGGGAGCTGAGCATCCCTCTGGATATAGTCATCCACCCCCTGGAAAATATTTTTTCTTTATCTTAATTATTAATTTTATGTTTACTCATTTTATCTATATTACTGAAACGTGGTTTCAAACTAACTGTTCTTTGCATATAGTTCAATACAGCCTAGTTACTGAATGCCGCCAGAATAGTCGCGGAGGTGGAGTTACGATTTATGCACACCAATCACTCTCGTATTCAAATTATAATCATTGGAGTGGAATATTTCTATACATTGAAATCATAGTCATAAAATCTTTTTAGAATCCTTATTTCTACAATATATAGACCACCGAATGATGACATTGCGGAATTTTTAACTTTCTTAAAGACCTTCATGGATTTTGTTAACACTGAAAAATTGAAATTAATTATACTTGGTGATCTAAATATTGACATGAGTTCAAACCAAAACGTTAATGCTAAAAATTTAGAAGATATAGTTCATACTAGCGGTTTTCATTTTACAATCAATGTCCCTACTAGAATAACATCTCACTCCCAAACTATGGTTGACCTCTGTATAACTAATACTTATCTACACCTTTCAGTAGTACTCACATACCATATAAGTGATCTCCTAGCTATTTTTATAACTAATAATATTCAAGATTTTCATCGTAATAAATTTGGAAGCTGTTTTTCGATAAGGGATCTTTCGGCAAGTAACCTAATCTTATTTAAATTGGAATTAACAAAAATCAATTGGACCACTTTACTTAATTCGAATGATGCTCAACGAGCTTATAATCTATTTATTCAAACTTTTGCTAATATATACAACAAACGTTTCATTCTTAAAAATATCGCAAGAAGTAAGCGGATCAGAAAACCATGGATCAATAATTTTCTTCTAAAAAAAATTTTAAAAAAATGGACTTTTCTCAAGCTTCATACAACACAAATCACTTGATTACCCAACTACATTTCGTAAATTTCGAAATAACTTAAATAAAAAACTAAAACTGGCAAAACAAAACTATCTCGAAAAATTCTTTGAAGGCTCCGATCAAAAAAAAATTTGGTTGAGGTTAAATGAACTCCTTGGTAGAACTAAAGCATCTAAAAACCCAATTAGTAGCCTCGTTATTAGGAATCAAACCATTACCAACCAAAATCAAATACTTACAGCCTTCAATAACTACTTTATCGATTTTCCGTTTGGATTGGCACAGGCCCATAATACAATGTCCTATTTGAATAGCGGATGCTACAAGTATGACGTTAAAGATTCACTATTTCTTTCATCAGTTACACCGGCTGAAATTGCTAAACTAATAAAGGAAATTAACCCTAATAAGGGCCTTGGACATGATCAGATTCACCCGGCTGCCATTAAATATGTTTCAGATATTATACTGCAGCCTCTCACCCACATTTATAATCTATTTCCACAAGTGTTATTCTACAAGATCTTAAAATTTCAGCAGTTACACCTGTATTTAAAAAAGAAAATAGATATGAGATTGCCAATTACAGACCAATATCAATATTGACAGTTTTTGCCAAGATTTTTGAAAAGATACTCTATAAAAGATTATATAGCTTTTTCTCATTAAACAAAATCATTCATCTAAATCAATTTGGATTTATGGAGGGTAGATCAGTGGAACAGGCTTTAATTGCAGTTACAGATTTTATTTACTCTTCTCTGGATTCTAAACAAGCAGCAGTTGGTGTGTTTTTTGATCTGTCGAAGGCCTTTGATACAATTAACCATGAACGTTTACTATATAAGCTTAGTCTAGCTGGTATCCGTGGCCCTTGCAATACCCTTTTCAAAAACTACTTAACTAACAGACAACAATATGTTCACATGAATGGCTGTCGCTCTACACTCCGCGATTCATTATGTGGTGTGCCCCAAGGATCTATTCTTGGACCATTATTATTTAACTTTTATGTCAATAACATTTTTCATCTACCAACATCCTTCGAACCAATTTGCTTCGCTGATGACACAAGTATCTTCTCTAAACATACTGATATTAACAACCTAATCACAATAGTTAATGAAGATATTAAACACATTATTAACTTCTTTAACATTAACTACTTAACCCTTAACAGAACAAAGACTAAGAGCTTTTTATTCACAAATAAAAGAAATATTAATCTAAATAATTTTCATCTTAATATTAATAATGAATCAATTTCATTCTCAACAGAAATTAATTTTCTTGTTATAACATTTCAATCTAATTTAAAACGGGACACCCATATTCACACCATATGTACGAAAATTAGTAGAAATTTGGGAATAATAAGAAATATTGCATATTATTTACCCACTCCAATTCTTATAAATATCTTTACTTTTCTTTGATTTTCTCTAATATATATTATTGCTTATTGGTTTTGAGCTGTACCACAAAATACAATCTCTCGCGAATTACTGCTCTTCAGAAACGTTTTATTTCACTTTTGTCTTACAATAGTCATGTGTCTCACTCCTTTTATTCATCTTCCAATAATACTCAAATATTACTAATTGAAAAATTGCTGATTTACAAGATCTTTATTTTTATGTTTAATGCCATATGAATCGTTTTATATCTTAATCTTATGTCCTTAATCCCACCTGGACATAATCACTTCACAAGAAATCTAAATAATCTAATACCAGAATTCTCCAAAACAAATCTTGGATTGGTATGCACGGGTTGTATGGGCCCTAGGGTGTGGAACCCTCTTCCTGACAGAATTAAAATTTTGAGTTCACTCCCACTTTTTAAAAAATATCTACATAAATATCTTTTGGAAAACAAATTTTTTGTATAATTTCATTGATTTCTTCCTGTTTTTATATTTTAATTTATTTAGTTATTTTGCCTCGGGCAGCTGGGACTCTGTCAGACCTTATGGTCTCTACCCATAGCTGCCCGAGCAGATCGATTATTTGTATGTTTTTTTTATTCCATAATCGTTTCTGCCCGAAAATAAATTTGAATTGAATTGTTTTTTATGAAATTGTACACGGTAATGCAAATCGTTCTTTGACGTTGAAAATGCACCCAAAATAGCTGCTTGCAGTAGATCTTGTGTACATAATCTTTTTTACACGAGGTTGGAGTCATCATCTGCTTTATGACAATAATAAAGGAAATTATTGAGAAGTATAATAAAATTTATAAGTTTTCGATGCAAAATTTACTCGAAGAAATTTATTTGTTAAAGTTAAATATATGTATATATTAGTCTGCTTATATCTATATTTAGTATTATTAAATATATTAACAAAATATATGATTTACGAAGTTAAAGCCTCCCCCCCTTGTAGCTTTCTGAGTCTCCCTCTGTTCGTTGCCCGTTAATATTCGTTGCCCCATATTCCATTACGATATAGCGTTCTTCAAACACTAACACATTCAATAAGTCATTGCTTACGATATATCGTTTCTCAAAAATTAACACATTCAATAAGTCATCGTTCGATAAGTATTCGTTGCCCCATATTCCATTACGATATAGCGTTCTTCAAAAACTAACACATTCAATAAGTCATTGCTTACGATATATCGTTTCTCAAAAATTAACACATTCAATAAGTCATCGTTAATGTTAGCGAAGTGACATTGGTTTGAAAATTGCAGGGTAGTATCCATTGTTAGATTAAGTTACCTGTGTTTATTGGAACGTATTATGAAGATATTTGACGCATGCGCTGTGAAGTTATTTTATTTTGATATTTATATTCCATGGAGCTGAGACCTCTTTCACCCTTCCCAAAACTGATGCCCAATAAATAAAGAAACATCCAATATAATTGTGAAAGACATAGCATCATAAAGAATAGTAATTCTTGTTTCCTATGGACTCAACACGACTGTTGCATGCATTTTTCAATTTCCTTCCAATATTTCTTTCAAGCTCGCACCTGTGTTTACACTTCATCTTCACGATTGTATGCAGGTGATAAGGATCCATATACATATGATTATTTTGAGTTTTGTTTTTTCCCCAAGTGAAATATCATACGAATACACATATAACCAGCTACGAAATTTCTTATATGCAGACATTACTGTCCTGGTAAAAAGAGTCTTCGCAAATTGAAGTTCTTAGAATTAGGAATACGCAAAATATCAGTAACAGAATCGATGAGGTCCATCTTTAAGAGAAAGCTTAAATCTTTCACTATGCGGTTAGTGAATGACTTTGCGTATTTCTGCTTAGGATCAGGGGCGGACTGGGCCAGCCATCCCCGGGGCGGTGCGCCGTCATGATCCTTCGCACCTCCATTAATCCAAGGTATGCGCCCTTTGCGAGGACCGCCCCTTCTTAGGACCAAGTTTTAAGTCAATAACCACCGTTGCCAAGAAAAATTTCTGCACAATGAGGAAATAACAAATAAATCGTTTGTGCCACATCTCATTGAGAATATATTATCTTGCTATTGTTTATTGCATGTGCATCCTCCTTCTTCTTCTTCTTCTTGTGCACACAGTGGATTGTTACAATTAATGTCTGATTGTGCGTTAACATAAATAGACGTTACTTATTTATCATTATTGCTGATACACATGGAACATGGTTGCATTAATTATTGCCATGGGTACGTCAGCAATGTTTACGTAAATATGAAAGAAAACAAATCTAAGAATAAACAGTTCGAAATACCACGAGTGGCTGCGTGTAATCTCATACCTTGTATAACTAGGGCCCCTACACGAGACACATTCGTCTTCATGGAAAGAATCATAAGGGAATATGCAAAATAAAGAATTTTCCCGGGAAGAAGCATAGGAAAATATGCAACATAAAGAATTTTCCTGGGAAGAAACATAGGGGAATATGCAACATAAATAATTTTCCTGGGAAGAAACATAGGGGAATATGCAACATAAAGAATTTTTCCGGAAAGAAGCATAAGGGAATATGCAACATAAAGAATTTTCCCGGAAAGAAGTATAAGAAATATACAACATAAAGAATTTTCCCGGAAAGAAACATAGGGGAATAGGCAACATAAAGAATTTTCTCTGAAAGAAGCATAGGAGAGAATGCACGTGGACGTTGAGTTGGTAATCAAAAATTTTTATTCTACAGTTGCGTTATATTTCTGTTTTTACGGCGCAGGGACAGCAAAGGTCATGCTGCGCCGGGACCTGCAGCTGCTGGAAGAATCCGCACCTCGGCCAACAAGGGTACTAAACCTCCGGACTACGATGGGAACTAAAAAACACGTCTTCCACGACACCATTGGGAATAGAACCTGACTTAAGGGCAAGGCAGACGAACGTGCTACGCCACCGTAAGGAACATAGTATCTAAACATTCCCGTGGAATTAGGATCTCCTAAGACAGTGGGAATCAACTCCCGGACTACAGTGAGAGTTATTAAAAGGTTTTATATTTTCACCTTTGATAGTGGGTCGGACTAACAACATCATCGGCGTACGCAGGGGGGGTTATGGGGGTTATAACCCCCATTGGAAGCCTGTGGCCATCTTTATGAACTTTCTACGTGTGTCTATAAACAGCATGCTTAGTAAACACGTTATTACTGAGCTATAGCAAGCAGGGGTGGATTTAGAAGTCATTCAGGGGGGGGGCTCAAAGGACCTTTACCTTGCATCTTTTCAATGTTAAATTTTCATTCGCGGGTTGGCATCGCCCCTAAATCCGCGCCTGAGAGCAGGGACCTGTGCTTTATGCATGACAATCAAGAGAACAGATTGTAATGTAGACATAAGAAAAGGTGTTCTAAGAACGCAAGTGTGTAAGATGTAAAGATTCGTATTCTTCCTAAGCTTGAGGCTTTAAATTGCAATGCTGGACTTTAAATACGAAAAATAGCAAATAAAATTTATTGATATAGCTTATTTTTCAGATTTCCAACCAGGGAAGTTCCCAGGTGGAACTTCCAAGACTTTTTGCATTCGTTTATGATCGTATTTCGAGTGTTATGCGGCGAGTGGATCGAATCCATGTGGGACTGTTTACTTGTCGTCGACTGGACTTGTATTCCCTTTTTCCTGGCTACTGTCGTATTTGGAAACCTCGTGGTACGTCAATTTTACCATATTTTCTTTTCATAAAAATTAACACAAGTCAATATTTTTGTTGTATTGACTGGAACGTAGTTATAGTATAGCTTTAGTTTTTCTTTTTGAAAATACCCATTGTTTTTGGAGCAGTATAGCCCAGATGCTCTTGCGCCATAAAAAGTCCAAACAAACAAAATACCCATTTTGGCTGTTATCTATCTGGCCTCTGGCGATCTATCTGGCGTCTGACAGGTTTTTTTGATTACGAAAGCAGATAATTGTTAGTCATCTTGATATAGGGGGCATCATGGTTAACACCTTTTAACACTATACAATACAACTGCAAACAAGCAAGCTTACTCTGAAGCCAGTTTCAAACCCAGCGTATCCGAACTATAGCATATCCAGTTATATCCAATCTGTAACCAGCTATATCCGATCATAACCACCGAGCCTTCGGGAAGTGGGGTGGAGGACGTATAGAAGTAGGCAATATTTATACTCGCGGCAAAGCTAACCTGGTGCACTGTTAAGGCTACGACGACCTATTCACGCCCGTGCAACGAGTATTCATTCGCGAATTGGCGAAAAATGAGGTAACCCTCAACATTATTAGACTATTCATCGCCTAATTTGGAATGCAGAAAAACGCGGTTGCCAAAATTCCACGCGCCAAATTTCTCGCCAAGCAAACGAAGTCCTCTGACTGGTCAGTTACTTGAATGACGTCACGGCTCGCTATAATGGATTTTTTCCTAAATTTAATAAATACCAGATTTTAATTGCACAAATATGCCTATGTTTTATGTATTTGAGCATTATTTTAATGTTTTATGTCCGAAATGTATCTTTTATTAATGCTGTTAAGGCAAAAAAGGGCGAATATATCACACAGACAGAATCATACCGTTCTGCTCCTTGTCAGTGTATCAAGTTAGCTTTGCCGCGAGTAAAGCTCTCCTAGTGAACTACGGGGTTTTACTTCATTTACATAGAAGAGGGGCTCCTTACTTAGATATGCTTCCGAAAATCCCCTTCCACCAAAACAAGCTAAATTGCCACCAACTTCGGGTGGTACAACCCTACTTGGCGATTACGGAAATTGGAAATCCAGATTATTACAACCTTAGATTTCATTATAGTGTGAGAGGTGCTCATAGAAAAAAAGGGTGGGCTTGTAGTTTCCCTAGGTTTTTTTTACAACACTCTGGTTACTAGCTATATTTTAAGTCATGTAAACCATTGGACAGTTTTGAAATAGTCACCTATGTGCGTGCGTGCGTGCATGTGTGTGTGTGTGTGTATATATATATATATATATATATATATATATATATAGAGTTGTTCAAAAGTTCTGCCTCCACGTCTGTAACTACTTTATTAACAAAACAAAATAAAATAGTTTACAATGAAAAGTAACTTTGAAATGTTCTTTATCACATGGTGTTTATATTTCCCAAGTGGGACCACTGACTTGGAAACAGTGAGAAACGGAGAATGTCGGCCGATATGGACGTGCGGTTAACACAGCGTGCGGTGATCGAATTCCTGACAGCGGAAGGTGTTGCACCAATCGATATCACATTATTACCCGGATTTAGCGCCTTGGGACATTTATCTAGTCCCGAAACTGAAGGAACATCTTAAGGGTACACGCCTCGTGTCCGACGAACAAGTCACCCAAGCAGTTCGTTCTTGGTGTCGCCAACAGCCGGTCTTATCCTTCTGTGACGTCATGCAACAACTAGTGTATCGATGGCGGAAGTGCATCGCCGCCAGTGGTGACTATATCGAAAAGTACCCTATCGAAAGGTACCCCTTGAAAGGCGGACATTTCAAAGTTACTATTCACTGTAACTATTTCATTTTGTTCTATCCATAAAGTAATTACAGACGTGGAGGCAGAACTTTTTGAACAACCTACGTATATATATATATACAGTATAATATATGTAGACTGACAGTGCATTGTGACAGCCTTCTGTCCATTACTTGATCTATAGAAGCCTTTTAGCATTTTTCCTTTTGTGACGTTTTAAAAACGCACCGACGTTGTGAACTGAATCCTTATGATAGAGAAAAGTTCTATGTTGGCTGAACTTCTTCAATGGCATTTTCTTCCAATTATTAAATTCTTTTGAAACAAGTTGGACTGTGGCTTGAATCGATCTTAAACCGACTCCATGGGTTTGAAAAGCGAACATGCGACGTTTGCTATGGTCACTGGCTTCTACCTTTGGGTAATCTAGATAGTTATGCTTACTCAGTTCAGATGAGCAGAACTTCCGACTGTGGTGAGATTTTCCTTGACTTTATACAGCACTAGCGACAGCCGTGGGAAAATTGCAATTTGCATATGGTTCGCAAAGACTTTTTAGCACTGTTATCCTATCTTCATCAGTGAGGTTAGATTTCTTGACATAATTAGAAATATCTGCAGTCAAAAATTTCCATTTCAAATCCGTTTGATATTGGGTTATGATTTATATTTACCTCCTAGACAGCGTTTGAACCAGACCTGTGGCCAGGATGAAGGGGCAACTGGGGCAGGGAAACAGGACACCCAGGGATTGTTCAATTTATATAAACACGAGCAGCGCGTTTTATGCCCCTGTATTACTCAAATTTTTAACATCCTGCCACCCTATGTTATTATAATGCGTAGGTATAATTGTTGTAGTCTTTTAAAACTGTTTCGATAAAATTTAAAATATATAAAAACCATCTTTCATTGAGATATAAAGTTATAGCGACATCAGTGTGCGAAAAATGCTAAATGTAAATTCAAAACTACTATAAAATTGAATTTCGTTGGCATTAGAACTCCTACTAACGTTATCTGCACCAGTGTCATTAAATTTTTGCACATTGTTTGTCATTACATTACCTCATAAAAATAATAAATCATAACAAATTATAAATAATGTAAGATGTTTATTTACGTAAGTGATTCTGTAACATTTTACATAATGAGGATTTAAAAAAAGTGTTTTCCTCATACTGCTACTCCATTTGAAAATGTGTTATTTTCATTGGTTTTCAGAAATTAAAATACAGCACTTAGCAACATTTTAGAAACCAATCACAAAGCACGCATTGTCATTTTTGAGCGAATGCACCAATGGGGTTCTGAAATCACGCCCCCCTCCCCATTATCGTAGAAGAAAGAATACTTCCTGAGTAAATTGACTTAAATTAGCGAAACACACGTAAACTATTCACTTATATATAGTGTGCTTAAGTACTGTGTACGTATTTGTACGCTTCTGGTAGCGTAATAGTCTGCATAGGATGAATCTTTTACCCTTTATTTCATTTTACAGACTGGATGACAGTGAATTCGGATGGATAATGCCTCGTTTAACTTAGCTCTATACATATTCAATTGGACTGAGATTCGGGTTTGCAGATGTCCAAAATGACCTCAGATGTCAACAGATGGACAAATCATCGTAGTCTTATAATCGCTCGGGAATAATATAATGGATAAGCCTGGCACTCATCATCACAAGAATTAGAAATGATTAGACTTGGGTGAACTTTATCATCAACAGTGTTTAAATAGGCTCTGATGCATATTTTTTCAACGCCTACCAATACGGTCCTTTCACCCGTTCAGTGTTCAACAGCCAAATCATGTATCAAATAATAGCGAATAGTGGTCAGTCGTTCATCCGCATAGGGGGCAGCATAGTAGGCGACGGGCATCACCACAACTCGCAGCACTCAGCCAGTTTCTCTAGTAGTTATCCTTTCTATATCAAACCACGCTCAATATTGTTTAATTATGGATATGTGGCGGCAACCGGTGTTACCAAGGCTTAGAAATTAAATTTGAAATTTAAAATATAATAAAACAAAAAAATAATTTAAGGATTAAAAGAATAGAAATTGATTAATCGAAGAAGAAATCAAATATAAAAAATATTTAAAATTTAAAAAAATTCGAATGAAAACCTGGTAGGGTTGCACTTCAAAAACCGATCTGAAATTTGTTTATTAATTTAAAATAAGTCGGTGTGATTGTTAAATACTTTCCTTGTCGGTGTAAATTAAGTAAGTAAATGTTTATACTTGAAATATGTCATACAGATAAAATATAAAAATGTTTATGCTTTGGAAAAATATGAAATGATCATGCCAAAATTCTGTTAATGAAATACTTATTTTTGGACAGATGTTAAATCTCTTTTTGGCATTGCTACTGTCTTCCTTCGGTGCTTCCAACTTTTCGCAAGCTCCTGTAGAATCCCAAGACGCTAAGAAGATACAAGAGGCAATAGATCGATTCTCACGTGTCTATTACCTGGTCAGAAGATTCCCAACGCAAATACAAAAAGTTTGTAACCCATTGTCATAACTATTTCGAACTTCAGTTAGAAATAAATACCAAAGCATCTTCTTCTTATCAAAGCAATTGCATTTTGACAATTTTTTACTCTTTTATCCTAATTTCACGTGGAGGTGAAGCATGTTAAATATATATTATTTTTCATACAATTTTCGATCTCTAATAACCACAATAAAATGGTTAGTTATAATAAAAAAAATTCTTTGTGGACACACAGCTATTTCATCCAGCTGTCACAAATTTACGTCATGTTTATCGCTCGAAAATGCTCTAATTTCTATCCTTAATCTTAGCCATGGGCATTGGCGTACGCAGGGGGGTGTTGATGAGGGTTGTAACCCCCATTGCAATGAAATTTTGTATATTTAACATAGGAATATGTGAGTTGTAGCTCTGTAAACCCCCATTGAGTCTATAACCCCTTATAAACTTTCTGCGCACGCCTATGGCCATGGATATACCCTCCAGTGTTTACGATTTTATTTTTTTAAATGTTTTATCTACGGTCACGGTCTTTTTTCGATCCCATATCTTGTCTTAATCTTGTATAAACCATATTTTTGTCCATACATACGTCCCATACTGGGTGTGTATAAGCGTCTGACATAACCCTCGTCGATAAATCGAATAAGACCACGTACTTAATCGACATAGCAGTACCCAACACCAATAACATACAGACAACCTACACAACGAAAATCACCAAGTACCAAGATCTCAGACATGAAGTACGAGATATATGGGGTATGGAAAAGATCCTCATCATCCCGTTAGTCATCTCAGCAACAGGGATAGTACCAAAAACGCTTGCGACGAATTTGGAGATACTCAACATTGACCCAAACACCTACATTGAAATACAAAAAGCCACAATCCTAAACACGTGTCACATTGTCAGGAAGTTTCTAGACATGGCACATTAAGAAGTGATGTAAAAAGAGGCTTGGGAACATGGCGCTCTGCCCGTCCCAAAGCCTGTTTCCGCCAAGAATGGGCGAGGAAAACTTTTTTTTTTCTTTTCTTTATATATTATCCTACTGCTGGATGAAGGTCTCTCCAAATGCTTTCCACACAAGTCTATCCTGGGCCATTCGTTTCCACGTCACCCCAACCTCTTTTCTTATTTCATCCACCCATCTAGTTTGAGGACGTTTTCTAGGTCTTCGGTGGTCTCTTGGAATCCAGTTCAGAATTTCTGTTGTCCATCGTTGATCAGTTCTTCTTGCAATATGCCCAGCCCATCGCCATTTCAGCCCTTTTACTTTAACAATGATGTCCTCTACTCTAGTTTGCTCTCTCACCCAAGTGTTTCTTTTTCGATCTCTCCTAGTTATTCCAAGCATGCACCTCTCCATGCTCCTTTGCGTTGTCTGTAACTTTCGTATTGCTCCAACTGTTAGACTCCATGTCTCTGATCCATAAGAGAGGACTGGCAATACACACTGGTTGAAGACCTTTCTTTTTAGACATAAAGGCAATTTCCCCTTCAGGATAAAACTGTTTCTTCCAAATGCACTCCAGCCAAGTTTAATACGTCTGTTGAGTTCTTTCATAATGTTGCCATCCATTGAAATCAGCTGGCCAAGGTAAATATATGAATCAGCAATTTCTAGCTCAATGTTGTCAACTTGTATTTTTGTTTCCTCTACGAAATTATTGAACATGATCTTAGTTTTTTGTAGGTTCATCAGTATATTGTAAACTTTCATTTGATATTACTTCTTTTCCAGGTTCATGACTTACATATACTTTGGGTCTCTTAATGCTGAGTTTAAAACATACTAAAAATTATTATTTATTTAAAATACTCTGGGTTTCTGTAATTAGTCATCTATTTCTCTTAACTTTAATGTATATGCAAAATAGTGTATAAATTCATAGAAAAGCATTTGGTAACGTAACCATGGAAACATGTTTATCACTTCCACATTATGAACAGTAAACATAAACATGGAACCAACTAATTGACATGGTACACAAAAACCTCATTGGGTCAATACTGACGTACGTGGCAATAGCCTATGGCAAAGCAACAAAGTCTCAAATCAACAAGGTACAAGCATTTGGAACTGAGAATCTTCATCGAATGGAAATGCTATCATGATTTAAATGGAAGTAAAGTGACTTATTTGCTAAATAGATCAAAAATCTTGGTAAAAAATACAATATACACAGTTTTTAGACGTATATGCTTTTGTACAGCTTTAAAAATTTTTTTCGATGGCTGTTAGTCATCTTCAAAGAAGCTTACATAATAAAATTACGATTGAGATAAACTGAATTTTAAAATTATTTCACGGCTGTCTAAGGTTACGTAAAATTGACTAAAACCATATGAATTTATTGAAATTATTAAAATGTTTTAAGAAGATGGTAGATAAAAGGAATAAGAAAGGATAACCAGAAGAGAAACAAAAACAAGAGAACGTCTAAAGAAAAACAATAACAACAAAAAAATAATAACACAAAAATTGAGGATATTATTGTAACCGAATGTGGCGGTAGCTTATCCATGCCGGATGTAAATTAGTGGTAAAGGACATATCATTGACCAAGTGATCATTTTTCTGATGGATAAAAACGATTAAAAAAGTTTAAATCTGCGGGAGAAGGGCGTGATTAATTTTGCTTGATCAAAGTTGAATTTATGGTAATAAAATCAACAATGATTAGCTATGTATGATTTACATAATTCTTGTTATTTGGCATATACTTGGTGTTCTTTTATCCTCAACCGAAGCGCGGTTTGACAAAGATAGGATTTCGAACACAAGCAAAGGATTTTATAAATTCTCCACAAATTATGATCTGGAATGATATCTTTTGATTTTGTAATACCAATTATTTTGATTGGGGAGAAAGTAATTTTAAAATTAAATTTAGAAAGAATGGAGGCAATTTTCGAACTAATATTAGGAATGTATGGTTAGCAAATAGGTTTCAAAGAAAATATTTTGATTGGAGAGAGGCAAAAGTCAGGTTTTTTGATAGAAAGTTTTCTAACAGCTCGATCCACAATAATTGGATTAAAACTCTGGAAAATGGCGATATTTCTGATATAAATAAGTTCTATATTGACCTATCTCCTTCAGTGGAACAAACCTCAAAGGAACGGTATACACACCAATAAAAACTGCTCATTTTCTGGCAAAAGGTGCGCCCTGAAGTGGAATGTGGAGGTAATAGGATGGAGGATGACTTGTGATAAACACTCAAAAGAAAGCGAGAATCAAATTTTTTAATTATAATATCCAGGAAAGGGAGTTGTTATCAACCTCACATTCATACGAAAATTGAACGTGTTGCTTAAAAGAATTGAGAGTATTGATGAGAAGTAATGAATCGTCGTCATCATCATCAAGAATGGCGAAATATAATCTACATAATGGACCCAGAATTTAAACTGAAGTTGTTCCAAAAATTTTTTTTCTACATAATGTAAAAAGAAGTCTGAAAGAATGGGTGATGAGGGGTTACCCATAGCGAGACCATCAGTTTGTTGATAATAATCGTTTAAGAACGATAAAACCTTTTGTATCATACAAATTTCAGTGAGGTGGGTGAGTTCTTGAATCTCAAAATCAGAATAATGAAATTCTTTCATACGTCTTGATAATGATCGAAGCGCTCCATAAATTGGAACATTCGTGAAAAGACTTTTCACATCAAATGAAACCATTTTGTTGGAACTAAAAGGAGGCTGTCAGATTTTATCCACAAACTGAAGTGAGTTTTTTATTGTTAATGAGTTATTGTATGTCAATGTAGCACCATTGTGAAGTATTAACAATATACATAATACATTTATTATTAAAGGGAATTATATAAAACTTTCTTTAAAAAACAAAGGAATAAAACGCTATTTGTTCGTACGAAAAGGAAGTAATATCACATTATGTTGTCATCAGTCGATACCAGAAGGAAGTAGAATTATACAGAAGTTTGAAATAGGAATTTTTCGCAATTTTGGACAGAAAAATATTTTCACATCAACCATGTACTACGCCTTGGTCCTTACATTATTATACTTGTACTCTTTCTCTCAAATGAATGGGATTCTTGGGTCTTAATTTTATCCTCAAAGAACGGTTGTGCAATGCGAAATATCTTGTACACACAGAGTTTAGTGTACTTTTTTTCCAAATTTCTCTTAAAAGATTTTCAGATATTTGCCCTATCAAAATTACAGAACATGAAAAATAATCAAACAGTGACAATAGAAATTAAACAATAGGAGGGAAAAAAGTATAAAATTTACATAATTGTTTGGAAAAAGAATTCGCGGAAAATAACGGGAAACTTCGCGCCCTTAGAATTACTATAATAGCGATGATTAACCTAGTGATGCATTAATATTCTGCGCCACAATATTACCACGATAAATTTGATGTTACCAGTTGAAATAACCACCGTTGTCCGAGGTTTTATTCGAGGTTCTTATCCTTTGAAAAACTGTAACTTTGACCTTGTGCCGCAGAACAAAAAATATCAATAATCAAAATAAATTTTAATATATGTGAAGGAGCAGATATTGAGAGCTGAATGATAAAAAAAAAATTTATATATATATTTAAAGATCAGAATCTAATGGAGTAAAACAACGATTATCCGTCAGACAAGGGACCAGAGCCTTGACGGATAATTGAAAAGACC
>QLNU02014802.1:163099738-163141946 GCA_006491805.2 Dysdera silvatica | reverse complement strand
AAAAACAGGTATTTAATATCAACGGATCGCAAGCTCAACCCCCACCCCACATAAATTAAGTCCTGCCTTAATGGTTGATTAGATGTATATTTATGACGCAAGGTCATAATGGACGAAAAATCAAAGCGGCTCCCAATATTCTACACCCTTTTAAATAATCCACTATTTAAAAAAGTAAAAAATCCTGTGAAATGATGTCCCCAAATATCAAAAGGAAAAATCAAGTAGAAATGCTTTCAGCCCAATCTTAAATTTTCTTAAGGAGTAAAGATTTTTAAAATCATTTGGTAACGCAGCCCCAATATGATTGAAATTTTGGCCAGTATATTCAGCCCTGGCATACTCGACAATTATATAATTTTTATGTCGTGTATTATAATCATAAGATAGATGGCATCGTGCTATAATATCAGTAAATTCTAAAAGTTTTAAACGACGAAAATAAAGCAGAAGAATCCTAAACTGTACGAGAGTACGAAAGTTCATGAGACCATAGCATCTGGCCGTATTGTCTAAGTCGATGTGACAGCTAAGATCTAAAAGAGAAATAAATTTTCTCTGGAGAGTGTCTATTTTATGAATATCACTATTAGATGTCAGACCCCATGTGGTGATACAATAATTTAAATGCGTAAAGATAAGTGTATAATATAAAATTATTTTCACCTTAATCGGAAGCAAATGTGTTAGTGTGGTCAAAACTCCTATATTTTTGCTTATCTTAAGTGTTATGTTTTTATATGTTCATTCCAAAGCAAGATTTCCTGAACCATGACTCCCAGAAAAGAGATCTTGTTAACCATTTCAACCTCCCTCCCGGCTATGTAAATATTAACATTTTGTCTTCCCCTCTCCCCAATTCTTCGACCAAAAAGCATGCCCTTAGTTTTATCAATATTGAGGCTTAGAAAATTACTACACAGCCATGAATAATATAATTTTATTTTATTATTAATCCTTCAAACCAGATGTTCCAAATCTCTGTCATTAAAAATAATAATAGTGTCATCCGCAAATTGTATAACAGTGGTATCAACGTCAATGCACATTAGATCATTAAAATAAATGAGAAAGAGCCACGGGCCCCGTACCGAACCTTATGGAACGCCATATTGTGAAATTTGTACGTTGGTTGAGCGTTGGTCCTCAATTCGGGCAAATCGTTTGTTGTTATTGAAATAATTACTTAAAAGATCATGAATTTTTCCCCTAAACCATAATATAATTTAGAAAGCAAAATATCTCTATCTAGGGTATCAAAAGCTTTGGAGAGATCACAGAATAAAGCTATTGTTTTTGGATTTTGTTCAAAAAATCTTGAATAATTTTTATCGTCTTCATCGGAGCTAAGTCCGTACCCTTTCCCTTACGAAAACCATATTGAAAGTTATGCAGAATTGAATATTTATCAGTAAAGGTAGAAAGTCTAGAGTGTATCAACCTTTCAAATCTCCTGCAAAAATATTCATAATTGAAATGGGTCTATAGTTATTTAAATCATTCAATACTCCCTTTTTGTGAATTAGAATAATTTTGGAGACTTTCATGTCAGTAGGAAAAGTACCAGTATCCATATAATTGTTGAACAAAGTACAGAGTGGTTTACGCAACACCTCCGCATCAATTTTAATTGATCTGGGGAGAACACCATCTGGCCCCAGACCTTTCTTAGTATTTACACCTTCAATTCAATTATGACTTCATTAATAGTAAATGGTTCAAAATAAAAAGAATTAATGTAGTCGCGTTTGAAATATTCATTAAATGTCCTATTCTGAGAGGGAATATCGGCTCTTTGTAAATTTGGTATTTCTGCACAAAATCCGTTAAATTTATTCGCAATATCGGAGGAATTTGCAATAATATTACCACCAATCTTTAATGATGTAGGAGTCTTTTTTTTTTTCGGATTACCCCTCAGAAGGGAATTTAAATTCTTCCACAACACCCTTGAGTCAGAGTTTTCAAATAAATTGTTATAAGAATCCCGTTTAGTTCTCTTAACGTCCACATTTAATTTATTTCTAAAGGTTTTAAAGTTTGACCAGTCCAATGCATTTCTTGTTTTTATAAATCTATGGAATAACTTATTATTCTTATTAATTTGTCCACGGATTTTATTCGTCATCCAGCATTTTTTCAGTTTCTTGTTTTTCCTATATCTTATTAAAGGAAAAAATTCGTTTTATAATTTGATCAACCCATTAATGGTAAAATGATAAACGTCATCTGGATTCGCTAATGATCAAAGAGTTTTATAAAATTTATAGAAGCCGAACTCGTAATAAATAGGTTAATATTGCATTCAGAGAAACGTCTAATCTGGATATATTCGTTATACAAATTGGAATAACTGTCTTTATAAAACATAAATATTGGCAAATGATCACTAAGGGCAAGGCCCAATAGCCCCGACACACAATTAACCAAGTTTCTAATACACAAATCAAGACAACTTGTCTATGCTATTGTCACTCTAGTTGGCCATTTTATTGTATTAATAAAACCCCAACTCTAAATTAAATTTACAAAATCAATCTTTTCCTTAGTATCAGTTAACAAATCTAAGTTGTAATCACCCATTAAAATTAACTAACCTCTTTCGAACATTTTCAGTGTACTTTAAAATATTACTTATGAATGAACAGAAAGACGACAAGTTCCCCGCTTGGGGCCTATAAACAACTCTAATAATATTCTTACTATTTTCGACCACTATTACTTCATATGACGATGAAGAGCGAGTCAATTCAGCATTTATATCAAATTTTTCCAACAAATAAATGGCCACTCCACCTGCCTTTGACCTTCCCTCCTATTTAAATAATATGCTGTGTAACCTGGGGTATCGCAATTTAGGCCCATCTGTAACCAGGTTTCATTCAAACCGATAATATCCACCATTAACATCAACTTGACACGAAAAAGTTCGGTTAATTCTCCTAATTTATTGTGTAGACTACGACTATTGATGTGGAACATTAAGACTTCATCGTTAGCCTTATTGTTGAGGAGATCGGCGAGAGAGTTAACTGTGACAATGCCAGTATCTCGTGAAGCCACAATTTTATCGAGGTCAACACCCCGTGGGAAAGGGGAGGGGGGAGCTCTAGACCAATGACATCGAAAAAATCTAACATAAAATAAAGTTAAAAAGATTTATACCGAACGAATAAAAAATAATAAGCAATAAAAAAGGAGAAGAGAGAAAAAGTGAGCGCGCCGCGATTAATATAACATTAGATTCATTAATTAACCATATACAATATAATAAACAATTCATTTTTTAGTAATAAGTAATTCGTATATAAGATACGTGATCAAACCGAATCATGGGCAAGACAATGCATCAAAACCCCCGCTGTTTTTTTTATAAACTAGCACACTCATGTACCAGAAGCAGAGAAAACGTTATCTAAAACGCCTGAATCACAACAGAAAAGTCCAGTAATATAAAGCAATGTTTAAAGACAGTATAGTATACCCCCAGCCGTCCACGGAAGACAAAATCTCTCAAGGACAAATGAGAAGTCGGAATGAGCTGCAACATTTATCAAACACTTCAGGAGAATGAAAGTGATATAACAAACCCAGGTCCGATTAAAATGATGGTTATGAAATAAATATTGTTAGCAATATAGTAGTAAACAAATACAATACGGAATAAGCAATATTGTTACTCAATATACAAACAATAAGTAGTCAATTAACGTATAATATGAAAGAAATGAAATGCAAAAATGTTCGAATCCAATCAAGTTAATCGTGCAAGATCATTCCATAACTGTATGACCGTAAATAACGTTTTAGTTCAAACTTCCCAGTTGGTTGTGAATTTATGGTGCAAGGATAGCAAGGGTCATTCTGCGCCGAACATAACTTCCCAATAGATCATTTTCCCTTAAACAGGGTTAAATCCTTCTTTCCATGAGATATAATACTCTTGGAATGACCAGTACAGTCCTATTTGTCACCTCCCATACAAATCCAATCAACTATAGTCACCACAATAAACCAGCAAAAGAAAAGTTCAAAATTTCCAACTTTACACAAGAGGTAACAAGGCGCAACCAACCAAAAATTTACTAATTAAGAGCAAAAATATAAAACAAAAAGCATGGGGCAAGTGTTAGTTTGATGTGTAATAAGAGAATTTAGATTTTGGAATTCCTAATGCAATAAAAAAAACTTACTCTTCTACAAAATTAAAAATACTGAGAAATGGGAATTCTATGTCATACATGCACTTTAAATATGCAATTCTTTGGATTTTAGTCTTTTCTAAAGGCAGGAGTTGTCTTTCCATATCACAACTCACTCAGAGGCAAGGCTCTCCCAAAATTGATGGAAATGTGGAGCATAATTTAAGATCCTGATCCCTCCCACCTTGCAGTTCTTAAAAAAAAAAGCTTATTAACAGTTCATTGTGGTCGGAGAATTATTTCCCTGGACCGTAAGTAGTTTGAATTCAAGGTCTGAAGGGGCGCCGCCGCAAGATATCGGGTTTCACAATCGGATAAGCTTAATTTACTGGGAAAAAATTGTTTTTAAAAGTGGCTTTTAAAAAAGTAAAATTCTTTTCGTAACTCCAATACCGTGGAATTAACAATCGAATAGAACACTTGAACATGAAGGGTCTGTTTACAGTAGATGGCAAGTAGCTTATTGGTCAGCGAAACGCGCTCTTGGAAACAATATTCCCCCCTCTGCCCCCCCCCCGCTTCCATCCCTCCGGTAGCGAAGCGTGGGTCGCTGTCATTGCCAACGAGCTGATGATTTATTGAAAGTCGGTTGTCGCGCCCTCTCCTCTTCCCTACCCGTCGCCCGTTCTGGCTCGAGCCCTGACCAATGACGTGGGAAAAGACTCGTCCGAGGTGAAATTAGTTTCTGCAAACTTCTACTAATTTCGAGAAAGCAGTAGGGTTCATTATTTCCAGATTGTTCTCTATAAGCTATTTAAAGCTTCCCCGTATGGATTGGAAGAGAGAGAGAGAGAGAGCCAGAGATTAAGATAATTGACGCCGTTTTCATCTGAAGATTTTGACCTAGTTGAGTAGCTTTTGTAATCGCTCGCTACGGGAACTTTTGCCTTCGTTGAAAAGTTTATGTGGATTATTTGTGAAGTTTATTGTGAGTATTTGTGAACTGTATTTGTCAACTCGTCAAGTTATGTTTCTAAGTGTTGAAGTACTGTGATTGAGAACATTTATTTTCAAGTCAACATCTTGCCATCCCGGCAATTATGCTTGTGAACTCATCGTTACGAATGAGTAGCGAATTTTATGATTTGAACTTAATAGTGGCTGTACAAAGCCCTGTGCTCCGAAAGTCATCTTTGTAAATACTTGTGAACACTAGAAATCATCATCTTCATAATTCTTGTAAATATCAGTAATAATCGTCATCGTTGAATTATTGTGCATCTTGTGAATATGCGTAATGAAGAGTTAAGAATTTCCACTGTTCTCAGTCAGATCTAAGAACCTGCCCCAGTTTGTAATGACTTACCCGTGTAAATAAAAGAAGTTCTCTAACAGCATGTACGTACAGATTAATTATTGCGAGTGGAAATTTCACTAAGTCTAAAAAACTCTCTGGAACGCAAAGACGCAAATTAGCGCAAGACGAGAAAGCATCGAATGCAGCATTTTAAAAAAAAGTGCCGAAACTGACAACCTACTTTTCTCTTGCAAATTGTTCCTCAGCTGTTGTTTCTAAAGTCGTGAGTAATTAAATATAAAATAAACTTATTTACAACATAATATGAAAGCATTGATCCGTCAACAGAAATAAGCTTAATACAGTCGGATGATACTTCTGAATCCAGTGACATCATCATCACAGTGGCATCCTCTTCTGACACTACTGCTAACATCAATCTACAAGTATCAAATGACACACTTTTGCAAAACGTATCTGCGGATGGTAGCAGCAGGTTTGAATGTCTTACAGCAGATCCCTCAACTTGGCCGGAATGCCTTAAAAAGGGGGAGAGAGATGAACTTGTTCTAAAAGGACCGCTACCTCTAACTAAAACTGATAATGAATATCCAAAGAATGACCAAAAGAGGCATTTTTCCAATGACTTTCAGTATCAATGTGCTGTAAACGGCGAAAGGGTAAGGCACCGGTGGTTGATTTATTCCTTCGTTAATGACTCGGTATATTGCTTTTGGTATCGTATTTTTGATCCCAACTCTAAATCACACCTTGGCCAAAAACCAGGGATAAATGATTGGAAGCATATTGCAGTCAGACTTCGTTCCCATGAAATCACCTCAGAACATTTTAAATATATGACGCAGTTGCATGAAGTGGAATTTCGCTTGAAAGGGAATATTTCCATCGAACATGAATTGTTGACTCAAATTCACACCGAAACTGAAAGATGGCAAGAGGTATGAAAACGTCTTGTATCAATAACCTTGTACTTAGCAGAACATAATATTGCTTTTCGAGGTTCATTATCGAAGCTTTTCACAAAGAACAATGGCAACTTTCTAGGCTTATTACAACTTTTTGGACAATTTGATAGTGTAATGATGTACCATTTAGGACAGGTACAAAGTGATAGATCTCTTCAAGTTAACTTTCTCAAAAAAAGTAGAATTCAAAATGAGCTTATTTGTCTTCTAAGCAATAAGGTAAAACAAGCAATTATCAAAAAAAAAAAAAAATCCAAGTACTTCTCTGTCATTATGGGCAGTACGGCCTGCAAAAGGGTTGCTGGTATCTAACTGGAAGGAGACCCACACGCTGAACGTATGTGACGATGTGTGGAACCGGCCGGGCCAGTAACCTAGTGTCCTACCCCGCCTTCAAGTGGTGCAGGCCGGGCTTTCTATCCAAGAGGCAAATTAATATTTGCTGCACGGATGGAAAGGCGGAAGGGGAGGGCTAATTCACCAACCCGTCTAGCCAGCGTGGTGAAATGATGGCTAATTCCTCCAATATGCTAATACACCAAAAACCATGGCCCCTAGTCTCCAGGTGCTGGAGTGCTCCTGATCAAGGCAGCGGTCAGCGTGGCATGAAAGCAGGGGGTGCTAAGAATCACTGGAATGGCCCAGGCTGCCGTTTGTTATTGACCTTGGCAACGTATAATGGACGATCCCTTGCTTCTGAAGCAAAACTTCAAGAATTGGAAGAAGAACTTGACAAGATCAAATGGGACATTGTAGGACTCAGTGAAGTTAGAAGAAAAGGTGAAGAGTTGGTGGAACTTAAAAGTGGACATTTGTTTTATTATAGAGGAACGGAAACTGGAAGAACAAGTGGTGTTGGCTTCTTAATCAACAAAAGAATTAAAGACTACCTTCTTGAAGTCGAAAGCACGTCAGATCGAGCAGCGAGGCTCGTTGTTCAACTAACCCAGCGATACCAACTTCAGATAGTACAGGCATATGCACCAACATCAAGCCATACCGACGAGGAGGTTGAGGAATTCTATGAAGAAATCAAACAGCTACATACCAAGGGGAAACAACACATCAAGCTCATCATGGGAGATTTTAATGCAAGAATTGGACAACAGGAACAAGGAGAGACATCGGTTGGTAAATACGGATACGGGGAAAGGAATGAACGTGGCGATCAACTCATAGAATTTGCCGAAGCTGAAAATCTTAGCATCATGAATTCATTTTTTAAGAAGAAACTACAAAGAAAATGGACATGGAAACACCCCAATGGAGGAACCAGCGAAATTGACTATATACTGGCAAACAAGAAATCAATTATTGAAGATTGCAGCATACTGAACAGATTTAATACTGGAAGTGATCATCGAATGGTGAGATGTAAAATGCACTTAAATACTAAACTAGAAAGGCAGAAGCTCATTAGGAAACAAGTATGTAAGAGGGTGGATTTAAAGAAATTAAAAGAAAATACCGAGGCATTCAAGTTGGAATTAAAAAATCGCTTTTCTGCACTGGAAGGACTTATTGAAGAAGTTGACATCTCAGAAGCAAATGAAAACATTGTTAAGACAATAATTGAAACTGCTGGGGAAATTGGTGGTGTAATATGTAAAAAGCAGAATAGCAAATTATCTGAGAAGACGAAACAACTCATGAAAAGGCGAAGACTTATGAAGGTGGACAATCAAAATACCAGTCGCAAGATCGAGTATGTAGAACTTTGCAAAACTTTGCGCAAAAACATGAAAGAAGATATAAGAAAATTCAATTGTGAGTTAGTAAGGAAGGCCATTGAAAGCAACAAGAGCCTTAGGGTTGTTAAAGGGAGTTTGTCTATTGGGAAGAAACACATCATTGCATTAAAAGGAGAGGATGGCACCGTAACAAGAAATAGGGAAGAAATACTTAGAAGAGTTGAAGAATTCTACAAAAATCTATACGAAAGTAACAGTGAATTAAACGAAGACATTGAAATAGTCGAAGGAACAGCTCCTAAAATCTTAAAAGAAGAAGTTTCATTTGCAATAAAAAATATGAAGAAAGGAAGAGCCCCTGGTGATGATGGTATTACATTAGATATCCTAAAAGAAGCTGGAGAATATGTAGAAGACATACTTGCAAAATTCTTTACCAAATGTCTTAACAGCGGTAACATACCAAACCAATGGGATTCTGCAACAGTAATTCTTTTGCATAAAAAAGGTGATAAAGAGGATTTGAAAAATTACCGACCAATTAGCTTGTTACCTGCTATTTATAAAATCTTCACAAAAGTGCTAACACATCGCCTGCAGAAAAAATTAGATGCAGCTCAACCAAGAGAACAAGCTGGATTTCGAAGTGGATTCAGTACAGTGGACCATATTCAAGTATTAAGAGAATTAATTGAAAGAACACATGAATATGAACTTCCATTGTGTGTTGCATTTATTGACTATGAGAAGGCCTTTGACTCTATTAAAACATCAGCAGTCATCAACTCTTTAAGATCAACAGACATTGAGGATGTGTACATTGACATGGTGAAACGTGTGTATAAAAATGCAAGTGCAAAATTTCGGTTACATAAAGATACCAAAACTATCAAACTTGGCAAAGGGGTGAGGCAGGGAGATACCATTTCTCCAAAACTTTTTACTTCAGCTTTACAGATGATTTTTCAGCAGATAAATTGGAATAACAAGGGAATAAAAATAAATGGTGAATATTTAAATCATTTGCGGTTTGCTGATGACATTGTTATTTTTTCAACGAACCCATCAGAACTCCAAGACATGGTACAGGAGCTCTCAACTAGAAGTAAAGAAGTTGGACTCAAGATGAACCTACAAAAAACTAAGATCATGTTCAATAATTTCGTAGAGGAAACAAAAATACAAGTTGACAACATTGAGCTAGAAATTGCTGATTCATATATTTACCTTGGCCAGCTGATTTCAATGGATGGCAACATTATGAAAGAACTCAACAGACGTATTAAACTTGGCTGGAGTGCATTTGGAAGAAACAGTTTTATCCTGAAGGGGAAATTGCCTTTGTGTCTAAAAAGAAAGGTCTTCAACCAGTGTGTATTGCCAGTCCTCTCTTATGGATCAGAGACATGGAGTCTAACAGTTGGAGCAATACGAAAGTTACAGACAACGCAAAGGAGCATGGAGAGGTGCATGCTTGGAATAACTAGGAGAGATCGAAAAAGAAACACTTGGGTGAGAGAGCAAACTAGAGTAGAGGACATCATTGTTAAAGTAAAAGGGCTGAAATGGCGATGGGCTGGGCATATTGCAAGAAGAACTGATCAACGATGGACAACAGAAATTCTGAACTGGATTCCAAGAGACCACCGAAGACCTAGAAAACGTCCTCAAACTAGATGGGTGGATGAAATAAGAAAACAGGTTGGGGTGACGTGGAAGCGAATTGCTCAGGATAGACTTGTGTGGAAAGCATTTGGAGAGACCTTCATCCAGCAGTGGATAGATAATGGTTGAATATGATGATGATTCAATGTGTTTAAACATGCTATAATTTCATTCAGATTTTACCTTACAATAATAGCTTTAAACTAATCCACACAACAAAACTTTCTGTAGGTGTTCCTCTATCTTCAAATAAACAGATATACTTATTTTATTTATGACTGCAAAAGATAACGATGCTGGTCATTCAAAAAGCAGTAAAAGTGTTAAGAAAGGAGGGCACATTCAAAGGAATAGTCAAACGATGACAGTATTTATGCCATTGCTGAATTATACTCAGCTCTCGACAGTAGCTTTTTGCAGTTTCTGTTGACCAATCAAAATCTTTTCATTGGTTATGGCTTTTTGTTTTTCCGCTAAGATACCATTCCTAGTATTTCTTTAAGATTTTTTTTTAAATTAAGTGAAAAATTTTGTATTGTGTTATTTAATAACCTAAGATTATTGTTTCATGACCATAATATGTGTGCGTGACTACATTTTTTTCCCTTCTTCCCCTCCCCAAAGGAAACTGCTGTAATCAAAATGGAAAAGATCACAAATCAAATGAAACCATTGAGTGTGCTGATGGTTGCAGAACACAAAAGAACTGCAAATAATCCTTCATTGACCGATGAAGAGGAGCTTGCGCCAATGCAGACATGGCCAATTACTAAATTTTGTAAGTTGTGTCCTTGAAAATAAAATTTCAAGATAATTTAAATTTTATTACATATATATTATCAGGGCTCAACAAATCAGTTAACCGTGCTCATTGGACAAGAATGCCTCAGAGAGGGACCTTAGAACCCAGTACGAAAAGATTTCCTACTTGACAGCTGTAAGAATCTGGACTCCAATGGCGACTAAATTTGTCGAGTTCCATCTATTATGTTTATATTGTGTTGAAATTTTTTTAACCAGAGCTGAAAACTGATACCGAATCAACATATATATTCTTAGTTTGTGATCTTTTGAATACAAAATCCATCCTCCATCACTGCAAAACTTTAATTTCTGAAAGCTTTGTGCATATATAATTTTTTAATCTATAATATCTGGGGACTGCACGCCTATTAATGGGATATGATCTTAATATTCCTGATGACAACAACAATCCAATAGGGTTAAGTGGAATTATTGTCATCCTATGGTGGAAGAATGAAAATGTGATAGTCTACCATGTGAAAAGTACATGTTTGAATTTATATGGTAGCGAACATTTTTGCCTGTTCCCTATTAATCCAAAGCTCATGGTTTAATATCCTGTGTGTGTGACAGAGGATTGAATTTTCCGGAAAATTGTAGGTTGAAGTGTGCCATAAACTACCAAGTAAAAAGTAATAGTGTCTCGGTAATATTGGGCAATTTGTGATAACTATCGTGTCCACTTGTTTCACTGGTATTAACAAACTTGAGCCTGTTAGGGATATATTTTTTAAGTGAAATTCAATGAGTGTTATGTGTGAACCTTGTAAAATAACATTTTAGGTAATACAAATCATTAAATTAAAATAAATTCACATACTTTTTAAGTTAACTTACTGTGTATACTTTGCATTATTCAGTTTAATTTTAATGCTTTTTCCACTTTTATAGATGAAGAAATGAAATATATTGCATCAATGTATCGTGAGGAATTATTTATTAAAACTGAAGTTTGGTCAAACATTTGCCATCAAAAGACAGCAGAGAATGTGAAGTGCTGCGTGATACTTTGGAAGTTTCAGTCTCAATTAAACAAATGTAAATTAAATTTAGAAGGCCTTGTAATCGAATGCGGATTAAAAAGTTTTTGATCTAAAAAAGTATTTCTTCGATGTGGTTTCTATTTTAAGACTATAAATCAGGATAGCAAAATGAATCTTTTATATTATCTACATGGTGGCCCAGAAACAAGGCTGGCCTGACTGGGAAACCCTCCCCCTCCACAGTTGGAATAATCAAGTTCCAAGTTGGGAAAATCAGTTCAAACTCCGAAAAAAAGGGATGAATAATTAATTCTTTGGGTAGTTGGAAATTCATGCAATTGCCAACTTGGCAAAAATTTAATTTTCTGGGGGGGGGGGGGGGTGGAATGGTTTTCCCCACTCTTCAACTTTAGACAATTGGAAAATTTTTTGACGTTGGCAAAATCAATGGTTACTTGGAGAAAAAGATTGACTTTTTTGCTTTTGTTGGTCGAAAAAATTTGCGATTATAACTACCCATTTTGTTAATAGTTATTTCCGTTTCCACGTCTGTGGTATATTGTCCAGCCCAGGACCGGCTTTATGGGGGGATAGGGTGAGTCTTCCCCAATTGGAAAAATCAAGTTCAAAGTTGGGGAAAATCAGGTTGAACTCGAGAAAAACGAAAGTGATGAATAATAAATTCTTCGGGTAGTTAGAAATTCGTGCAATTTCATTTGCCAATTCGGCAAAATTGAGTTACTTGGGGGGGGAAAAAAAAACAGACTTTTTTGCTTTTGTTGGTCGAGAGAATTTGCGATTATAACTGCCCATTTTATTAAGTTTTTGTTTCCACATTTGTGGTATATCGTCCAGCCCATAGGGCACAGATTCGGGGACTTCGCCTCTCCCTCCTTCTCGTTTTACTCTCACTTTAAGTAACACAAAGAAGAAACCAAGACTTTAAACAATGTGGTCATATCCTTTCGTCTTTCGATTCTGTAGTTTGCATTTGCCGGCAAGTTAAAGTAGGCTCCTATATCATCGCTGTTGGGGGAAACAGGGCAATAATTAAAAAGAAACATTATTTTCAACATTGTCCAGTTTGGAAATTTTTTTTTTTTAAGCTCTTTGGTGCTGCCTTTAGGCCTGTGCCTTGTGTGCCTACTTAGAAATCCGCCACTGTGTAAGACATATAAAGTGATCAAACAGCAGTACTAACCAATGTTTATTGGTGTAGTGATATCAGCACCGATGTTATGGCGTGATTAGATGGTGAAACGTTCGAAAGAAAATAAAGCCCAGTAAATCTTCTTCTTATTAGACAAGGGGCCCAGTCTCAACAAATTTACTCTTGTAAATACCTTTCAATTTTTTAAAGTTCATACATTACACTATGAGTATGAATAATTAATTATGGTATAACATAAAGATTATTAATACACATTTTCTGGTACACTTCTTTGCTGACTAATCACTGGCATTTGCAACATAGATGTTATTTTGTTTGTTTTTAAGAACAGGGGATGTACCACACATTATTGTAATCGGCTTGCAAGCACTTTTTATGACGTCATAATGAGCGCTACAGCCTTTCTTAAATTCTAAATGATTTCAGTGTAAAACTCTAAACTGTGGTGTCACCACTACTGTTTTTAATAAGAATTATTTTTATAAGGGCCATCCATAAATTACGTCACACTTTCTGAGGTTATTTTCAGGACCCCCTCCCCCACCCATTCCCATTCCCTGATCATGGTCTGTCACAAGCACAGCATCCCCCACCCTTGGACCGTGACATCATTTATGGATGTCCCATAAAGAATTCCAAACCAAATGTATCCAATACTTTTATATTTTAACATGGCTACATTCCAATATTCTACAGATGGTTGTTAACATTATATCTTTATTGTCATCATATTCAACCATAATCTATCCACTGCTCGATGAAGATCTCTTCAAGTGCTTTCTACACAAGTCTATACTTAACAATTCGCTTCCGTGTCACCCCAACCTTTTTTTTTTTATCTCATCAACCCATCTAATTTGAGGATGTTTTCTAGGTCTTAGGTGGTCTCTTGGAATTCAGTTGAAAATTTCTGTTGTCCATCGTTGATCAGTTCTTCTTGCGATATGCCCAGCCCATCGCCATATTAGCCTTTCTACTTTAACAATTATGTCCTCTACTCTAGTTTGCTCTCTCACCTAAGTGTTTCTTTTTCGATGCTTCCTAGTTATTCCAAGCATGCACCTCCCCATGCTCCTTTGGGTTGTCTGTCACTTGCATATTGCTTTGAGTATTAGACTCCATGTCTCTGAGCTGTAAGAGAGAACTGGCAATACGCTGGTTGAAGACCTTTCTTTTTAGACACAAAGGTAATTTTCCCTTCAGGATAAAACCGTTTCTTCCAAATGCACTCCAGCCAAGTTTAATACGTTCGTTGAGTTCTTTCATAATGCTGCCTTCCATTGAAATCCGCTGACCAAGGTAAATATATGAATCAGCAATTTCTAGCTTATTGTTGTCAACGAAAATTATTGAACATGATGTTAGTTTTTTGTAGGTTTATCTTGAGTCCAATTTCTCTATTTCTAGTTGAGAGCTCTTATACCATGTCTTGGAGTTCTGATGGGTCCGTTGAAAACATAACCATGTCATCAGGAAATCGCAGATGATTTAAATATTCACCATTTATTTTTATTCCCTTGTTCTTCCAATTTATCAGCTGGAAAATCATCTGCGAAGCTGAAGTAAAAAGTTTTGGAGGAATGCCATCTCCCTTCCTTATACCTTTACCAATTTTGATAGTTCTGGTATCTTTATGTAACAGAAAGTTTGCACTTGCATTTTTATATACACATTTCACCATGTCAGTGTACACATCTTTGACATCTGTTGATCTTAAAGAGTTGATGACTACTGACGTTTTCATAGTCAAAGGCCTTCTCATTGTCAATAAATGCAACACACAATGGAAGTTCATATTCATGTGTTCTTTCAGTTCTCTTAGTTCTTGAATATGGTCTACTGTACTGAATCCACTTTGAAATGCTGCTTGTTCTCTTTGTTGAGCTGCATCTAATTTTTCTGTAGGCAATGTGTTCACACTTTTGTGGATGTTTTATAAATAGTAGGTAACAAGCTAATTGGTCATTAATCTTTCAAATCCTCTTTATCTTAACCTTATTTTTTATGTAAACGAATTACTGTTTCAGAATCCCATTAGTTTGGTATGTTACTGCTTTTAAGACATTTGGTGAAGAATTTTGCAAGCATTTTTCTACATGTTCTCCAGCTTCTTTTAAGATATCTAATGTAATGCCATCATCGCCAGGGGATCTTCCTTTCTTCATACTTTTTATTGCAAATGCTACTTCTTCTTTTAAGATTTTTGGAGCTGTTCCTTCGACTATCTCAGAGTCTTCGTTTAATCCACTGTTACCCTCATACAGCTTTCTGTAGAATTCTTCAACTGTTCTAAGTATTTCCTCCCTATTTCTTGTTACGGTGCCATCCTCTTCTTTTAATGCAATGATGTGTTTCTTCCCAAGAGAAAAACTTCCTTTAACAACCCTAAGGCTCACGTTGTTTTCAATGGCTTTCTTGTTAACTCACAGTTGAATTTTCTTATGTCTTCTTTCATTTATATAAATCGAACACTACGCAGATTAAATTAAACAACAATTTTAATCAACGCCAATGTTATGGTGTGATTAGATGGAAGTAGAGAAATATTTTCTTTCGAACGTTTCACCATCTAACCACGCCATAACATCGGAGCTGGTATCACTAAGTCAATAACTGTTGAAAGAAGACTAAACAACAATATCAATCATGTTTTTGCACAGTTTTACAAAGTTCTACATACTCGATCCTGGAACTGGTATTTTGATTGCACACCTTCATATCTCTTCGCCTTTTCATGAGCTGTTTCGTCTCTTCAGGTAATTTACTATTGTGGTTTTTACATGTTACACCACTAATTTCCCTAGCAGTTTCAATTATTGTCTTAACAATATTTTCATTTGCTTCTGAGATAACTTCTTCATTAAGTCCTTCCAGTGCATAAAAGCGATATTTTAATTCCAACTTGAATACCTCAATATTTTCTTTTAATTTCTTTAAATCCACCCTCTTACATACTGGTTTCCTAATTAGCTTTTGTCTTTCTAATTTAGTATTTAATTGCATTTACATCTCACCATTCGATGATCACTTCCAGAATTAAATCTGTTCAGCACGCTGTAATCTTCAATAATTGATTTCTTGTTTGCCAAGATATCAATTTCGCTGGTTCCCCCATTGTGGTGTTTCCATGTCCATATTCTTTTTGTTTTCTTCTTAAAAAATGAATTCATGATGCTAAGATTTTCAGCTTCTGCAAAGTCAACGGATGGATCGACATGTTCATTCATTTCCCCGTGTCCGTATTTACCAACCGATGTCTCTCCTTGTTCTAGTTGTCCAATTCTTGTATGAAAATCCCCGATGATGAGCCTCATATGTTGTTTGCCCTTAGTGTGCAACTGTTTGATTTCTTCATAAAATTCCTCAACCTCTTCATCAGTATGGCTTGATGTTTGTTGATATGCCTGTACTATTTGAAGTTGGTATCGCTGGGTTAGTTCAACAACGAACCTCGCTGCTTGATCTAACGTGCTTTCAACTTCGAGAAGGTGGTCTTTAATTCTTTTGTTGATTAAGAAGCCAACACCACTTGTTCTTCTTGTTTCCATTCCTCTATAATAAAACAAATGTCCACTTTAAATTCTGCCAACTCTTCACCTTTTCTTCTGACTTCAGTGAGTCCTATAATAATATCTTTATTATACAGTAATATATATATAATATTATACGTATATAACTATGTATAGTCTCACCTTGTTTGGCACAGAATGACCCTTGCTGTCTTTGTGCATAAAAATACAACCAAATCGATATAAATATTAAATATAATATAATTTTATGTTTAATGTGCTTTCTTTACTCTGTCGAAAATGTTTGTATTATGCAAATATGGAGGCGGCAGACAGTGGGGCGGTCGTACATCTTTTGGTTCCTATGAAAGTGGAGGTCGCAGCTTGAAGAAGGTTATTAACCATTGTTTTATTACATTTGAAGTGTGTATGACTACATATAAAAGAAAGGAGATTGGTATAATAAAAATTCCTTACAGATTGGATAATTTAGCTAAAAACTTTTTTTTTCCAAGTTTTAGTTACATATTTGGCAAACATTTTCTCCTGAGAAATATATGGGCTTAATTTTATATAAATTATATTAGTTTTGGTGCAAAAGGGTAATTTTTGGAAGAAGTTTAGTTAAAAGTATAAGTTTTTCAAATTTTTGATATGCAATGAGGTGCAAAAAGAGCACAGTTAAGAAAAATTAATAAGTTGTTTATTAATTATAACGAATTTCAAATTTCACGGACTTTTCCGGATCTGTAGACACCCTATTATTATTCAGCAAAAGCTCAGGAAGTTAATATGCTATTATACAATAACTTCACCCTGCCCCCATTTCTGCAAAGTACTAACATAGAGGTCTGAAGAAAGCTAATCATAATTTTCCAGCAATTTTTTGTTTTTCACTGTGTATGTATAATTCATAGTAATTTATATAATTTCATGAATATCGATTCCATTTTTGCAGAGAATTCAAAATAAATTTATATATATAACACAGTATTTTAAAAAATGAATCATTATTTTTCACAATTTATAAATATTTAAAATCAGTTTATATTAAGTATGTAAGCCCTTTGTTCTTTTCACTCGTGTCATCCAATCACAATTTTATCAAATATTAAAACAATTCGAACTAAGAGGTTGGTGGTTTGAGCCCAATCTGAACTGCAATTTTTCCCCCTTTTGGACCTCCTCAAAAACTGCCCATGTAAAGCTCTGTGTGTGTCAACCACTTTGATAATAATTGTAACACATCTTGATTTGTAACAATGGGTCGAAAACCCTTTAGTAAGAGCCAAGGTTGGCAAGTTTTTGACACGTGACAGTTTTAACTGGTTTTATCCATGGTTTATACAGTTATGTCAAAAACCCAAAATTTATTATAATTGAACACCTTGAATTAGTTAAAGGTGAATAAACTAAACAAAAACAACCCATAAGAAATTACTGCAAAAAATTTGATTTTCATTTTATTTTGCCATTTGAAATACCTACACAAAAATACTCTAAACGCATGTTACGTTGAAAACTGCTGAAAATACGACTATATTAAAGACACTTTGAATTTTGTTAAATGTATAAACTATTAATATATATATAACAGATCACAATCTGTACAATCAGAAGAAAGACTTAGTACTACAGCTAAATCCAATGGCTGTTGTACTGGATGCCCATTAGGCATAAGCGTAATTTGGTGGGGGCACTTGCACCTGCAACCCAGTTTTTTTAGCAAAGAGGCAAAGTCGTATTTTTTCCGTACAATTTTTTGCCCCTCCCCCCGTTTACACTGTATTTAACTCTCAGGTTATGCTATATGCCATCAGACAAACACAACAACAACAATAGCCAATGCATGTCAATGGCAGATCCAGAAATCTTTCATGTAGGAGGGTGATTTGTTTCCGATTTGTATTTTTAGCAGTGTTTCATGCTTTTCATTTCATTTTCCCATGATATACTCCCAGCTCAAGTGGCGCGATCGCCTCAACGCCCCCCTCCCTGGATTCACCAGTGATGGATATCATACATGGCTGAGTCTTATGAAAGAAAACTGTACAATCTCATACCACAATTGTGAAAAAATTACTAAAACAAGCTTTAGGGTCAAAACATTTCATTGTTTACAGTATCCATCCCAAATATATGGGTGAAGACTAGAATGGATAAAGAAATGCAAACCTCTCATGCTTTTGTTGTTGAAAAAGGCTCCGATTGTTTACCACTTTTGATAGCATTTAAGGCCCGAGGAAGACCTCATTCCCTACCTCTTACTTCAGTGCCAGTGAGAAACATGCAAATCCTATTGCATGGTGGAAAAGCGTTTCAAAGTGTGAAAGTTTCAGAAGGATAATGCAGTGTCTGAATTTGTAAATTTAGCAATAATGCTTTTATCTTAACAGTTCAGTTTCTATTCAAAGAATGTTTTCCAATTTTCGAGTTTATTCTAAACTGCAGAATAGATTAAACATTGAAGAAATCTCAAAACTTGTAATGTGCTACCGAATGCTGCGTGGAGCTACTGTGTGAACATGAATACTAAAATTATGCAGCTTTTTATAAATAAAAAATTCAAAAACCCTTATTTTCATTTTTGTGTTAAAGTCAGAATAATTTTTGGTATATTGCTTCAATGAAAGCAGTAGCTGATATTTTTTTTTTATATTTTGCTATATTTTTGAAAATATTTATATCTATATTCGTAATTTTAATATATGCCATATTAACATTATGTGAATACTAGATATTTATGATACAACATGTAGGGATCGCTAATTTCTAATCTAATTGCTTTATCCTAAACCTTTTAGTTTTAATCGGTTAAAGCCAGGTTTTAACAATTGTCACATCAAAAGATAGTTTTTGACATCAAGCTGACAACTCAGGTGAGAGCCATAGAGCATAGACGCTTGAAAATTTAATCTTAAGAATCTTCACACAGTGAAATGGCTGTATGAAATATGTTCTGTGGCTTATTGTACAACATGCTCAATCACATGTACACGCTTTTAATTACAATATGCAAAAGAACAATTAATCAAAAATAACAGAATGTGGAAAATTACAAGGTATTCTGCTTATTTCAGTCAGGCCCCTAACGATTGGCGCTTGAGTGTGTGCTGCGTTCGCCTAGTACGCCGTTAATCCGGGTTCGACTCCCAACAGTGTACAAAGAACGCTTACTCAGAGATCTCATAAAAAGATCGCACTGCTCACTGTAGTCCGGGGTTTGGTTCCCTAGGCCATAAGAGGTTCGGATTCCTCGGAAAACAGTAGGTCCCGGCGCAGCATGACCATTGTAGTCTTTGAGCCGTAAAACCACAAAACAAACAAATTATTTCAGTCAACCTTTGAAAATGTTCTTAGATGGCTATCTGGGAGCCGGGATTGACAACTTGAGCGTGGTTTATGAATTACAGTATATGCCATTATCCAGCTTCATCAGGATTCTATCTTTACACAGCCAAATTTAAAAATCATAACTAAGGTGACTGAATGTTTGATCTTAATGTGATTAACCACCATAGACTATAAAGTTATGAATGAACAGTAAACAATACATTAATTTTAATCTGCATAGTGTTCAATTTTATATAAATCGAACACTACGCAGATTAAATCAAACAACAATATCAATCAACGTTTATTGGCGTAGTGATACCAACGCCGATGGTATGGCGTGATTAGATGGTGAAACGTTCGAAAGAAAATAAATATTTCTGCCTTCGGTGGGACCTGAACCCACGACCTTCCACTTGCCGGGCGGAGGCTCTACCCACTGAGCTACGAAGGACAATATATAATCTCTTTACGAACGTATATATATTGTTGCCAGTTATTTCGCAGAATGGTGTAGTACATGGACTACTATTTAAACCAAATTGCAAAGAGACGGAAGTAACTGGCATCAGTAAATAGTCTTTATATATGTTCGTAAAAAGATTAAATATTGTCGTTCGTAGCTCAGTAGGTAGAGCCTCCATCCAGAAAGTGGAAGGTCGTGGGTTCAGGTCCCATCGAACGCAGAAATATTTATTTTCTTTCAAACGTTTCACCATCTAATCACGCCATAACATCGGCGCTGGTATCACTACGCCAATAAACGTTGATTGATATTGTTGTTTGATTTAACGAATATATATAAATAAAAGTATATAAATATTCTAAAATTGATGTGCAAATGTAAGAAAATAAAATTTCAATGATACCATACATTATCAGCACTGAAAAACACACAACAATTGTAAAAGTATCTCCAATTTTATTTTTTAATACAATATTGATAGTTTCCGTTTGACAGTTGTTCAAACAGAAGATTGTAATAGCCTAATCTCGAGTTCAAGCTTTTGTCTTTGGAGTTGCATCATCAATTTCTCTTCCCACCACTTCTGCTTTTCTTCAGATCTGCGCTCTTCCTCTATTTGAACTCTGCACTTTCTGATATTGATAGACTCCTGTTTCAAATTTAAAATATCTGGAGATATGTCACTTGAGCAATTAGTCCTTCCTGAAGCTGATGCAGGCAAAAATATCCCACTGATTATTTCAGGATGATGACTGGTGCTTTTACTTTCTTTAGATGCTAAAAAATAATAATATAATATTATAGTTGTTACAACCCTAAATTTACTTCTAATGCACAAATAGGTTATTAGTCCCAAGCTTGAAAAAATTTAATAAAATACACAAAAAAAAGAACAGAGAAATGCATGTTATTTTCAATTCCTTCTACTACAATAATCTCTCTCCCTCTCAATAATGTAGTTCCAATTAACAACTATTTCCATTTAATGATGATATTTTGCAGTTCAAGAGAATGCCTCAGAGGATTGCACGCATTCCAATTAATGCCATTTCCTGTTTAACGACATTTTTCTCCGTCCCATAAAAGTTATTACACAAGGGAAATTATATACACACAAAATGTAATTTTCAACAAAAAAAGTTGGTTTTCATATGTCACAAATTGCAACTTTGGGAAATGGCGCATTCTGCCATGGCATGAATTTCACTGTGTGTCAATCACTGACGTTCATCAATAATTAATAGTATTAAAGTAAATGATCAAAAAAATTGTCTTGCAATTAAAATGCCATAATACTTTCAAAGTGTAAAGTAAAATGTCCAAACAATGGTTAGAAATAATACAAATTTTAACTTTTGTAATATTGAAAAATATGCAATACAGTGGACCAGTGTTTAAAGATCACCATTGCAGATACGTGTATTTTTCAATCTACTTTTAAAAAGTGAATTTTGTTTATAATGCGAGTAAAAAAAAAGTATTTTTGCCATTTTTATGAACACATAATCCAAACTTTCCATTCTACTTACTTTAAATAAGAAAAACTTGCAGATCACTATATAAAAAAAATAAATAAAAAAGTTTTGATGGTTTTTAACAAGGAAGATGGCTTTTCAAAGTTGCACAAGGTCCTGGGCTTCAAGATGCCAGACTTTGTAAAGTTTTTTTTTAAATACAAAGTTTACCCGGGTGAATGAAAACACTTGCAATAGAAAGAAAATATATGCATGTATTAGTTGAAAATAATTACAGAATATCAATAAAAGGAAAAGAACCTTAAATGTGTAGTATTTTTAAGGTTAACAAAGAAACTGGCTTTTTGAAGCTGCATAAGATACTGGATTTGATGTTAGATTTGAGAGTACTTTTTTTTTGGGTGGGTACAAATATGATGTTACTTATGCAGAATGGAAATAGTCACAATAAAAAAAAATAATACACATATTAAATATGAGAAACAACTGTGGAACAACTAAAATTAAAAAAAATCTTAAACAGGTAAGACTTTATGAAAAGAATGTGGCTTATTATCTCTGAAAAGGGTTCTGGGTTCGATGCCACACTTGGTAACTTTTTTTTTTTTAAACAAATACCAAGTTTGCCTGTAGTGACTGAAAACACTTCCAATAAAAAGCAAATTTGTACATGTATTCAATGATAAATATTCATGGAACACTAAAAAGAATCTTAAAGAAGTAGGGTTTTCATAACTATTAAAAAGGAATGTGGCACCACAAGGATCTGGATCCGATGCTAGACTTGGATTTTTTTTTTACAAATAAGAGACCCTGATACAAATACAGGATGTGAAAGGTGTCTCTTTTTCTTCTAAACAAAAAAGCTCTAGTTTGAGCTTATTTGTACGTGGATGTTGAAAATCATTGTAAAATAAAATTCCCCATGAAAACTCATAAAAAAAAACTCAACTCGGTGGCTTTGTGTGTTGACTATTATTCGGATATATATATATTGTGTCATCCCTGTGAAAGGTAATATCTTATATACGAAGAAAGAGAGCGTTGTTCCTGTCCTCGTTCGTCTAGTAGTCAAAGCATTCCGGCTCAACTAAAGGACCCTGGTTCGAATACAGGATGGGAATGGCAGCTCTTTCTCCTAAACAAAAAAAACTTTAGTTTGAGCTTATTTATATGCGGGTATTGAAAATCATTGCAAGAACTAAGAGTTCTTCACTGCTAGACAAAACCACTCGCAATGAAAAGGTAATATATATATATACGTAGACTACTATCTGAAAACAATTGAGGAATGTTGATTAAAGTAAAAGCACCTTTAATGTATATAGTTAGATTGGTTAATAATGGAGCCCAGATTATATGCAATTGCATATCTTTGTCCATTTTAGTATAAATGCATAAAAATGGTGCATATCCAAAATAAATGCATATCTTAAAGGTTTTAGTAATTTCAAGAATCTTATTATTCTATTATCGGAAAAAATTTTCCCCTCAACACCAAGGCTAAATTCCTTTCCGACTCTGTATCTGAGCAGAAAGTCAATGGAATTTGTAAGAGTACATGCTTAATTATGTTCTAGGGTACCAAAAATGTAGTCGTGGATAAATTATCAGCATTCTCCTTGTTAGGGAAATCGAAAACTCAGTTTTATTGTGCTAAACTGGCAGTTGAGTAAAGGTCAGGTTAAAACATCTACATTTGATAAAATTGCACATCATTATCTATAAGTGATAGATGTGGATTATAGTCCGTCACAGACAAACTATCCATAATAAACAACCCGCAAAATTCTGCAAGTGCTGTTCAATACATTCTGTAGCTTTGGAGAGGTTCCTTTTGGTTATAAAAATGTTACTGCAGGATAGAGGACAAAGCATAACTGTTCAGAATATCACAGGGTTGGCAAGTTTCTGCCAAGACAGTTAAAACCAATGGTTATAATCAGCTAAAACTGGCATGGCAGAAACTAGTTTCTGCCACAAAAGTGGTAAAAATCGGCAGAAACTCAGAAAACTTATCAAAATATTCCAAATTGTAAAAGGAATGTATTTTAAAGTAAAATAGGTTTCGCTACAATGTGTATAGTATTTATTCAAAGGTTACATCATAGCAAATTCACTAGCATTTAAGTTCAGGCTGATCTTTTCGATAAAGCAGTCTATAGCAAAAGATCAGTTTTGCTTCCATTTCCTAATTCAAACAATTTCTTAATTTATTAGGAATAGACCAATAGCTTAAGAAAAATATTCTTCCAAGCCCACCAGTACTGCAGGCAATACCATCACTGCATAGATAAGAGTTACAACTCTTCATTTGTAGTAGTTTTCTTTAAACTAGACCACTGCGTAGAAGCTGAGACATTTTCTAAGATTTTATTGGAGTAGTATGTTTCAGGAAAAGGAGCTGAATTTGCTCGAAAAGCTATAATGTAAAGTACAAAATTTGGGTTAGTGACATTAAGGAATTTCCTAGTATTTTCTTCCTGCTCATGTGACAATTTAGATCACATGTACTTTGGATGAAGCATATAAACTGGCATATGATGTTCAGTTACAAGTTTACCTTTTTTCGTTTGTAGTTTTACGACTCAAAGACTATAATGGTTATGCTGCGGTGGGACCTACTGTTTTCCGAGGAATCTGAACCTCTGGACATAAGAGGTTCGGATTCCTCGAAAAATTGTAAGGCCTAGGGAACCAAACCCGGACTACAGTGAGCAGTGTGATCTTTATGAGATCTCTGAGTAAGCATTCTTTGCACCGTTGGGAGTCGAACCCGGATAAAAGGCGCACTAGGCATACACGCTACCACACTGCATCACCACAGGGCACGTCTACTTTTTACCCTTTCTTGATTTATTTCTATGAGATTATCATCATCTGTTAGGATCAACAAAATTTCACAAGAATCTGCAATAGAAAGTCACCTTTTCCAATCTTATACAGGGCAACAGCAATAGATTTTAAAAGCTGCAACAAGTCTTTTTACATCTTTATTAATCATCTGATTATTTATAACTTGAACAGCACCTTTATCATCCATATCATTTTCATGATTTGCAAGTAACATGGATGATTCTTTATGAACGATTCCGAGCAATCTACCTAACTTTTCCACCATATATTGTTGCGTATTTGTGGCTTTACAGTGTTTATGTATTCCTTTAGCCAAGCACCTTGTCTGTACCGATTTCTCAAATATTTTTGAGCAGATACCACATGCTTTACAATAGACTTAAAAGGAAGTCTGGTTCATTGACTGTAATAGAGCTTACACGATTGTGGTCAGAAAACACTAAGACTTTTTCTTACAGGCAGTCGGTCCATATTTTTGCTTTTTATTTTATAGCCAAAGGTCTAATGAGGTAGAGAATATAAATAAGACATAGACATTCACAGTTAAATAGTATGGCCTTTGGAATGTGATTTCTGTAACAAATCTTTGATTTACAAACTACATGGGAAAGCCATTAATACATCACAACCACTTCCAGAAACTTACAAACAACTCTTACTCTGAAATGTATGGGACTTCCCCAACATTAGGTAACCCGCAGTGTGGGTTTCTCATTGGTTCCCATTGGGGTTCTTCCATGATTCTATTGGAGGCCTCCCATTGGTTCTCATTGGGTTTTCCCATTCTGCGGGACTACTCTGATGAAGGGTTTTCCAGAAATTTCAAGTATAAAAAAGAGACAGAAACATAACATCGTCATTACTCCTGATGAAGGACTGCTGCTGATGCGTCCGAAAGCTTGGGTGATCTTTTTCATTGCTATTTTACCAGTGTTTAACCTTTTGTATGTAAAAATCTTTGATTTACTCTGAGTATTTTTTAATTATTAAAATAATTAATATAAACCTGTATAATATGCTAAACTATTGTCATAATATATATATATTTGTAATCTTTCATTTCAGGGTTGGCAGTGTTTTGGACACTATGGTAAAGTCTACGGTATTTACCATGGTTTTTACTGTACTGTCCAAAACCTCCTTACGTTAGAATATGAAAAAATAAACACTAATATAAATAATCATATGCAAAACCTTGGAAATTAAAAAGTGTGTGTATATATACAGTTATATTAATTGATTTTATATTACTACGTTCAACACACGAATTCAGAATGCATCATGTTTTTATTCGATTTTTCATATATACAGCCATTGATGACAACGACTGATACATTTAAAGAAATAGAATATGCATCAAGTTGAATATCGGATTTATTTTCAAATTTTAGATTTGTACTATAAAAAATAAAAAGTGACATGAAAATGAAAAAAGTGAAATTGCAAACACTACAGAAATAAGTATGTAGTATAAGAGAAATATTAATAATCAACTACAATCGGCCCTCTTAACATCCGATAACACATAACCAGTTTAGCTGCTGTGTTTGTGCCTAGACGATTTCTGAGTTTTGAATGTATTACTCCAAAGTTGGAAAATATTCTTTCAATCAATGCAGAACTTGCAGGGCACATGAAGGTAAAAAAAAAACAATATTTTGTAGATAGTCTTTTGAAAATCCTTCTGTTTCTAGTGTTTTTCCTACTGCTGTCCAATGTGTGACTGGACAATGTATGAGAACTAGTTTCAGACATCCAAAACCCAACCTTGTTTCATTTACTAAATTATATAATACTGTTTTAAGAATTTTTATTAGTTTTTGCCAGTTTCTCCCAGTAGAAAGTCAACCCTGGAATATCATATGACACATTGCGATATGCTGTCATAGAAATTGTGCTGAATAAAGCATTTTATTTTATGCATATTGAATATTTCTACTGAGCAGTTAATAATAAATCTATTAGTTTTAAAATACAGTACAGCAGAGTCCCCAGTTATGGCCACTTCCATGAATTTCATTATGTCTCTAAGCATGAAAGTGGGTTAGCCAATTAAATTTCAGATTTCAACAGACTACAGACTAGCTACTTTATTTATATGGGCTGTGATTATCTGATCATAACATGTGACAAGGTGTGACTTTTTTTTTTGTGCTGGTCAGCATTGTGAGAAGGATTTCTTAACGATTTCATTAAGCATTATTCACTCGCTTCAACTTCAATCCACAGAACCTACTTATAATTGGAAGGCTTTACAGTATTTAAATATGAGATAAAACCTTGTTGTTTCATTATTTTCAGTTATAGTAAGTGTAACTTGTAAATTCTACAAGTAAATAGAGTGGCCATAACTGGTGTATATGATGGCCACCATTTGCTAAGACGTCTGTCTATATATCTTGCTAACGTATACTGGACGGAGGGTTTGTTCCTCTTAGTACCAGGCTGCACGGGTCCCCTGTGCAATTCCCCCCCCCCATTGCCTGCCCAGCCCTCCATAGCAATAATCGAAATACTTGTAAGGCAAACTTCTTTAATCGGTGTTGCGAGTCTTGAGAATTTTATTTTTCAAACTAAACTTCTTGCTTTTGAACCAAGAGGGCTCTCATGGACTTAGCCGCCCCCCCCCACACACTATGTTCATAGTGCACCACTAAGGAAAATTGCCATCCCTACATAGGAGTCCTAAAATCTTTATCTACGAAAGTGCACCAATTATAGGATCAAGTCAGGAAAACCATCGTAAAAATGTGACTGAAAAAAAATCATAAGTGGTGTCTTGATAACGAAAAAGTACCGAAACCTGTATCAGTGAAGAGTACGTGGGGAGACTCCCACACCAGCCCTGCTTTGGGCTTACGTCCTCGCTACCTGTTTGGATAGTCTTTGAGTCCTGAATCAGTATAAGGTTGAATCACTAAAAGATTGCAAACTCTTAATTAAAAATAAGACCAGAAACAAATTACAAACAAAAGTATTTCCAACCCAATTTCGCTGAAACGAAAAAACACAGCTTTGAGAAACACAAAGCATATGAAAATATAACGAAATATGACATTACAAGCCAATTTACTGAAATTCTCGACAAATTTCAGGAGGAGAGAAAACTATGCAATGAACCGTGAAGTTATGCCAAATTTTTATTTAGTACTATCGTAGGGATTATGAGGAACAGTATATTAATATTTTTCATTAAGAGTCTATTTTTTTATGGAACCTTTTACAATTGTATCATCTGTGTGACCTTTTTGTCACTTTTTCTGGCTTCGCCCTGTTGCTGTTTTACCTTAATTATATTCATAATACCCACTACCTTGTTTCCTCAGAGTAATGTTTTTACCACACTGCATGTTAAAGCCTTGCCTCTGTCGCCAATCGCTCCAACTTCCATCTTGGGTTTTGCGGTCATGGGATAGCATTCAGAGGGTTGCTTTTACTTATCGGATGGGGGATATCCCCCATGCTCATTTTTTATTTAATCGATATTTCTTAGGAAGTGTTTACCTTCATTGTGGCTTTTTTTGAATTAATGCAGATTCTTTTCCCTCCTCTTCAAATTTTCAGTCGTTGCGTCTGTGACATCGTAAATCTCTGATGTCATACCTTAGCATTTCTATCAATTCTTTAAACCACCATTATTTGGATTTCACCTGTTTTTCCTTCTTCTAACACCGTTTCTTGGATTAATCAGTCCCGTTCTTTCTTTTTCAAATTTACAATGTGTGACGCTATCTTAGCGTCTATCGGCTACCTAAACCACCATTATTTGCATTTTACCAGTCCTTTTCCTTCAGATGAAGAATGAAAGGAAAGACAGTAATTAAATATACGATGTAATTACCAGAAAGAGTCTCTCCCCCACCTCCTCCACTGATTCAGGTTGGGTACTATTTAAATATACACTGAATTACTGGAAAAAAAACTAGATAACAAAACCATGGAAATGCTTCGCAACGAACATGCACCTACTCTGCATACATGAAACGGGTATACCTATGCTTCAAAAATTCCTTTCCTGAGTTTTTAGAGTATGGTGCAAGTTTTGGCGACATTTGCATTGGCTTGGCGACAAGACTTTAATATGCATTGATCCCAATGTTTTTAACTTGATATTAGCTTTAGAATTGGTAATGATCTGTAAACATGACCACTGGCGATACCACATTCTAATCAATGTATGATTTTGCACCCTTCTAACACAGAATAAATAAAAAATTACCATTTACGGAAGGGCCACCCTCGGAATAATTTGCTTCATTATCACCATCATGCTCAATTTTCATCTTCAAAATGAGTGGATCATTATCCTTTTTATTCGCTACTGGCTGAACAAAGTCAAAGTTCCTAAATAATAAATCGGCCTTTGTTTTGGTATCACAGTGTTCATCTTCATCGGGTACATCATCATCTTTTATACTACTGCTTGACTGAGATACATTTCCACATCTGCGCTTCTTTTTTCGAGGTGTACATAGATGAAACCATTTTGTCTTCACTTCATCTACAGTTCGAACAAAGTGAGGATGTAGATTATTCAGATGCGTAGCAATCTCATTCCATTTCTTTTGTTTTTGTGCCCTGGTTCCAAAATTTAGGTCGTTACTTCTCTTGCCATATTCTATGACAAGGCACTTTACCTCATCTTTAGTGAAATTTGAATTCCGCTTTCTCTTCCTACTTAATTTTTCATCTTTCTGTGCATCTACTGCTGATGAATTTGTTGACAGACTAGCTTGTTTCGATTTCCTCCCCTTTTTCCGTCTCATTTCGTAGAACAAACGTTTTCAAAATACTCTTTAATTCACCAGAAACAACATGCAAGGTTCCTACTATAACTGAAGAAAAATATTCCCTAACTTTTGTAGCAAAATTCCTAGATCAATTGAAGTTGGACCCTTCACGTGAATCAGAGATTTAGATATTCGAAACGGAGGTTAGCACGGTTTTTACAAAATAAAATCACGTTTTCCTCGGACTTTCAAACAAATTCTTCGTGATTTCAGGTTCGTGGAAAGCGTGGTTATGGGTAGGATCAGACCTTAAACGCCAGAAAACATGCCATTCAATTATCCACGCTTTCGAAAACACATTCTAAATGGTGCAATTATTTATCATTAGTTAACACATTACGAACCAAACACCATATGAATAATATGTCCTGTTATCCTTGGACAGAGTTCCTCATGGATATTATTAGCACTTTCAGAAATTGCGGGCGAGTGAAACTTTTTACATAATGAATTCATTTGCATTATTGCAGAAACGGGCTAATTTTATTTCGTAAACCTTATGACTCCAATCAGATACTCATTGTGGGAACGAAACCTAGTTGGAGTTTCTGAATTATTTACAAAAACATGAAAAGCAGTCACCTCTGTGTTTACAAACAGAATGAAAACACAACTCCTTCATAGCGGCAGAACTACAACGAAGTTGTTTACATATCATTGAATAATAATTTATTAATCTTCTAAAGAAGGTACGGGAAGCATTTAGCTGGTAAGATTTTAAAACTTAAAAATATCGTTGTACACAGTTATCAACCCAAAAATTGTATTCAGAACGTGATAGTCGTCGTCATTATGAACGTAAGAAAGGTGGCCTAGATTTCTGTTAACCGTACAACCCGTAAAATGTGCAGAGGGGACCAGAAGAGGAAGCGCCTTATGTATGGTTCCCAATCTAGGGGTCGCGATCCTCCAGGGGGTTACGTATAAGTTTTTGGGGGACGCCGCAACTATTTCTAGTTGCCTTTACTTTCTAGCCGCCGCAACTATTTTTAGTTGCAATTATTTTTCATACCAAATGTTTCCAACGCTTTTATATTTCAACATGGCTACACACATTGCAATATTCTACTAATCAGTGCCTGTTCTGGGTTATTGGTCGCCAGCGTGCCGCAGATATTTTTCCGCCTCTTCCTACTTGTCCGTCCTCCTAATGAGCGGTAGGAGCATAAAAATTATTACATTAAATGCACGCCAAAATGACTCCAAATCAACTCTTTTCAGCCTTCACACACATCCCCTTAAATGGACCTGCACCTCAATTGTACAGAACATCATTTTTCTAGCTAGAAAATGTAAACGCAGCGGCCGACAAATATATTTCTGTCGGATAACTGGACATGGAGGCCACTCGAGCAATGACACCATTGACCTTTTAACCCGTGGTGCCCTTCACTCATAAGATAATTGCAGAAAACCAATACAACATGGACTTTGCTTTCCCAGTTTAACTTGTCGTGTTACAAAAAACTTCAGCTCAAAATAAAGCAACTTCACTTACTAATGGCATCGCAGGACATCATCGTGCCTTATATTTAGTGAAGAACGGGCCAGATTTCCTGCCTGATAAAGTACCACGCCACATAAGTTTCCGATTCCATCGATATAGATTCGGTATGTTCTTCACAAACCAATTTCTTCATCGCATTGGAAAAGCGTCTTCTCCTCTTTGCCAACAGTGCACGAATGAAGAATAATAAGATATAGCTGATCACTTAATACTTCATTGTGGTGCCTATCCGCTGTTAAGAAAGGAATTCTTCCAAGAGCTTCAAAAGATTAGACTTTCTACGCCCCCAACCATACAACACTCTCTCGCTACTCATGGAGCAGCTCCAGTTTTGCTAAGGGTGGTTCTTGCTATTTGTTGCTAACTCTCTCAAAAAACTGGACACTTTATCTAGCTCCTCCTTTAACTTTCTTCATTCACTGTTCTTTACCATATTTCGAACTTTAGCACTTGTAGCAAGTGAGTTAAGTGTTAGATATGCGTATGTTTGCAAACTAATGACTTTGTATTGCATGTCATTCTGACGCTACTTCATGTGGCCTTCAACTCCAATGTTTCTCTGTATATATTGTGTGTATTTGCGGTTGTCAAATGTAAAGGTTTCATACCTTTGTATACCTAACCGCAGTCGTCTGTGAAACAGCTCATTCTCTGTTTATAATGTATGATCTTATACATAACTGATATACAGGAGCCTTACCTTAGGGTACTTAACTGCTGTTGTCTAGGCACCTATTTGGCCTCCACCTGTTTCATGTTCAATTGTTTATCACCCGCACATCACTTATTGCTTTTCTACGGTAATCATCTCCTCTTCTGGAAATACAGTGCCGCTCGCTCGGCCAACTTTTCCAAAATTTACATATGCACACAAACAACGACACAACAACATGTACGCCAAAAACTTTTGTGTCGATAATAAATATGTTGAAAAATAAACTCATAAATTGAAACATAAACATTAAACAATATTAACTTATATTGAAGTATTATTTATTTTTGGTATATAATAAATCAAATTCAATTTTATTGAAATAAATTCTAATTTTAGCGAAAAATAAAAGTCTATTGAACACTGGTATTTAAATGGAAAGCATGATGTCTATCTTTCTTCTCGGCAAAACATCTGATTATATCATAGCATGGCAGTGGTCGCCAATCTCCATTCCGCCGACATGTTTTTTGTGGCCCTTTAGCTCATTAAAAATACAAATTGTTTCACACAAAAATGATATCACTTGCTCCCTCCGAGTCTTAAATTTATTTATTTTATTTTACTCACATTTTCACATTTCGTAATAAATATCTTAAAACGAACTTTATCTTAAAAACGCACACTCAGTCTTCGCTCAAACATGTTTTACATTAGTTTTCCAGTGCATAGGGGCAGCAGAGATAGTTTTATTGATTTGTAGTGCAACAGTGATTTAAAAAAAATTCAACTTCTAAATGAGCTTTTGAGCCTATTTTTTTTCTACATTTACTGATATGTATTTGTGCATTTGTTGATGTGCATTGTGTGTATATAATTATACATCTGCATTTCTTATGGTTGAGTGATTGATGATTACTAATTGGTATGTTAATATATATTAGTATTTGCTGTGTATATTTTTTATATTATTGATTAGTTAATTATTATTATCTCTTTCTTCGTTCCTGTTGCTGTGGCCACATTATTTTTATATGTTGTGAGTATTGGGGAATCGGGGCTAGCCAAACTGGTTTTTCAGCTTTTTTTCCTGATCTCCCATAAGACTCTAAATTTTTTTCTGGTGGTGTATATTGTCTGTATTAAAAAAATAATTTGTTTAAAGTCTTAAAAATAAAGGAATTGAATTGAAAACAAAATATGCCAATAATAATACCTTCCCAACCATCTGAGTGCATGCTCTGAAAACGATGTCACTGTTCAGAAGCACTTAGGTCTGCGCACAACCCTTGTCGAGAATAAAATTGGTAAAATCAAAAACAAGACGTGATATTGGCAGGCGTGTTAAAAATAAGTAGTGCCAAATATCTCACCTTGATTTTGCTTTATACTGGATACGCCTTTGTTCAGTCTTTATACTAGTATTGCTGGTGCAATAGTGCGGCCCGCGAGACAACAAGAATAAGAAAAATTGGCCCATGGACTGATATAGGTTGAACACACTTGTCGAATGGTATTGATTTTGTTATATCAGACTCAATACACAAAATTTTGCCGCCCTAGTCTATAGCCTATTGGGAAATATGGAACTGATTTTACTGGCGCTGCACTGAAGTGCAATCCGCTATTTACAGTACCATAACAGAAGGTGATTGTTTGTATGTATGTTTTTTTAAAGTATTTTTTGAAATCGTGAAAAGTAAGTTTTTTACTATAGAAGTACATAATCAAATGCGGCCGCCCTAGGACTTGGTCGCTTGCGTGCACGGACGCACTTCACACCCGGTAGAACTGGCCCTGCTACAAATTGTGTTAATTTTATATCTATAATATATACACTAATATATATTATTAATATAATGTTTATGATTAATATATATAATTGATATAATATGCATAATTAATGCAATATATACAGTGAGAATCGGTTATAACCCATATAACGACGGCGATTTTGTCCCAAGTAGGGAAATCTGTATTGGATATAATGACGCGACTTGACAATCATTCATCGGAACAACGTGAGCGAAATAACGCCGGGATCGTAATGTTCCTTTCAAATAAAAGGAAATCGAACGTATTGTTCGATCAAGTGAACTGAATTTCGTTTTTCTTCAAACCGCTAATGCTAAATGCATAGCAAAGAGGGTGTTTGTATCCTTTGCAATGCACGCGCGAGAGCTATTGCTTCCACGGATTATCAATTACAACGCATTCTTTTCCTTCCACATAGCAACCAAAGCAACTAAAAGTTGTAGCGCCAGATTGCTCCTGTTGCAACAGTTAATAAACACATAAACAAAACTATCTACACATGCCAAATAGGCGAATGGTCCGTGATTGGTTTCCCAAGACTGTATTAACGGCATTTCTATATTATTAAAAAAAAAAGAGAGAGAGAGAGAGAGAGAGAAAGAAAAAAAAGGGGGGGGGGAAACGGCAAATTCCTTGACACAACCAACAATTTCAAAAGCATTACCCGCAATGGCAATCGTTCGTTCATTATATTTGCACCATGAGATGCCAATATATGTTAAGGCTTCTTTAAATTTTATTGAAAAAAATTTAGAAAAAAAGTACGCGAGAAAACAGAAGAAAATTACCAATTTTTTCGGAAATCATTAACATTATAAAGAAAATATTGTACTTTTTCCTCTGAAAGAAAGAAATTTTGCGTAAGTTTTTATTGGTCATTTGTTTTTTATAATATATACTATTGTATTTGCTGCAATTTTTTCGTTTAAAAAAATTCATTATATATTTGGTGTGGCTATCAATATATTTTAATGTATATACCGTAGTTCAATTTATTATATAATTAAGTATATCTATATTTTATTTTGTAACCAACAAGTTTTTATAATTTTTGCTATCAAAACAATCTATAAAACTCTAACATGTATTACTGGACCATGATTTTAAAAAATATCGTTTATAACGACTGAATTTGCACGGTCTCTTGAAGGTCGTTATAACCGATTTTCACTGTATATATAATTAATGCGATATATATATAGTGAAAAATTGGCGCCAAGCATGTAATCCTAGAAAAGGTCTCTGACGACGGTTCTGGGACTGCATGCTTATATTACATCGTATTTTATATGTGTGTGCGTGTGTGTGTATATTTGTATGTTTATATTTTTATGTCTATATATATATGGCCTGCAAAAGGGTTGCTGGTATCTAACTTTAAGGAGATCTACACGCTGAACGTATATGACTATGTGTGGAACCGGCCAAGCCAGTAACATGGTGTCCTAACCCGCCTTCGAGTGGTGCGGGCCGGGCTTTTTATTTATGAAGCAAATTAATATTTGCCGCACGAATAGAAAATCGGACGGAGAGGGCTAATTCATCAACCCGTCTAGCCAGTGTGGTGAAATTATGGCTAATTTCTCTACTATGCTTATACACCAAAAACCATGGCACCCAGCCTCCAGGCGCTGGGGTGCTCCTGATCAAGGCAGCGGTCAGCGTGGCATGAAAGCAGGGGGTGCTAAGAATCACTGGAATGGCCCAGGCTGCCGTTTGTTATTGACCTTGGCTACGTATAATGGACGATCCCTTGCTTCTGAAGCAAAACTTCAGGAATTGGAAGAGGAACTAGACAAGATCAAATGGGACATTGTAGGACTCAGTGAAATTAGAAGAAAAGGTGAAGAGTTGGTGGAACTGAAAAGCGGACATTTGTTTTACTATAGAGGAACGGAAACTGGAAGAACAAGTGGTGTTGGCTTCTTAATCAACAAAAGAATTAAAGACTGTCTTCTGGAAGTTGAAAGTACATCAGATCGAGCAGCGAGGCTTGTTGTTCAACTAACCCAGCGATACCAACTTCAAATAGTACAGGTATATGCACCAACATCAAGCCATACCGACGAAGAGGTTGAAGAATTTTATGAAGAAATCAAAGAGTTACACACCAAAGGGAAACAACATATCAAGCTCATCATGGGGGATTTCAATGCAAGAATTGGACAACAGGAACAAGGAGAGACATCGGTTGGTAAATACGGATATGGGGAAAGGAATGAACGTGGCGATCAACTCATCGAATTTGCAGAAGCTGAAAACCTTAGCATCATGAATTCATTTTTTAAGAAGAAACCGCAAAGAAAATGGACATGGAAACACCCAAATGGGGGAACTAGTGAAATTGACTATATCCTGGCAAACAAGAAATCAATTATTGAAGATTGCAGTGTACTGAACAGATTTAATACTGGAAGTGATCATCGAATGGTGAGATGTAAAGTGCACTTAAATACTAAATTAGAACGACAGAAGCTCATTAGGAAACAAGTAAGTAAGAGGGTGGATCTAATGAAACTGAAAGTAAATACCGAGGCATTCAAGTTGGAATTAAAAAATCGCTTTTCTGCACTGGAAGGACTTATTGATGAAAGTGATATCTCAGAAGCAAATGAAAACATTGTTAAGACAATAGTTGAAACTGCTGGGGAAATTGGTGGTGTAACCTGTAAAAAGCACAATAGCAAATTATCTGAGAAGACGAAACAGCTCATGAAAAGGCGAAGAGATATGAAGGTGGACAATCGAAATACCAGTTCCAGGATTGAGTACATAGAACTTTGTAAAACTCTGCGCAAAAGCATGAAAGAAGACATAAGAAAATTCAACTGTGAGCTAGTAAGGAAAGCCATTGAAAATAACAAGAGCCTTAGGGTTGTTAAAGGAAGTTTGTCTGTTGGGAAGAAACACATCATTGCATTAAAAGGAGAGGATGGCACTGTAACAAGAAATAGGGAAGAAATACTTAGAAGAGTTGAAGAATTCTACAGAAAGCTGTATGAGGGAAACAGTGGATTAAACGAAGACTCTGAGATAGTCGAAGGAACAGCTCCTAAAATCTTAAAAGAAGAAGTAGCATTTGCAATAAAAAGTATGAAGAAAGGAAGATCCCCTGGCGATGATGGCATTACATTAGATATCTTAAAAGAAGCTGGAGAACACGTAGAAGACATACTTGCAAAATTCTTTACCAAATGTCTTAACAGTGGTAACATACCAAACCAATGGGATTCTGCAACAGTAATTCTTTTGCATAAAAAAGGTGATAAAGAGGATTTGAAAAATTACCGACCAATTAGCTTGTTACCTGCTATTTATAAAATCTTCACAAAAGTGCTAACACATCGCCTGCAGAAAAAATTAGATGCAGCTCAACCAAGAGAACAAGCTGGATTTCGAAGTGGATTCAGTTCAGTAGACCATATTCTAGTATTAACAGAACCAATTGAATGAACACATGAATATGAACTTCCATTGTGTGTGGCATTTATTGACTATGAGAAGGCCTTTGACTCTATTAAAACGTCAGCAGTCATCAACTCTTTAAGATCAACAGACGTCGAGGATGTGTACATTGACATGGTGAAATGTGTGTATAAAAATGCAAGTGCAAAATTTCGATTATATAAAGATACCAAAACTATCGAAATTATTAAAGGTGTTAGGCAGGGAGATACAATTTCTCCAAAGCTTTTTACTTCAGCCCTGCATATGATTTTTCAACTGATAAATTGGAATAACAAGGGAATAAAAATAAATGGTGAATATTTAAATTATCTGCTGTTTGCTGATGACATTGTTATTTTTTCTACGAACCCATCAGAACTCCAAGACATGTCACAGGAGCTCTCAACTATAAGTAGAGAAGTTAGACCCAAAATGAACCTACAACAAACTAAAATCGTGTTCAATAATTTCGCAGAGAAAACAAAAATACAGGTTGAAAACATTGAGCCAAAAATTTCTGATTCATACATTTACCTTGGCCAACTGATTTCAATGGAAGGCAACATTGTAAAAGAACTCAAAAGACGTATTAAACTTGGCTGAAGTGCATTTGGAGGAAACAGTTTTATCCTGAAGGGGAAATTGCCTTTGTGTCTAAAAAACAAGCTTAATTGGGATTACCAGGTGCATTATAATTATTATACGCCACTATTGCCACTTAAGTGGTAAAAATTTATCCAGTGGCGTGTTTGGCTCCGCTAAAATTGTAAACATAAAAAGTAAAGTATAGCAATTTACCCTTTAAAATCAACAAGCATTGCTGTACGCAACAAGCTGCGCAACAAGTACGCAATTGCTGCAACAAGCATTCGTTAACGATAATGCGAAGGTGGAAATTTTTATTCTCTTTGTAAGCTTTGCCTCTACCATATGGGGTGCAACAAACGAATTAATCTGATCTCCGAATTGCAGCGCATTTACCAAGCTTCTTTTGTTTGTTTCATGGCGTAAGGGCAACGAGGGTCATGCTGCGCCGGGATCTACCGTTTTCCGGGGAATCCGAACCTCTTACGGAGTAGGGGACCAATCCCTGAACTATAATGAGCAGTTAGTCGATAAGCATTCCCTTTTTTGGGCACTGTTGGGAGTCGATTATTAAGCAGAGAGAAGGGTGACCTCCAAAGGCGGCATTGCAATCCCAGAGACTGTTGGAAGTACCCGAGATAACGACGCGCTAGCCGAATGCGTGACCACTGCTACCGTAGAACCACAAAAAATTCGTCATGTGGATGGCCAGCGATTTATAGGGGTGGAGGTCGAATACTGGGCGTATATTCAAGAAATCGTAGTGTAAAAAATGATCAATCCATCGTTAATGAAAGTATAATTGCTATTAATTGGTTGTTTGAGCAGGGTAAATCTATCCAGAGTCTTCATTCACTGTTAAAAATGAAGGATATATACAGTATATAAAACAAAGAAAATAAGTCTAAAATTAATTTTTTGCTCACGTGGCTTTAACGATAACTAGATGATATCAGTTTTACACTTTTTGTAAATTTTACGTTATACTGGAGCATAACGGGTGCGATAAACAGTTCAATATAATTTGAGATAATTTGAAAAAAAACAAAACAAAACAGTTTAGTGGCTGTTGAACGAATGACTCTATCATTATGCTAAGCTTAATTACATAGTCGTGCGCGGAAAGTTCATAAGTGGGGTTATAGACTCAATGGGGGGGGGGTACAGAGCTACAACTCATATATTCCTATGTTAAATATACAAAATTTCATTGCAAATGGGTTACAACCTCTATCAACACTTGCTACGTACGCCAATACTTCATTATATTCGTCAGGTGCATTGCTGCCCGTACATTTGTACGCTTTTTGGCGTGGTCGTTTCTCTAGACATGGTAAATACGAGTTACGCCGTTTTTGTTTTTTTTTGCACCCCTTGAAATCCCGCTTGGCGTGGCTCTGAATGGACATTTAGTAAAAAAAAAACTATTATCTGATAGACTGGGAGCGCTGGCTTATCCATTTCTTGAAATATCAGATTTATCGTCGTTTTCACACTGATAAAAGCCTATGTAAAGGTAAGGAAATTATTTCGCAGGAGGATGCAAATAAATGAAGGTCTCAACAACTCAATTTTTATATATATTAAAAAAAAGGCAGTCCGAGTTGGATCAACGATTTTTCATGAAATGTCGCGCTTAACATGGAAAAATAATCCCGTTCTGTTTAATTTCGTTCGTTCTGGAGTTTGTTTTGAATTATCATATCAAGTTTTGGATTCATTTTAGAATGCTGTTTCCATCCACTCGTGGGATCTACTGAAACAAGATTAATACAAGTCAGTATTAAATTTTGATATTAAAACCGTGCGCACGGTCTCACCTTGCTTAGCACAGAATGGCAATTGTCCTTGCGCCATAAAAATACAACCAATCAGGCAGTATTAAGCATAAGATGCCCTCAACTTCTTTGATATCATGTTTGTTATAAAGATGTTAACTATACTTGCTTGTTCCTGTATTTCACACGCCGAAAGCAGTAGCGCATCCATGTAGGGGGTCCGGGCCAATCCCTTGGGCTAACAAAAAGAAAAATTATTACGCCAACAGACACTGGTAAATTATTTTATTAAAAATGTAGGATAAAATTAGTGATGTTCCCAAGATTTCCTTGAACTCTGGTTACATTGATGAGACTACTGTTAAGGCAAGCAACAGCAACAGTGGCCCGGAATTGCCTTCAAACGCTTTCCAGGAGGTAAAGGTAGAGCAAAACATAATATCAAACACAGTTGAAATGGAAATTCTGACTGCAGATATTTTTAATTAGGCCAAGAAATCTAATCTCACTGATGGAGATAAAATAAGAGTGCTGGCCATTGTAAAATTGTGCAAACATAATCTACTACTTCTAATTATTTAAGTATGTTGCATTATAGAATTATTAGGAATTTAATAACTATAATGTTCATAAAAGACAACCGTAATTGATATGGAGACTGGCCCATTTTTTCCACCAAACATTCCTTGCACCACTGGCCCACATTGTCGCATATCATAATAAAGTCCATGGAATAATGAAGTGAATGGTATTTTTGGTTTTAAAATATGTCAATTCTGGATATGAGATTTTTAGGTTTAAATGAAGTCAGGTAAGACCAAAATTACCCATTTTTGATAATTTCAAATTATCATAACTTAAAAACGGGATGAGACAAAAAAATATTCAAATTTTAGATTTAAACTTAGTTTGGGCCATTCAAAAAAGTGTATAAAATTTTAAGAAAACTGAAACACATGGGGTAAAATTAATTCAAAATTGGATCACTTGACATGGAATTGACCCTAACTCCTAATATATTTGTTCTTTCCTCCGAATGAGAATTTCTCAACGAACTCTCTTTTCTACATTTTCATTTTAAATCAATTTAATATAAATGGAATATACTCTTGTATTATTTCAATGTAGACAATTCAAATACCGATTTCAATATATATCTGTACTGTATATGTCATACGTTGAATAAATTAGGTCTACTTAAAGTGACGTAAGAAAGTAAGGGAGTCGGGGTTCAAAACCCCCCATTGGATGTCAAAATACATTATTTTCCCCGAGGCAGCAACACATAATCTCTTTAAAGCCACGGGCATCTCAATGAGTTTTGAATTGCTATGCTATCATTTAATTAGGATCGACGACTCTGCATGACCTCCAAACCATCTTACAACCAAGCTATCTCTCAGCAACTCACTGGGTTGAGAATGGAACCTGTGCTAGTGAATCCACAGCTAGTGGTTGTGAGTATTGGAACGGTTTGTGATGGTGCAGTTGTAATACATTAGGGCTACTACAAGAACAATAAGGGGTTGATTTAAAGGTGGATTCATAAAATATTTTCGGGGGAGATCTAGGGGACGTAAGAGGCGCCTTCCCCTCTGGATCCTCCCTTCGTCTGATTCCAGTAGACACTAAGCGCTTACCAGTCTTTTCCGTAGAGGCACAACTCCGGCTTCGATTCCAAAAGGCAAAATAAGTTAGCAGTCCTTTGAAAATTGCAGGTCTTAGCGCAGCATGACCCGATTGTCCTTGCGCCCTAACATTTAAGCAAAATATTCATAGAACGACCGGAGCGCTTTTGCTATCATAATGTATTTACAAATATCTGAAGTTCAAAGACTCTGTGATGCATGTATAAATTGATCTGTTATACTAGAGGGGTTTGTTTGTTTGGCTTTTTTATGGCGCAAGAGCATCTGGGCTATACTGCGCCAAATATGTTAGAAGAGAGAGAAAAACTTGTAATGCCGATGTAGAATCAAAGCTATGGCCATGGAATAAGAAGTTGGAAATGTTACCTACAAGCATTGGGCAATTTAAGAAGAAAATTAACTCCAGAAGAAAATATTTTTAAGTGAGCTGAGAACCTACTCAGAATAGCAAACGATTAATAAATTCTTGTTGCAAATTGAGGCAACAAATTAAATTGAAATCATCCCTTCCCTTGTTAACTACTGAAGTAAAATTAAAATTTGGTGAAAAATTGAACGATGTCGACTTTTCTGAAACGAAGGTGCCCAAGATGAGAACCGAGTTCTAAAAGTCACCCTTGAAAGTAAATCGTCCACGAAAGTCAAGTCAATGTTAAGTCGTTAAAATATAACACTAAAATCATAAAACTTGCTGTTTGTTCACTATGTTAGAAATCCTGCTCTGACTGTTTGTAAACCACATAAAATTTAAGCACCATAATCACAAACGAAAATTAATGTGAAGTGAACCTTATGAAATTGCAAGTATCTTTTATTAGTAGGTCTTAGTGTAAGTAATAAATGTCTTTAAAATGTCCTTATAAGTGTTTTTAAAGTATCCTAATAAGTGTTTTTAAAGTATCTTAATAAGTGTTTTTAAAGAGTCTTTGTATTTTTAAAGTGCCTTTATAAGTGTATTAATGAGTGTGGATCATTCTGCGTCTAAACCTAATAATTTTATTACTTCAAATCGAAAAATTTATATATAATATATCCATTTCGCACTGACTTAAGCATGGGGGGGGGGAGTGATGAGGGTTACAACCCCATTACGATGTAATTTTGTATATATACACATATGAATGTATGGAGTTGTAGCTTTGCAAGCCCCCCCCCCAGTGAATTTTCTTCTCACGCAAATGCTATTTCCCAACAGAAAACATTATTACCAAAATATAATGAGATAGAAGATTCTTTAGCTAAACTATAGCATAGAATGAATTATTTATTTTATTATGAAATTGCGTTTTCTGTAATCTAGGCGCATGTTGCCCTCGTTAAACCAGGGAGTAACGATTCAAAAAAAAAACGGAGCCTGAAACAGATTTGAAATCTGACTGATTTGATGTTAAGAACAATATAATTGGTAATCCAGTGGGGGTAGCTTGAATCTCCCGAGCCCCTCCATTTCCTGCCTACCCTATCGAGATTATAGAATACCCCAGGACTATTAATTCTTATTTAATTTAACAAATTAAATTAGAAAGTCAGGTAATTACAATATATGAGACAGATAATTACAATATATGAGACAGATAATTACAATATATGAGACAGATAATTACAAT
>QLNU02014802.1:163067961-163091414 GCA_006491805.2 Dysdera silvatica | reverse complement strand
TATCCGAAGTTTCGATAATCCGGCCCATCTCTAGTACCGGTTAGTTAGGTTAATCGGGATTACTGTATTTACAAGTAACAAACTGTTGAAGACAGTATCAAGATGCAGAATTTTTTTAGCTAAGAATGTCATTCCCCTGTTCCCAAAATTTCGTCAGTCTCTCGTCAAGCTTGGCAGTTTCGGTAGTCGAAGCCAATTGTACCAGGTTTGTCAGTTAAATAAATTTTATTACAATCTCATCAAATTTTTGTCAGTATCTCATCAATTAAAGTTTTGTCAATATCTCATCAATCAAAGTGTTGTCAGTATCTCATCAAAGTTTTATTAGAATCTCATCAAATTTTTGTCAGTATCTCATCAATTAAAGTTTTGTCAATATCTCATCAATCAAAGTGTTGTCAGTATCTCATCAAAGTTTTATTAGAATCTCATCAAAGTTTTGTCAGTATCTCATCAAAGTTTTGTCTGTATCTTATCAGTCAAAGTTTTGTCATTGGTAAAACTTTGAGTGTTGGTATAATTTCTCGCGTTGTTTCGGTTAAGGTCATGGGTTTGTCGGTTTCTCGTGATCAGAAAAATAATTTAAAATTTCCTATTTATATATCCACAATCATGGGTAGTCAAACTCTTGGATTCCTCACAACACAATCTCGCATAGTGCTGACCCATCACAACGAGATTTATACATCAAAGTCGATTCATACTGAAGAAATAAATTTTAAATTGCACCTAAAACTTCCCAAGAATACCTACCATTACCGCTAATGTTTAATCAGCAAACAAGAGTGTGCACACATATTCTACTAATGTTGCAATCATTCCATAGCTCGTAGATTCATATATACTCCTCCTTCGAGGGGGAAATCAGAGCTTACATATGTAGTATATGCCTATAATATATACGTATCAATATAATTAACCAGATAAACACATCATGAAATTTAAAAGCGATTATAATTTAATAATTAGCCTTTGGAAACCTCTTCGAATTCAACAGAAACCGCCCATATCTTTCATTTCAATGTTTATTTGAAAGCTTGTCGAAGAAATACTGGATTCGAATTCGATTCCGTAAGTTTCCAGATTAATCTTGACGGCGCGAAGTGATCGAAAAACTTTGGATATTGCAGAGGAAACGTTACTGAAGATTTGTGGCGTTAGTTGGTCAAAGATCACCAAAAATTGATTTCCCATACCGGGATCTGTCACAGGTGTCAGATACATTTCCAACAGGTTGATGACAAGGGTTAAAAATAAAATTTATTGTATGTATTTTCAGTGTAAAGTATTGATTTTTCGAAGTTATAGTCATTTAATGCAGAAATGGTCAAATTGTTAGAAAACCGAATTTAACGAACATGTAAGTTTGCATATAAGTCTTTAAGATACAATGATTTTTAATTAGAGTCGGATTCGTCAAAAATAGAGAAAATAACGCTCTTATTTAAGAAAGAAAAATTATATTTCCATAGCTGTGCTATATCGAACGAAGTTTAGAAATATCGTAGCGGAAAGCTCACATAGAAAACGGGAAAATGTTGTGCCAGAAGAGCTATTAGATAACGAGATGCAATTCTGTAATATTAAATATTTATAGTTAATTTTTTATCATTGCTTTCTTTCCCATAACTTCAAAAGCGTAGTTTTTAACAAATGTATTAAAATCCCCAGTGTGAATAATATATGCTACCAGAATACTTAAATATAGATTAATTAAATGTCTAAAGAGACTACTAAATACTTTTAAAATATTAGTAAAATGCTTTAAAATATTAGTAAAACACTTTAAAAATATTAGTAAACACTTAAAATATTTGTAAAATATTTTAAAATATTTTGTAAAACACGTAATATTTGTAAATATTTTAAAGACGGTAAAATAATATTTTAAAATATTTGTAAAATATTAAAATATTTGCAAAATATTTGAAAACATTGTACAAAATACATAAAAAATATTATTAAAATACATAAAAATATTATTAAAATACATAAAATATATTACTAAAATACTTGTAAGATAATATTATCGAAAACAAAATCTGAAATTTTACTAATAAAATACCGCGTTTACTTAAAACGTTTTTGACATAGTAAAACTCAGGATTAGTACATTGGCGTTAAGTTCCCTCAAAATGTTCATCAATATTGCAAATTCGTGGGCATTGTATTCAACTTTTAATAAAAGATTAATTAACTGCAATGTTAAATCCAGTTTCTGTTGTTAACATAAAAGAGTTAAGTTAATAATTATAATGATTAAGTTATGATTATAATATTAAATCATGATTATAACATTAAATCATAATTATAACATTAAGTCATGATTATAATATTAAATCATGATTACAATATTAAATTATAATTCTGAATAAATATAATCAAGTTAAGAACTGTTCATTATCGGGGGTCGTCGTCAAACCATTATTTTTTAAGAACTACACAGTTTAGCGGTCGATATTGACGCAGCCCGAAATAGCACCATTCGAAATACTTCATATATTAAAAAGAAAATTCACCTTTCCCGCCTCCAACCTTCCATTTCCGCGCATACCGAAGAGGTTGGCGCCAAAATCGTCAGGAATTCGAGCCAATGTTTTTGCAATTACTTCATCATTAAATAACTACAAAATGGGAGCATTTCCAACTCATCATGATTATAAACTTCTTTGACGGACAGCAAACATTCTGGCAAAAAGTGACTGGATTAACTAAACATTCGCCCAGAATATGTCCAGAAAATGTGTCATATTTGGTGGTTTTCTGCCGTTTTAGGCTTCACTGATTTTAGTAAAATTTGAATTGATTTGAATATACAGGCCCCTTTATAATGAGCCTACATTTAGAAAGTTTCCCGATTTAGCTGGGAAAATACGGATTTACAATAAAAGACGATGTGGATGTGCCTCAACGCATTACAAAGATGGACAAATTATTCGGACAAAATTACACGTCACTTAGAAACTTAATTAGTAAAATATAAATTGATGCCAGGTTTTATAATTAAAGAAATGTCTAAAATGTTATATTATATGTAATAGACTCATATAGATATTATAGTATAGATATATAGATATTATATTATGTATAGATATTATTACATACTTTTCATTAGATTAGGCCTATCTACACTAGATATGAGTTTAGGCTCACTTTTCGAAGCCCGAGCCCTAGGACTTGGGCTCAATTTGACTCATTTTGGGCTCAATTTGAGCTCATAACAACCGAGTAAATTAACATTGAATTTTGAATTTGAAAACTAGCATCAACAAAGCAAATATTGATTTTGTTTGGTACAATGATTCAGTTCAATGAAATGTATTCGTTTATAGCTAACAGAACCTTTACAAACCTCGAGTTTAACGGGTAAAAATGGCGATATTTTTAAATAAAATGTAGCAAATTCTAAAAGAATGTCAAAATTCGAAAATTAAAAAAAAAATCAATAATCAAAGATGTCTTTTTAACTGAGGTTAAAATGGTGGAACAAACCTTACAGTACTGTAAACATGAGAATTTCTGAGAGAGGTAGAATATTCATGTCTGGCGCAGAATGACCCTTTCTGTCCTTGCGCCATACAAATACAACAAACCAACCAATATTCATGTCCCTTATTATGAGTCCGCAATAAACGCTTTTTTTTTTCAGTAATAGATTACATGGATGATTATATTACAATATTATTAAGTAATGGATTACATAGATGATGATATTACAATATTATTAAGTAATAGATTACATGGATGATGATATTACAATATTATTAAGTAATGGATTACATGGATGATTATATCACAATATTATTAAGTAATAGACTACATGGATGATTATATTACAATATTATTAAGAAATAGATTACATGGATGATATTTGACGCTCGTAAAGTGCTTTATGATGAAAATTTAATGAACATAGGTACTGTAAATTAAGTAAAAAAACAACTGACGATTTTTTGAGCATATCCAAATAAAGCTTAATTTGGGAATGATTACTTACGTAATTTTTTTATGTAATTTTTTTTCTTATTTAGCTTATTATAGTGACATAGAAGTAATATGTTATTTTATAAAATTCAGCAAGTACAAAAAAGTCAAAATTCATTGGCATGGATATCGCCATTGCTCATACTTAAATTATTTTTATATTAATTTATATTATATTATTAATTTATTTTTAAAGTTTGGAATTTTATATTTCAAAACGTATTTAGAAAGCAGCCAGATATTGCGAAAGCTTCCCTTGGTCCCAAGCTCTTTAGTATACACGTATTCTACTGTAATTGAACCACTTTTTTTTTTAAACTGTATATATTTGTAATATAGTACATTTGCGTAGTACCACATTTTCAAAACTGATTTGGCGCAATTTTATAGATCGATAAAATGCCAATAAAGGTAACTTTCCTCCAGGTTTGCAGATATTTAAAAAACTGCTTTGGCTAACTTTCGTTGAAAACAGAGCCAAAGATGTCAATAATAACGAAACCCGTCCTTCATTTTCCGCGATGATCTAATCCGGGACTTTTTGAGGAAGTTTCAACGGTGAAAATAGCGAACTTTTGCCGTCAGGAAAGATAAGCGCTTCCCGTCAGCTATGAACGATGGCATCCGGATTTCCGTGCCAGGATTGACTGTCTCAAGACTGACCGTTATTCATTGCTTGTCGTAATGGCATCAATAAAGCGATGAACCGTAACTGTTCACTTATTTTTCTTAACGATATATACGTCTTTAACACGGATCAATAAATAAACAAAATTCATCGCTTGATTAATTAAAGAAATAAACACACCCATGCGTATGGTATTTCTTGTGTTTAACGGCGCAAGGATAACACAGTTTATGGTGCACCGTAACCTATAATTAATAATCTCGAGGAATCCGAACTTACGCTACTAAGGGCAGTAAACCCCCAACTACGGTGGGCAGAAACTTCGTGAACTTGCTTGTCGTCATACACAAATATTGTAAATACGTTCTTGATTGAAACCGTATGAAATAAACATTATTTCAATTAATAACTTTATATTCTGTAATCAGTGTTTTCACAATTCATGTCTTCATGTTCCGTAATTCATGTCTTCATATTTCATAATTCATGTCTTCATATTTCATAATTCATGTCTTCGTGTTTTTTTATTCATATTTTCATATCTTATAATTAATATCTTCATATTTCATTATCAACATTTCCATATTTTATGATTGTCTCCATACTTAGTGATTAATGTCTTCATATTCCACGATTGTATTCATATTTCATGAAAAATGTCTTCATATTTCATGATTAACGTCTTCGTATTTCACGATTAATGTCTTCGTATTTCACGATTAATGTCTTCGTATTTCATGATTAATGTCTTCGTATTTCACGATTAATGTCTTCGTATTTCATGATTGTCCTTATATTTTATGATTAATGTCTTCACACTGAGTGTCTTCATATTTCATTGATTGATGCTTACGGCGGCAAATTTCAGACGAAAAGTTTTGCAGCCGGGAAGTTTGAAAGGGCGGATCTGAGTATTCTGATGGCCAATTGAATTATTAATTTTGAATTGTTATATTCAGAGGCGTAAGTAGGCATTGGCAGAAGGAGAGCTGCCATGGACGCCGCCTCGAGAGAAGCTCAAAAAGCGCCACATTGGCGAATACTTGTGAAATGGCGAATTTAGAATAACCGTCAAGGGTGTCAAATTAACTATTTCACAAAAGCAGCAAAGTGTCAGTTATGCCACTATTTACGTTTGATAAGATTAGGCGCAAAATATGTCAGTTCCTATAGGTGGCAAAATCGTAAATTTGCCTCTGTGTATTTTCACATAAAAACGATCATCTTTATATGTTTTGAAGGGGAAAATGTTTTGTTTAATAAATTTGTTTTTTTGTTTTTTTGCATTCGATAGCCACGAAAATTTATTTAGAAATCAGAAGATGGGACACTTAGTCATAGACTGTCAGCAACGGGCTAGACCAAAGAACATTGCTGGGATAAAACACAGATTTTCAATTTTTTTAACTAGGGGAGTGTTTCTAGAGCAATTGGTGAACGGACCCTGGATACCACATTGTGAGCGGGAGTTGTATTAGGACTTGCTATGTAACAGTTACATACCGAAGAAAGAAGTATTATGTTTCAGAACTGATGGGAAACAGTCCAATGTAGTTAAATCGGTCATGAACGCAAAAATCGTAGCATTTTCGGACACGTAAATATATTTATAAGCAAAGAGAACGTCATAAGAGTGCTTACTTACAAATTACTTAAGCTTATGACGTTGTCTTTGCTTGTAAATCTTATCTGCGTAATGCTACGTTAAATTATCTTCATACGTAGCTATATTTCACATAATTGCTACGATTTTTGTCGTAAAGTACAATTGGTTTACGATTTAAACTGGGATTTTATACCGGAGTGGTTTTTTAAATATCCATTAATTTAAGATCCGCAATTACTATAGCCTCAAACGTTTACATTTCATTTTTTATAAAAAAAAGTTTATTTACTCATTGATTTAACAAGCTTTTCAAAAAATTTAAGAAAAACAGATTTTTTGGAAATTAATTTATGAAAAAGGAATTTATAAGAAAAATTAAATTCTTTAAAATTTGATTTTCCTTGTGAAAATTAATTTCTAAATGATTGGATTTCAGCTAAACCCTTGAATAGAGCTTTGGAATTGCGCTAAGTGATCAATGAATTTTGGTGAGAAACCTTGGACTTGGCGAAAGTATTTATTTTTCGCCAAATGGCGCCAACATGAATATATTTTTGTACTTAATAAATAATACTTCAGAAAACAAAATTAACACAGTCGTAACAATTTTATATAGGTTTTAATGTTTTTCGATATCTTTCGGCCATCTTCTAGAGAAGCATCAATAACAGTAAGCAACAGGGCAAGGTTATGGGTGTTGTCAATGGGTTGTTGCCATCTACTGGCGGATAATAGAAGAAAAACATAAAGGAAAATAAACTGATTGAGAAAAATGAACGAAAATTGAAAATAAAATGATGGAAATTAAATTAGAAAGGAAATAAAGGAATAAAATTGACATGGAAAAAACGTGCCCACGCCGGATGGATATTAGTTGTGGTAGCCATAACATTGACTGAATGAGTAATGTTTTAATGAATGAGAAAAGTTTCGAAGAAATTTAAATCTGCCTGAGAAGGAGGTTCGAAGAGATTAAAATTTAGCTTGATGGCCGATTGTCTTGATGGAAGATGACTGAAAGCCATCGAAAAAAGTTTAAAGCGATATTAAAAATTGTTACAACTTCGCAAATTGTGTTTTTAGTGTGTATATAGTGTGTATTAAGGGCATTGCACAGTGAGTCGATCTCCATTTCCATGTTTTTGTATGTTTGAAGAGGATCTCTCTGAACACGCGTTTTCTCAGCTGGGCACTTTTGGCGCATTGATATTTGCGTTATTGCTAATTGCTAAAAAAAAATGCTAAATGCGCACTCTTGGAATACACCATTGGTTTTCTGTTGTCTAAGTCTGCAGCGAATTGCGCTGAAACTGTTTATGATAATAATTGGTCTATAACAGGGCTGTTCAAATTTTTGAGAAATGGGCTACTTAAAAAAATTTTCATGGATGTCGCGAGCTAGCGATTTCGTTAAGAAAAAAAGCATCACTTTCTTCAGAGTTTCTTCCAGTTATTTGTTTGTTTATTGCGATATAGAAATAGGTTACTCACGCTGTTCTCGCTATTTTTCTTTATTTCTGGAGGGAAAAAAAACCATTTGTTTTGGATTTTTTTTACTCTAAACAGTTGTCAGCGGGCTGGATTGACACTGTTGGCAGGCTGGATTGTGGCCATACTTTGCCGAAACCTACAGTTTTTACGGGGTTCGTAAACTTTTAACCTTTTAAGACTTAGGGTACCACCAACTCCAGGACTGCAAAAAGCGTTCTTCCTTACTTTTCTTTTCCTTTCCATTCCTTCCTTTCCTTTTTTTTTTTTACGCAGTTGGGAGTCGAACCTGGGATAAAGACACCCTAGTCAAACATGTTACTATAGCACCACTGCAGGGTCCGTGACGATAAAATTAAAAACGCCAATAGGTATTTCGACGGCTTTACCTTTATGTCATAGTGGCAAAGACATGGAGTCAGGAAGAAATGAACGACAGATGTGCCGAGTCGTTCACTCAGTGAACCATTTTTCCCATTAATCATAATCGATCTGACTCTTTTCGTGAGTCGGTCTTTGAACGACTTGACACACTGCCAGAATAAAGTACAGGTTCAATACAGAACGTTTCCTCATGGTTTTAGTGGGTTACGGAGGAATAAGCTTTTGATTGGCGAGTGACATTTGTGAAAGCATTTCATTTGGAATTAATTTTAATGTACAAGCGCCCCCAAACGATAAATTGTCGTACTATGTTCTGGCTCGTTTCCTGTCTTTCGCTTTTAAGAAAAACAATATGCAAAATCCTCGCACCTCTTTAGCGATCCACGCTCTGTTGCTTTTCGAATAAATGAGCCTCCCGCTCACGGACTCATGGGGACAAAGAGCAGGGGCGCGTTATTATGGAGAAGTTTCCTTGGATAACTGTCCTCCTGGGAACGGTGTGATCAATGTATGGTGGTGTTAGTTTAGCCTGAGAAAATAATGGCGTCTTACCTGGCGTTAGACTTTTTTAAGGAATAAATATTTGCTAAATTATAATTTAAAAAGACGCATTTTTAACGATCCATTTTGTTTTTAAATATTACCGTATTTTTGAAAATGTTGATAGGTGAACTTGAAACTCCTACGTAGTTTAGCGAGATTTGTAGGATTAATATGCTGGGAAGTAGTATAGTAGAAGAAATTTAGATTTTTTATCATAAAATACAAATTTAATTAAAAGATATGTATACAAAGTATAATTGAAATAGTAGTTTAATGATAAAATGAAGATAATCATAACCACAGATATACGATACACAAGTGTCAAAAGACTGCTTTGCATGGGACTGCTCGCACCTTAAGAATATGTGAAAGATACCCCAGGCCTTTGGAAAGGACTCGATGTCAATGGACAACCCCAATCGTCAAATCAAGGTGGATTGTGGGCATTTGTAATATATATATATATTTCCATGTTAGGAAAATCTGTTTGGGAAAATCCCTTCATACATAGGCGTAAGCAGGGGTATATATTGGTGTTCATAATCCTCCATTGTGATGTAGTTTTGTATATTGTACACATTTGTGTGTTTTTGTATAGGCTATAAATTTGCATATACATGGTGTGGAGTTGTAGTCACGCAACTCCACCATTATGAACTTCGTGTATACGCCAGTGCCTTCACAGAATGACATCAGATGGCTACTATCAAATCAAAATTTAACGAACTCTTGAAAAATTCTAGTAGAAGCCTTGAAAAGTTGATGACAGGATTTCTCAAATTCTAGGATGATTACAAAATAAGTCTACTAGGCAAGTTCGTCATGTCCAGATGTAAAACTTCTGTAGACTCCCAATGTGATTCGTGATCTTCCTTGAAAACGTGTTCAGTTATTTTGTTCGACGTACCTCCTCTTGAAAATGCACACATAGATGCTTCTTTTCTCACTGACTTATTCCCGTCTGTCCAATTCCGCTTGCCCAACCTTGTCGCCGTTTCCACATGATATTTGGTAAATAACATCAATGTTCCCTATCAGTTATGCATCTTAAATTTAAGAAGGGTATTAACAGGTTTAGATTGATAGGTTTATAGTAGGTCAATATCCACGTGATATGGGATTCGAGACAATTATTCCAAGGCACCTGACACGTGTGGTAAGATCAGAGAGAGAGAGAGAGAATCAGCAAAAGAGACAAATCAAACAAAATTGTTGAACTTGCTTTTACAGAAGCTCATGAACATGATTCAACGAAAGTTTTATATCAAAAGGTGACGAACCCGAGCAGTAGACAATTTGTGGAATCATGGGAGACCTACAGGTTGAAAAACTGTGCCATCAGCATTTAAAATCCACTACTAGAACCTCACAAGTTTCTTGCCAAACCTCGAGTTAGGAGTGGCCACCTGATGTCAACCGGTAGGAGTGATTTCCCCAAATGGAAATTCCTTACATTGGATTATCCAGATGTTGAGATCCCCGACAAGGGGCATATAAACAAAACTTTTGCTCTCTTCATTCTTATTACTGGATTACTTGATATTAATTACTATGTAAATTTATATATTATGCATTATAAATAAATTATTATATTAATTACTTGACAAGTGAAGATGCTCAAAACATTGTGTTCTCTTGAAGCTTACACTAATATTGAAATAATAGCTTGGGCTCACAAGCACAGTATCGGAAAATTACTATCTGTAAAAATTCCCCACGAAAAATTACATAAAACCTGCTCTCGTGGCTTTGTGTATTGAATATTTGGCCATTGTTTTATCCTGATAACGGTAATAATAACTTACAACATCCTTATATACGGAGAAAGCGTCTTCCCTGTTCTGTTATGGCATGAGGGTAAGAGCTCCGAATCTAATGGAGAGACCCTAATTGGATTCCAGGCTAGGGTGATCTCCTTTTTCTCCTGTAGGTTGAAAGCTCTACTTCGAACTACTTAAGCGTGGGTGTCGGTAAATTAATATTCATCAAAATAACAGTTATTATAAAAGACTTGCACATATATTTTAGATGTCTCAGGTTCATTTTCTCGTGAGCAATACAATATAGAATTCTCCCTCAGGAATAATTTAATACTGTACGAATCTTAAACTCTTGGTTAAAATATTATTTAATAAGTAAGTTTCTTTTCAAGAATGTTTACATCGAGAATTTAAAAAAAAGAAAAAATTTCCCTATCAAACGAAATGAACAAATAAAATTTACTTTTTTTTAATTGTATTTCTAAAATATTTCTTATGCGGTAAACATTTAAATTAAGAAATTTTTTGCAATAATTAAATTAAGGAATTTGCTTGCAAATGAACAATCTTCAGTGCTTTGGCAGTATTCGGATGCTAAAAGTAAAAACAGTTTCTTGTAATTATTTCGTTTTATTTGCAAACTGCTTTCAAGCCCTGACAAACAATTTTTTTTGCCGTTTACAGAACTAAAAGCAAAACTGCGTTCTTACATCCATTCTGGTAAAAAATAATTATGCTTAAAAAAACAGTTTTAAAATTCTTATAATTTCAGCTTTTTTTAGTCTTTTGCCACCAGGATGAAAATTCAAAAACAATTCGTATAAAGCCTCGAATAAACTCGCCTTTTCTGGATATAAACTAGTTTTTTTCTTTTTCATTACATCTTCCCGATTGTTATGCGCATTTTTACTGAATTTAGTTCAAAAAGTTTGTAAATTTACTTCGTTTATGAATTTAATTTAGTTTTTTAATATATTAAATAATATTTATTGATAAAATGAATATACCAACAATGTTTTGTCCGGTTCATGATGTAATCTTAGACAACAAAAAATGTGGGGGAAAAGGTAAGGGAAAAGCAAGGAATAAATAACTGGATATATATCAGGTAAAGAGTTCCATTTAGAGATCGTCTTATTAAAAGATCCACAGCAATCCATCGCCGCAAACGCCAATTGCAGTCCGATGATCCAAGTTAAGCAAGGGTGAGTGCAGTGCGCAGGGCTAGTATCAGTCGCCAAATATAACGTCAAAATGACTGACAATTTCGTCCTTATCCAACCAATTTACCGTTCAATTCAAAAGTTTTGAAAGCTACATGATGGCATTTGCGAAAAATAAAAAGTAAATTTAATTATAAAAATATATAATTATATACAAATAAGTAGTAATAAGAAAGTTTACTAATTTGTTAATCATCTCTTACGACTTACAGCCCATTCAGTAGTATATGGTTTGTTTGTTTGGCTTTTTTATGGCGCAAGAGCATCTGGGCTATACTGCGCCAAACATGGTAAAAGTAGTATACGACTGATTAAATTTTCTCACTAAAAAAAAAAAGTAAAATCTGGAGGTAGGAAAAGAGTTCATCAACAACATTTAAGTCAATAAATAATTCCAGAAAGTAAATGACAATAGATGAATTGAAAAGCAATATATATATATATTTGAATTCCTCACTCAAAGTGGTGTAGGTCGTTCTTTATGACGTCATGCAGGGAGCAGGAGCGAGAGAGTGACGTGCACTCTACCGGAACACAAAGCTTTCCTGCTGATGAGTGAGGGGCTGTGCCGGAATCGGGAGCAGGAAATCCGGAATTCTCTCCAGTCGCTTGTTAAGGGTAAGCTCACACAGAATTGGGATTTCGGTCCCTAAAAGAGAAAGAATCTTTTTACTTCTTCGGAAGACAAATCTGGATGGGGAAATGGTTTCATGGTGTTTTAAGTATTTGAAAAGTAGATCGTTTGTTTTAATAGAGCCCCGTTGTGACCGTAATTGCGTTTTTTCCTTTACAGTTTCGCCCTTCATCAAATTTTTTACTATTTCGAAAATTTGATGCAAGACCCAATATATTGCTTTTCCTCAAAATTGTCTTTTTGTACAGTTTCTCAGAGAAATGAAAAAGAGAGCACCTAAAATTATGTTAGAAATAAAATACAGGGTACCAGGGAGGAAATTTACATACAAAAGGTTAAACACTGGTAAAATAGCAATGAAAAAGATCACCCAAGCTTTCGGACGCGTTAGCAACAGTAGTTCTTGAAGTAGATGAAGGACTGCTGCTGATGCGTCCGAAAGCTTTGGTGATCTTTTTCATTGCTATTTTACCAGTGTTTAACTTTTTGTATGTAAAATTATGTTCTTAAATATTATGCATACTTTCTTCGTTGTTTATTGGGTGGAGGGTACAGATCCAATTAATTAATTAATTTTATTTATGTAGTTACTTATATATGTCCTTTTTTTTTCGTCCGTAATTCGCACTTAAAAGTGTTTATTGTTTTATTATTTCATTAAAATAATTAAACGAGATTAACTAATACTTAATTGCATGCCCGTCTTCAGAGGGGGGGAGGAACTTAGGGACAAGTTCTCCCCAAAACTAAATTTTTAATAGGACTTGGCTACTGCCTTGCATGCTATGTAAAAATTTTTGAAACCCCCGAAATTAAATCCTGACCACGGTCTTGCTTAATTATAAAACTTACAACAGCCCTCAACATTCTAACGCACAAATAAAATTGCAGTATATATTGAATCTAACAGCCCTCTGGCCCTGCGGTGGCGCAGTGTGGTAACGCGTTCTCCTAGTGCGCCGCTAATCCGGGTTCGACTCCCAGCAGTGCAAAGAACGCTTACTCAGAGATCTCATAAAGATCGCACTGCTCACTGTAGTCCGGGGTTTGGTTCCCCAGGCCTTAAGAGGTTCGGATTCCTCGGAAAACAGTAGGTCCCGGCGCAGCATGACCACTGTAGTCTTTGAGCCGTAAAAACAAACAAACATAACAGCCCTTTGCATCCTAAATTATTATGTCTTAGATTCCGTGTTGCGAAAAAATAGCAACTGTTTTCTAAACGATTTTTTTCGAGTTTTCCGATTTATTTAGAGGATTTTCATGAAATTTTTAAGGAAAACATTTACAAAAATAGTAGCATTTAATTGTTGAATGGGAGTAATGTGAAGCGAGAAAGAGGGAATCAAGAAGGTTCGAAAAGTGTAGACGAAAATTTGTAATGTGGCAAAAATTTGAAACGTAAAACATAAGAAAGTGAAAGGAGCTCTGGGTTGAAAATGACAGAATAAATTTTGAGCCAGCGAAAATGATGGATGTATAGCTGTATAACTCATAGATAGCACTTATTATAAAAAGTGATATTTTTCGCAGCCGTTTTTTAAAAACTTTAATTAGATTATGTGCTATGGTTGAGATTGCCTACTGATACTTTATATATGTGCACATGTACACTAAAGCTTAGTAAATGTATAGCGAGATATTTAACTCCCAAATACCCTATGATTTATTTAAACAAGAGTGCTCTAGTCTCTGGGCGTGTTTAGTTTAAATTTTTGTTAAAATATTTTTACCATTATGAGAGAATGAGAATATACATGATTTATATTCAATATTATCCACGTTTAAACTGTTTTTAAATTTTGGGTCTGCCAATCCCATATGCTGCTATTGAAGGGTTAGAAGTTAAAAATATTTGTGCAAGTTTTGACGCTTCAGAACCGCGTGCAACGAGTCATCTGAAATGATTTGGCTGTTTCGCGTATCATCTAATACATATAACACTATGTTACACTTGTTCAACAGTACTAAGATCAGAAGAAGAACCCTGATACTATCTTAAGCGTGGTATAGTAGTAACAGATCTGGCTGCAATGGGGATAACCTGTGTTCGATTCTAGCAGATACCTAGCTTTTGCTTTTTTTTTTATCCACAGATCCGCGGATTCATTCCTTAAACGGCGGGGGCTCGGATTCCGTGATGGCTGTTCTTATGCAATTAATCATAAACGCAGCCAGACTTAGTAATTCAAAAGCCATGGAACCTCAAAAATTTATTTAAGCAAGAATTATAAATTTAGCAATTAAAAATGTAGTTCCGTCGGAACACCGTATTTTTTGGCATTCAGATAATAATGATCGTTGATTAAATATTATGATCCTGATACAAATATTCCTTTGTTTTCATGCAACGTTTCTTATTTGAAATAATAAGATATGGTTTCTGAAATGATTTTAACAAAGGAAATGGAGTCGTGTAATTTGAAAAAAAAAAACTTTATAAAATGCACCATACTGTATCATTCAATGAAGTTGGAGAAAAATATTTAAAAATTCAGATGATTTTTATCTAAAAGAAATGGGGCATATTCCTTAAAACTATTGATAAGAATGGTTTTCAAATATTCAAATATTCTGCGAGCCAAGATACTAGATGAGAAGGATTATATCCAAACTTTCAAGGCGTGTTGATCGAGACGAAACCATGAAATGTTTTTTCAAAGATTTAGATTACACCGGAAAAAATTAAAATTTTCTGATTTGCTTTTGAATACAGATAACTGGCATTATATATTTTTATATTATTATTAGCATTATGTTTGCTTTTATATTATTATTATTAGCATTTTGTTTGCTTTTATATTATTATTATTAACATTATGTCTGCTTTTATATTATTATTATTATTAGCATTATGTTCGTTTTTATATTATTATTATTAGCATTATGTTCGTTTTTATATTATTATTATTAGCATTATGTTTGCTTTTATATTATTATTATTATTATTAGCATTATGTTTGCTTTTATATTATTATTATTATTATTAGCATTATGTTTGCTTTTATATTATTATTAGCATTACATATATTTATTTGGTATTATTGGAATAATACACCCTATAACAAAAAAAAATCGACGCACCAAGAAGGAGTTGTCCGATTGCGATAAAAATTGGTGGATATGAAGAACATACATAGAAAAAGAAACGATTAAAATTTCAGAACAATTGAATGATTTATTGCAGAGTTTGACCGTTACAAAGGGAGGAAGTCAATAAGGCGTTGGTCCACCTCTGGCCTGGATGCAAGCTGTCACCCGGCGTGGCATAGACTGATAAAGATCCCGGATGGTGTCCTGCGGAATTTCTTGCCAAATTGTCTCCAACTGTCGGGCTAAATCGTCAACATTCCGGGATGGTTGCAATCGCCTTCCCATAGCGTCCCAAATGTGCTCTATGGGAGAGAGATCAGGAGACCTAGCTTGCCAAGGAAGTGTTGGGCAAGCTTGAAGACAATTCATAGCAACACGTGCCGTGTGCGGCCGGGCATTGTCTTGTTGAAACGTAAGTCCAGGGTGTCGCAAAAGGAACGGTAACACAACCGGTCGTAGAATGTCGTCTACGTACAAATGTACTCAGCCCTGCGGTGGCGCAGTGTGGTAACGCGTTCTCCTATTGCGCGGCTAATCCGGGTTCGACTCCCAGCAGTGCAAAAAGAACGCTTACTCAGAGATCTCATAAAGATCGCACTGCTCACTGTAGTCCGGGGTTTGGTTCCCCAGGCCTTAAGAGGTTCGGATTCCTCGGAAAACAGTAGGTCCCGGCGCAGCATGACCACTGTAGTCTTTGAGCCGTAAAACCAAAAAACAAACAAACAAACAAATGTACTGTAAGTGTGCCAGAAATGACCACCAAAGGGGTTCGGCTATCAAAGGAGATGGCACCCCGGACCATAACGCCCTGTTGTGGGCATGTGTGGCGTGCGATAGTAAGGGCAGGATCCCCACGCTGCCCTGGACGTCTCCAGACACGTCTGCGGTTGTCGTCAGGACACAGTTGGAAACGGGACTCGTCACTAAAGACTATACGTCCCCAGTCAGCGCAGTTCCAAGTTGATCGAGCCCGGCACCACTGTAATCGGACTTGACGGTGTAAAGGCGTGAGAGGTAAGCGGCGTAACGGTCGGCGCGAGCGTAAATTCCGCTCTCTCAGTCGTCTGCAGAGGGTCATGTTGGACACATGTGTGCGGGCCACACGTTGGATAGTTGATAACGACGAATCCGGTGCTGTGACATCTGCTCTGACAATCGCTCTGTCTTCCCGTTCTGTTGTGGCCCTAGGTCGACCGCTGCCGTCCCGACGCTGACATCTGCCGTTGTTGACCCACTCTTGCCAGCACCGTCCAATCGCCGCATCGCTTCGACCCACATGTCCAGCGATTCTTCGATTCGTCCAACCAGCCTCTTTCAATCCGATAGCACAACCTCTTTCAAACTCTGACATATGCTCGTAATGAGCACGAATCTTTCGGCGAGGCATTGTTACAGTCGACGTAAGATATCCGCAGTCAAAATGCAACAGAAATTTTGACCACATATTGAGAATCGCTCCTTATATACACCTGCTGAATGCGCAGTTCCGATGCGCTGGAGTTCCCGCTATTCATTCATTGGACACCAAATTTTAATCATTTGCATGTTCGGTCAAAATGTCTTTGCATACGAAATTTCATTACAATCGGACAACTCCTTCTTGGTGCGTCGATTTTTTTGTTATAGAGTGTATTATATATTATAATGGAAACATTTTGTTTTTTGAAGTTGGATAAAAAAAAAGTAATGAAAATAAAGTACAAAACCATACAATTTGTGGGGACTCATGAATCAACGGTCATTGATACATGAACCCACATTTCCAAAAGGTTTAATCATGATTTAATGTTCACCATTTTGTTTCCCCGCACATACGCTTTTCCCATCCAGAATCCAGATGGACCGACTCATCAGCGGTTCGCTCTGTTCCCGGCGACGGAAAAGACATTGGCTGCAGGCGACGATTGAGTTTAGTGTACAACACGGTACGGTGCAAGGATAACTTAATTGTATTTCTTCAAACTCCTTGACAGACATTTCCTGCTTATAAGTACCCCTACTGGACATGATGATTACGACCCTCCGAGTGTGACACCACGAACCCTTGAGTGGAACAGCAAATCATCAATTAGTGTTAAAGGGGTAACCAATGAACATTTGCGTATGAAAAGGGTGAACAGCCAATAAGAGTGATTGCGAGTGTAGAGACGATGAGGCGAACACCAATAAAAGACATTCTTTCGGTAGGACTCTTAGCGAGATGGTCACGCTGCCCATGATGTACATTCATAATGTCTTATAATAATAATGTCAATTCTTAATCGTAACAATTTAAGTTATTTTGCTATGTGATTGTAAATAATTTGTGTAACGTAGAGACATGCTGTCTACATGGTTCATCTGTATCTTGGTATTTCTGACTCAATTTCGATAAGGTTCCAGGGTAACAATCCACGTGAGTTGACGCACGTGCTAAAACCCTTCTGACATAACTTATAATCTATCGGTGATATTATGAAGTCTATCACCGCTCCATCGTTCTGCAATCCGTCATAGAACGATAACCAAATCTATAAATGTAGAAACCGCAATTGGTAACCCTACAGATTCAAAACATATAATATGGAATTTCTAACGCCTTTATTCCACGATCACTCCTTAAAACGACCGGGAAGCAGTGCGTTCCAGGCTTTCTTCATGCCTCATAACTTCGGTCAATTTGAGAATGAAAGAAAAGGCAACTTGTGGTTCTAGCGTCGTAGGATGGGTCGCCAACGCTCAGAGCAAATTAAGTACTGCGCCCGCTAAAGCCGGTTAGCACTCCCTTCCACCGGCACAATATTGAAATTTTGCTCCGGGGCTTTTGTCCCGGTGGCACCCCCCACGCTACGGCACTGTGTGGTTCATGCCTCACTTTAAGCCATCGGGTGCACTTCAGACGCTCTCAACAGTCTTAAGACATTCTAAGAGGAAGCTGGCTTTTAATGAAATAATGGGTTATTGCTCTAAAGATGGACTTTCAGAGTCTGCCTGTCTAATTTAACTGTCTCCAGACTGTGTCTTGTGAGAGAATTTGTTTGTATTGACAGGCACAAAGACAGCCATGATCGTGGTGCGTTAGAACCTGCAATTTTTCGAGGAAGCTAAACCTCTATACCAAGGTCGTAGCCAGGATTTAATTTCAAGGGGGGGTTCAAAAATTTTTACCGCATGCATCGATAAAATCACAGTACGCAAGTCCGTAGCCAAGTCCCATTAAAAAATTAGTTTCGGGAGGGGGCGATCCCTAAGACACCCCCCTGGATACGGGCATACTCTATAGCCCAGAAAACCAGCCCACAGTCTTTGGTAGACCGAAAACGCGTTTTATGATCCCACTGGAATCAAACCCAGGAAAAAAGTACGATATAAGAACGCATTACCTCCACGCCATCAAAGGGCTTTTAAGAGACGCGATTGACGGCTCAACCTAACCTTTAAACCACAATACATTTACACAGATCTGACCTCCGTACATTCGAAAACCGATCCGTGGTGTATTCTTGAGATGTATACAATTAATGTCATATGATATAGATATATACAATAGATGTATAAGATTAATGTCAAGCACAGCTTAACATTAATCGTTAAATTTGTATCGAGTTACAGGAGACTATCACACAAAATATCTAATTCCCGTTTATTGAATGAAAAATGATTGGTCGTTCTTTGAAATGAATGGGTTCCTCTTCTTTTCAAAGAATAAGTATTCTCGTTTGCTCCATCGCAGACTTCTAAAAACTCGAAAACTCGTTTTGTCTATCAGCTTAGATTAAACCTGAAAGCACTACTTCGTTAAGAGATGGAGAAAGATTGATTGCTGAGAGATGTAGAAGGAATGTGTACTCTGAGCAGGGCTCCATGGAAACAATTAGCGAGGGACTATTGGTAGATTGTTGGAAAGGTCGCTAGGTTACGCCCTTTTGCCCGGGATTACAGAGGCACAATTCGGCGGCCACCCGTCCCAACTCCCCGTCTTTCTCCAATCTGTCTCTACATCCTTTCGCAATTTATATTGTAGCGACATTTCATAGAGTAAAAATGTCCCATAAAATATTTTGGATGACTCTCTTTAGGGAGAGATAAACTACAAGTTAAATTCTGAAGTCACACGATAATAGATTAATGGATGATGAATAATAAATTGATAGATAATAAATCACTATATAATAGATTGATGGATGATAAATGATAAGTTTATAGGTGATACATAATGCAGTGATGGATGATAAATGATAAGTTTATAGGTGATACATAATGCAGTGATGGATGATAAATGATAAGTTTATAGGTGATACATAATGCAGTGATGGATGATAAATGATAAGTTTATAGGTGATACATAATGCAGTGATGGATGATAAATGATAAGTTTATAGATGATACATAATGCAGTGATGGATGATAAATGATAAGTTTATAGATGATATACATAATGCAGTGATGGATGATAAATGATAAGTTTATAGATGATATACATAATGCAGTGATGGATGATAAATGATAAGTTTATAGATGATATGCATAATGGAGTGATGGATGAAAAATAGTAGGTTAATATATGATAAATAATAAGTTGATAGATGATAAGTATAAGAAATGGATATATACTATATTGATTGATGATAAATATTAGACGAATATATAATAGATTTGTACATAATAGATATTAAATGGATATATATAAAAGATTGATGAAAAGAGTTTCTAGCAAACGGCGGAAAAACCTTTTTCGTCTGGCATTATTTCGTATTTAAACAATTGAGTTTGTCCCAAGTTTTCAATGGAATCTTTTAAATCCAAACGAAAAATGAATCCATATCCGAATTCTCTACTAAAGTTGTTCATAGAAACCTCCATTTTCACTAGAGATAAGGATCCGAATGGGATCATTAAATTGAAATCGAAATGAAATTCCAATCACAAATAAAATCTGTGTTTGGAATTTTTTGGTTTTGTACAATAATACGTTGAAATACATAATTTTCTATTAAATATAAATTATCATCATTAATCATTATTACCACAAATTCTTTTTTTTTGAACAGATGAATTAACATGCTAAGCCCCCCCCAATTTTAAAGGTTCGTGTTTTACTGAATGCGTCTGAGTTTTCCAGTGTTTACGATCAGCATCTTTGGGTTTATTAGATAGCAGGGCCGTTTTTCCGGGAGAGGATGCTTGCTGATGATAACTTAAAACATGGACAATCAAACTCAGGGACAGCCGCGGACCATTTGTTACATTATTATATTGTTTTTGGGGTCTTTAAATAATCTTTACATTTATATAAAGAAGCTTTAATAATAATAAAGATTTAATATAAAGAAGCTTTACATTTCGCTTGATGAAACTTATACTTAAAAAACACTTTTCTTGCATGATAACTTTTTAAAACTACGTGTTGTATAGATATACATAAAAGCAAAAACTGCATACCTAATTATTATTTAAATATTATTAAATTAGTGAGGATGATGATTATGTTTTATACTTGTAGCGCGAGGACAGGTCCTGCTCATGGCCATATCCAGAGGGGGGGGGAGGATCTTAGGGACCGGTTCCCCCCGAAACTAAATTTTTAATGGGACTTGGCTACGGACTTGCATGCTGTAATTGTATCGATACATGCTGTAAAAATTTATGAACCCCCGAAATTAAATCTTGGCTACGGCCCTGGTCCTGCTAGCTAGGTTCGACTCCCAGCAATCTTGTTTAAATTTAGAGAAGCCATTTTTAAAAGAATGTAAGGGTTCCCTAAGTGGAAAAACCCGCATCTGCAATTAAATAAATCAACCAGAAACAGGAACACAAAACAATAACAATTAATATGTTTTATATGATATGTCTTTTACCCTAAGCTATATTCTGTATTACTTTTTATTTACTGCCCATTAATTTTGGAAGACCAACCCCTTGAATTTGGCGTCCCTGATTGCCTGTAAACGCATCGTTTTCTGGAGATCGTTTGAAAAACGTGTCTGTAAGAGAGGTCATAATATTATTCTGAGTGACGCAGTGACGCTTCCCAACCGCTGATTGTTTCAGAATTATTTAATTATGGTATTGAGGGGCACTTAACAAGTCTAATCTTGCAATAAATCTCTTAAATTAATGATTATTATGAAAGCCAAGAAGGTGTAATTCTTAGCGATTTTAGAGTCAGGAGTAAACGTATTAGCATTATTTTTGAACAATGTATAAATATAAACAAAACTGTACGAAGTCAAACATGATATGTTCAAACAAATTCAAAATATGTTAAAAAAAAGTGCAAAATATATGAAACAAATGAAAAATATACAATAGATGAAAAACTGAGGATATAAGATACAGAAATGAATTTTACTTTTTACTTTCAAATGCATGTAAGCTCTTTAAGTTATTTCGTAGGTCATATGAAATTGCTTTATTTATTTCTTAGAAAAGAAATCGACATTAAGTTAATTAAAAGGAGGATATTCCTGTAAAAACGTGGCAAAATGTTATAAGTCACTTTTTTTCAAAAATTTAGTTTCTGACATTTCGGAGTCTTTTTCATTGATGTTTAGAAGGTGTCAAAATTTCGCAAGTCTTTCTCTTTCAGTTTATGAGAAAACAACGGTGGCAAATTGTTATAAGTCAAAAACCACAGGATCCCATTTTGGCAAAATGTTTTATACAATTTTTTTTTTCATGTCCACGGAATCACGCCACGTCAGGTTGATACTCTCATAATAAAATTGAAACATAGTCCAACAGTCATAATGGTCAGTGATCGTAGAGGTCAGAATACACACAGAAATAATTTAATACAGGAACGTGAGAGAAAAGGAAATTAATCACTATGTGTCCAAGAAATGTTAGTCATTATTCAAGAAGAGAGTAAACTGAAAAAATTTACTTTCCCAGTCATCTCACAATAACCAAAATGCATGAAAAATATAAGACATTGTTTACAGGTCAATAGTGATGCTAAGGTAGCGTCTTATGATATATTCAGAAGTGTTTTCATATTCACTGGTTTTAAGTCTAAACAACCATACATAGATACTTGTAGGAAATGTGATGAATTTAAAGCAAAATAAAAAAAAAATTGTACTAATCTGGACGAACGTGAACGTTTGTCCTTGCTTCATGACGAACATATTGCTCAGGTCGAAAAGGAATATGGAAGTAAGAGGAAGAATAAGGAGTTAGCCATACAAATAGTCCAGCAGAAAGGGTATTAGTGTTTGATATGCAGCAAATGACATATCTATCTACTAACATTGCTTATTACAAAAAGTTACTATTAACCTACAACAGCGGTTTCCAACCCTTTTCAAGCCGCGACCTACTTTTACAATAGCCAAATAATCCGCAACCCCCTTTTATAGTAGCCAAAAGATCAGCGACCCCCTTTTATAGTAACCAAAAGATCCGCGACCCCCTCTGTCCGCCGCCGCAACATTTGCATAATAAAAGCATTTTTAACAGAGTAAAGAAAACACATTAAATACAAAATTATATTATGTATATTATATAAATTATAGATAGAAAGTTAACAACCATTAATAGAATATTGTAATATGCGCAACCATGTTGGAATATAAAAGGGTTGGAAACGTTTGGTATAAAAATAATTGCAACTAAAAATAGTTGTGGTGACCCCCAGAAACCTGTTTGCGACCACCTTGACGGTCGCGACCCCCCAGGTTGGGAACCACTGACCTACAACCTCACAGTGCGCGACTGCTCCCATGTTCAAGAAATACTGTTGAATGTGGTACGAGGCGATTGGAAGTTGTGGATTGGATCTAATAGCTTCCTGTGTGTTTAAAAAAATAATGATATTGCCCGACAGTGTGAAGCATACACCGACGTACTTTGACACATGCGGTAACCAAAACCCAAACCTATACAAGGCAATAATGTTTAATTACGCAGTGCTGAAGAAAGCTTCCATCTGTGTGATTGAACAAAAATTTCTGTTACCTGGCCGCCACACCATATTGGAGTGTTATAGTGAATATGTTAAGATCAAAAGGGCAAAGAAACGATCTGAACGTGCAGCCATCGTGATTCCAACAGACTGGTACTCTTTCGTCCGATTAGTGTCAAGTGAACAAGGTTCACGAAAAGATGGAAAACGTTTTCATGTGATCAGTCA
>QLNU02014802.1:163041865-163060250 GCA_006491805.2 Dysdera silvatica | reverse complement strand
TGTAGAATTCTTCAACTCCTCTAAATATTATTTCTTGTTACGGTGCCATCCTCTCCTTTTAATGCCCTGATGTGTTTCTTCCCAACTGATAAACTTCCTTTAACAACTCTAAGCTCTAAGGCTTTTGTTATTTTAAAAATCCGCCGTTTTAAAAAAAAAAATCCGGGCTAAACGGAGGGACCCTGGTTCGAATCCAGGATGGGGAAAGCGTCTCTTTTTCTCCAAAATTACATAAGCTCTAGTTTGAGCTGTAATTAATACGTGGGTGGCAAAAATTATAGTATAATAAATTCCCCCACGAAAACTCACAAAATTCTCGCCCCGGAGGCTTTCTTGTGTTGACCATATTTGGCAATTGTGTTATCCCTTGATTATATTATATTGTTATCCCTTGATATTCATTGATACATAGTCACATAATTTATGGAAATAGTGTGTGGAGTAGGGTAAACAAGGTTAATCTAAAAAAATTACAATCAATAATTGATAGATTATTAAAAAGAATAGGATATAAAACTAACAGAAATTATAAAACAAATAAAAATAGAAAATAATATAATGAATATAGAAGTAAACACATACAAAATATTTATAATGATATATTTAGGAATTAAAACAGGTAAATATGACGAAACTATAAATATAGACAAAAATACAAATACAAGAAATACAAGATCAGGTAACACTTTAAAAACGGAAAAAATAAGAACAAATGTGGGGAAAATATATAAATTATTATGGAATTGATAAATGGATTAAATTACCAGACCATATAAAAAATCGTTTAAGAGAAAGAGTTTAAAAGGAAATTAAGAATTTACTTAGTAGAAAAACAAAAATATAATGGTCATACTGGCCATAACGGGAACTAGAATAATAATACTTGTTTTTGTTTCGCTATGCTTACGCCCTGCACAGAAATATAATTTTATCATGGAAATAAAAACTGTATTTTATTTTATCCTTGGCATAAAATTGCCTTTTATATTCTTACGTTAAAAGTTTAAAAAAATCAACTAACTGATTATCAATTTCCTTAAACATACTTTACACGAATATGCAATGTAAAAAAGTGCAATTTTGTTATGGATTGTGTCATTTTCAGAGACGGAATTAGCCATGCGGTGACGCAGTGGGTAACGCGTTCGCCTAGTGCGCCGTTAACTTGGATTCGACTCCTAATGGTGCAAAAAATGCTTACTCATAAAGATCGCACTGCTCACTGTAGTCCGGGGTTTGGTTCCCTAGGCCTTAAGAGGTTCGGATTCCTCGGAAAACAGAAACAGTAAGTTCCGGCGCAGCATGACCACTGTAAAACCACAAACAAACATTCGAAGACGGAATTCAAACCTCGTTATTTGTCGCTCCTTGTCCCTCTTTTCTAACCCCCCCCCCCTTTATAAAATCAAAAGCCGAAGATGCTGCTTCTTCTTCCACAATCGCGCAAAATCTCTTTCAATAGAAGCTGTTTCCTCAAACGGAGCAGAGACTTCATTCACCACCACGTAAAATAATTGAGGGAACGAAGCGCCTAATTCTTCTCCTGAACTAAAACAATTCCTTAATATTGGGCACATGGGGCCTTGTGGTGACGCAATAGCATTGCATTTGGCTACTATGAGATGCCCTATAGTGACGCAATAGCATCGCATTCGGCTACTATGCGATTATTCCGGGTTTGCATTCATCCGGTACCTAGCGTTTGATAAGTTTTTTAGAGATCGGCACTCCTGGATTTGATTAATTGGGCGAAGATGATGATTCAGATTTCTCGGCAAACTGTAGGTCCTGGCCTAATATGATCTTCGTTGTCCTTGCGCCACAAGACATAAACGAAATTTATGGTGACGTAGCCGTAACGCGTTCTTCTACCGTATCGTTAACCCACATTCAATTCTAATGGTGACCTAGATTGCGCGCCCTTTTTTCTGTCTACCGTAATTCGAATCTTGGTTCCCTAGAACTAGAGCACAGGTTCATGTTCCTAAGAAAACCGTAGGTGCCAGGATGATATGACCTTGCGTCGTAAAATATGGTCGAATAAAATACGGATAAATCGAGCGTATGGTGATCCACAGATGTAGTGTTGAAAGACATCATTGAAGACGACGAATGGTTGATCATCCAATCCTACAGAATTCACTATGCCACTACCCCAATACTACCCGAACACAGTGGCATATGCAGAAAGTTCATAAGGTGGGGGGGTTATGGGATTAGTGGGAGGGGTTACAAAGCTGCAACTCATATATTTCTATGTTAAATATAAAAAATCCCACTGCGATGGAGGTTACGAACCCAAAACCGCCCACTGGCCACGCCAATGCTTGAAGACCATCACTTTTTAAGTCCTGCGATGGGTAACATTCGTTTATTGCGCCGTTAGCTCGGCCTTCAGTCCAACGGTATAATAGAAGGCATTTTTTTTTTCTAGCCATTGTAGTCCGGGGTTTCATTTCTTAGGCAACAAATTCAGATTCTTCGGAAAATTGCCGGTTTTGGAGCAACATTATCTTAAATGTCCTTGCGAAGAAAAATACAAGGAAATTGATGTTTTAAAAATGAGATTAAATTGCTGAAATAAAAGCGTCAACTTCCTTGAAACTTGGTGCTGATAAGTGTAATTGCAATTTTGCCTGATGGTGTTGAAACTTATCCTTTTTTGTTTTAAAATCTATATCCTGGATTGGACTCAGAACATCGAATAGGTAAGCGCGAGTTTACCACGACGGCCTTCGAATCAAGCCCAAAATTACGAAACGGAAAATCGACTCTTCAGTCCACTGCTGTGTCACTTCAAGTGTTGTCCATGGCAGAGTATCAAATGGTTCGTAAGACCTTCAGGAAATATTGGAAGAAATTATGATGAAATAACGCGTTCAATAATAAAGCTTGAAAAGTGTTTGCTTGCGACTATTAAAATTTTGATACCGACAATAAGATATCTTAGCCTTCTGATATCCAGCGTAGAGAGGGCTCTACGTTGCACTTCAACAACGTAGTACATCTTTCTGGCCATTCCATTTGTCGTCAGGATTATGAGTTATAATATAAAGAACAGTCTACAATGGAATTTTGTAAACCCCTTCACGACTTTTCCTTCTGGTAGCAGCCGAACGGATATAGAGCCCTCCCTACGCTGGGTATCATGAGGTTAGGGTGGTACCCTCGCGAATGTTTAAATAATTCAAGAACTTTATATTGGAATGTAAAACTCTGATACCGGATGCTTTCAATATTTTAATAGTGATAGCTGGACAGCATTATTTAGATTGCAAGTGGTCCATGGGACTAATATTATTAACCAGTGTTGGCAATCTTAGTTTGAGACAATATATTTTTCAATCTTCTTCCGGGTGAAGTTGCAGACAGTCGTCTCCCATTTTCATGTTGTTCATGATAAGCAGTGGAAGGTTTAAGATGGTGGTCTGTGAGAACACAAAGTTAAAAAAAAAAAAAGAATATTTTACTCTCAGCACCTCCTCGGAAGCCTATGTTGACAAATTAGAATGAAAAAACAAAGGCTGTTGGGAGGAAATCAACCAGAAATTTCTTTTCTTTGTGTTAGGGTGCAAAGGTGGCTAGGATCATGCTGCCTTCAGATGTCCAATAGTTGGGCATGCACCGTGTAGCATTAGTTGGGCGTGTGTCATGTAGTATTAGTTTGGCGTATACCATGTAGTATTAGTTTGGCGTGTACCATGTAGTATTAGTTGGGCGTGTACCATGTAGTATTAGTCGGGGGCGTATACCATGTAGTATTAGTCGGGCGCGTACCATGTAGTATTAGTTGGGCGTATACCATGTAGTATTAGTTGGGCGTGTGCCATGTAGTATTAGTTGGGCGTGTTACATGTAGTATTAGTTGGGCGTGTACCATTTACTAGATTCGTCCTCTTCGCCCTCAGGCGACGTAGTAATATCCCATGTTTGTCAACCTTCTGAGCTTAAGTCCAAATGGTATTGAACGCTTGTTGTGCTTTTCTGCTGAGTTGTAGCCCGATGTGTGGTTTCAGGTGTGACGAAAGTCCAGATCCCTCGAAAACGTAAAAATCTTTGCGCATCACCTTCTTAATGTCCTTGCGCCATTAAATAAAATAATTTGGCTTCTTTGTGTGCATTACAAACCTTATACAATAATAATTCTATCAAAATTTAACGCTAGATATCATTCAAGGATCGCGTGGAATATTCATAAAATTTAGTCTCACTTTGAAAATTCAAACCATTCCCGAAATAAGCGATTCTGAATGACATTGCGTGATATAAAAAAATATATGAATTGAAATTACGCAAAATATTTATAAATACAGTCTAACCTAGTAAAGTGACTACCTTTGTAAAGAGACCACCTTGATAAATTGACCACCTGATTACAGTGACCACTTTTTATAAGAGAGAGAACTGACAGGGACTTAGTCTAGCCCATACCAAAGTCTGTCGTGAATAGTGACCATTTGTCTATGATGACCATTGCAGTCCAGTCCCAAAGGTGGCCACTTTAGGCAGGTTCTACTGTATATGAAATTAATTTGCTAACCATGTCACAGTGATCGGTGAAATAACATCTATCTATCGTCTACAACAACAGTCAACCTGGAGTGGACAAAAAATTTAAAATGTCAAAAATGAAAAGTAAAAGTTATTTCTCGAATATTGCGAAGAATTATTCTCTTGAAATATTTTCTTTTTAAACTGATCTCTTTTCTAAATCAGTTTCCATTATAATTGAACGATAGGTCATTATAATTATTGTATGTTCTGAAAAATATTGATTCACCTGGTTCAGGCAAAAATAGACGTACGTCGCACAAATTTTTAAGTTCTTGCCATTCTCTTTGGTCAGTTAAAAATGAAATAGTAGAAGTCGATTTCAGTTTTGAAAGAGAACATGTGAACTTTTTTGTGAATCTTGTTTATGGATTAAAACTTGGCATTCTTCAACCCTCCGGTACCTTGTGGACAGTAGCAGTAAAAATACCCTAAAGCATAAAGAAAAAAAAACCCATGTTTTTTGGAAATAAAAAATCTTTTATCGTGGGAAATGATTGAAAAATGTGAGAGTGCTTTCCAAAAAATACAGATATTTCGTCAATATGGTATATTTGAACTGTTATTCTCTCTTATTTGGGGGGGTTACAGTGGATTGCTAAAGAATTTCATACATTTTCTGGCATTTTTCAGTTTAACAGATCCTCTATTGTTCATAGAAAGAAATGTGTGTTTGACTGTATTTTTCTGACTGTGTTTCCGGGAGTGTTTTTAAAAGAAAATTTCTTCCGTACAATATTATTTCGATATTGTAGGAGCATATAAATTTCTCCATTATCACGCTTCACGTAATTTAAAAGACACATTAATTCCCAGTATTTTTTCTGATGGTAAGTATTATATATGCCATCTTCCCTTTAGAAAAACTGGAAAAAATAATGTGAATTAATAATGATTAAATAACTTAATGATTCATAACTGCATTCATCATCCCGATTAAGATAATTCCGATTATCAAAATCCATATAAGCTACCATCTCTTATGTACATCTTTCTGTTCCTCATTTTCAACTTAATCGAGCAACATCCTTTTAATTCTAAAGATATCAATGTAACAGCAGAAAAAAGATGTAATTCACTGTATATAGGTTGTAAGATATTATTACCCTTCACAGGGATAACACAATTGCCAAATAATGGTCAACACACAAAGCCACCGCCCCGGTGGCTTTGTGTGTCTTTTTGTGAGTTTTTCGTGGGGTGATTTTTATTACAAATAAATTTGACACCCACGTATTAGTAGCTCAATCTAGAGCTTTTTTTGTTTAGGAGAAAAAGAGACGCCGTCCCCGTTCTGGATTCGAACCAGGGTCCTTCCACTGAGCCCGGAGTATCTTGACCACTAGGCGAACGAGAACGTGGAACAACGCGCTCTTTCTCCGTATATAAAAATGTCAAATTTATTAGTAATAAAAAATCCCCCACGAAAAACTCACAAAAATCTCGCCCCGGAGGCTTTGTGTGTTGACCATTATTTGGCAATTGTGTTATCCCTGCGGAGGGTAATAATATCTTACATCTTTACATACGGAGAAAGAGAGCGTTATTACCTGTCCTCATTCGTCTAGCGGTCCAAGACACTCCGGGCTAAACGGAGGGACCCTGGTTCGAATCCGCGACGGGGACGGCGTCTCTTTTCTCCTAAACAAAAAAAGCTCTGTGTTAAGCTAATAATAAGTGGGTGTCAAATTTATTAGTAATGTATACAGGTTAAATAAACTTAGTCTCTTCAATAGTTCGTCCTATCATCTACAGTAAAATTCATCTAATTAATGAATTTGATGTATGTTTCACAGTTTAGTCAATTTTCACCAAGTAAAATTTGATCAATAAGTGTCATTTCTTGGCTTTATGTAGATTCTTGGTTTTTATGGTTGGATAACGCGGTATGGAAGAAATATCGCGTTATTACATATAGCTCAGTTGGCAGCTGCTGTCATCCATTCCATGAATGATGGATTATTATGGTCCAATATATCATCCATGCTTCGTTGCATCGGAGCGACTTATTTATCGAAATATCGCGACCGATTTTGCTAAATCAATTCAATCTTAGCGCTAGGTATTCGACAGAAAACCATTCCTCTTTCCTTACGACGAACCAGGTGTGGTATTTAAAAATACTTAATATTCTTATTATACTACTACTACAAGTTGTGGTATGTAATTTTTGTTGGTTATTTTAAATCTTAGTATTTTTACGAAAATATAATTTGTGGCGCAAAAACGTTCCAATTTTGCCATGTTATTTTCGTTGTGTATCTCATTATCTACGAAGGGGCAAGTTGAAGTTCAAAAGGAATATAAAAATGTAACAACAGTTGAACAAAAATCATTGTCTTCATCATCATCGGAGAAGATAATTTTCTGGTTTTTGTTGGTATTTGTGCTCCCCAATGTCTTCTATGCTGGCGTTGGCGGAACAACCGGTTCTCGTTTGTTTGTTTGGATTTTTTATGGCGCAAGAGCATCTGGGCTATACTGCGCCAAGCCGTTCTCATGGCTGTCGCCAAAATATTGAAACTGTGAGAATTACCTCCGGCATCAGTCAACTTCCATCAACGATTGAGATCATTTCAGAAAAAGGTTCGCAAAAGACGAACCGGAACGTCAAGTTTCTTGAAGAGTTAAACTCTGTCTGTTTTTTTACACAGTTTGCACTTAAAAATATATTTTTTTACGATTTTAAAATGATCTGTGAAAGTCTTCGTGAAACCAATTTGTTCATGTTTTGGGAAGAGGACTGCTTCTAGCTTTTAATGGCTTCTTCTTTCATAACCGAACTTTCCTCTAAACTAGCTGACTAGAAAATTAATTTTTATTTTATTTTCTTAAGTTTATTTACACATGTGAAGTACATATTTGATACACACAAACACAAATTGAGAGTATTACATCCCACGTGTGGGTCCCGAGTAAATAGTGCAGCATAACCCACTCGAAATTCTGCAGCAACCGAATAAACGCTAGAGTAACTGATCAATATAATTTTACATAAAAAGGTTAAACACTGGTAAAATAGCAATGAAAAAGATCACTCAAGCTTTCGGACGCATCAGCAGCAGTCCTTCATCAGGAGTAATGCGTATTATAGTAAGTAAATTATATAATTTTAAATTTCCTTGTTTACAGATATTGTCATTGATGATGCAATTTTCCTCCGTCAGTTCCCTTTTTAGTTATTTAGTTCTGTTAAATTCAGTGGCGTATGTTGGTGGTGTTGATATGGGCTATACCCCCCATCGCGATACAAGTATATATATATACATACAAATATACAGAGTTGTACCTCTGTATCCCCCCCCACTTATAAACTTTCTACGAAAGCCAACAGGAGGAAAGAGATCTATTCAGAAAACCTTTCAAATTTATTAAATGAAACAATTTAAAGTCATTAAATCCATTTTATAATCAAATATGGGTTAAGCTAATTATGAAACATTACTAATTAGCTCACGAAGATCCATTCCGTATATCCATGGCCATTTTCTTATAAAATTGGCGGTTTTTTTTCTCTTTAACCCTTTGCACTCCAGGCTATTTAGCCAAAGGAATTCAAAGCCATATACTGAATGTCGCTCCAGCGGAGCCAGTGGAGTGCAAAGGTTTAACATATAGTAGAATATTTTATTATTTACCTGTTAACGCTCACCCGTGGCTGTTTGCAGTCCTCGGCGCGCAGAGCTTGTATTCAACTATACTTCAAAGTAAGCTTGGTCGGTTGTCGATGTGTCATAGTAATGTCAGTCGGCTACCAGTGAGCCCCTATTAGTTGGCAACACACACACTGTGATGTTTGTTTACATAGTGTCGATTAGATGCCGTTGAAAAACAACATTCTGCCAACTGAAAATAAGTTTGAATTAACCAGACTCTATTCAGTTTGTCTTCCACGAAATGGTTTTATACCATTGATAATTATCTGCCTTTATATGGCAGCCTGAACCGCCAGACACCAAATTGGTATTAAAAACCAAAAACAGCGGATATTTGCACAAAAAAGGATTGTCGACAAATTCCCGGCGTATTATACTTCCCTCATTATTTTTGCGATTTTAGTTTTACTGAATGTACAAGTACGTATATTATCTATACGTTATATTTCTTTAAATCGTTTCATATAACCCCCTTTCAACTGGACTTTTGTGCGCGCATATATAAATTGGTACAAGACAAATGGATCATCCTAACAATGCGTTTCAGTTTGCTGCTGGCGTAGTATTTACGATAAGGAATGGGTCTTTTTGCTGGTATTGAAAGCTAAAGCGTGTTAAGTAGACTCGAAGTGAAGCCTAATGGTTAGTTAATGTTCCATATCAGAAAGGAAACACTGTTCTTAGTTAGAGTACTACTATGCGTTCGTAAAATGGCTTTGACAAACTTTATGTTCTGTGGATTTAATGTGGCTTCAGTCCTGTGACTTACAAAACATGAATGGTTTTCGTTGAACCGATAGATTCTCGTAAATCGCAGAGCAAGTTTACGAAATAATGAACTGTTTTTAAGATATACGTTCTGATGTGTTGCGGCGTACGTTTCAAGACTTAACGGTAGGCCATCCGGGGTGAGATACAGAGCTAAACGTGGTCTTCAAATACTGAAACGTTAGAAATATATGTACAAAATTTACCAGTGTTCAATCTCTGGAAAAGCAGCAGAAAAAACAATATTAGTATTAACAGTTGGTTTAAAAATAATTTCTGGATCAATTTCCTGAGGAAGGATCAATTTTCACAAAATCAATTTGAAAACAGATGAAGAATGAACGTGTTGATGAGGCAAATACAGCCGAAAATTACAGCTGTTTGTGATTTTCGTATGGAATTTCAATAATAAGATCTCTGAGAACTCTAGAATAATACATATTAAAAAGATATTACTGATATAAAACCTAGAAGAAAATTAGTGTATATCATGGAAGAAAATTAGAATGTATTTAGAAGGAAATTAGTATATATATTATAGAAGAAAAGTAGTATACATTATGGAAGAGAAAAGTAGTACATATTATGGAAGAGAAAAGTAGTACATATTATGGAAGAGAAAAGTAGTACATATTATGGAAGAGAGAAGTAGTATATATTATAGAAGAAAATTGGGATATATTATAGAGGAAATTAGTATATATTATTGAATAAAATTAGTATATATAATAGACACGTGAAATGGAAGATGCAAAATACTATAATCAGTACTTGAGAGAAACATTATGGATGGAAGACTTACTAATATAAACGGAAGAGGATAAATCGATGAAATGAAATCAATGGAATATGACTGTATAAATAAATTTGATAAATATATGAAAATTCTAAATTAAGGTTTTAATTATTAGTTAATATATTAATTTTGTATGAACAATGTATATATATATATATGTACGTACAGGAATTTCTAATTTTGTGATATGAGCTTAGTGGATATTTTGTTTTGTATTTTGTTTTTTCTGGTCTCGAGTGGGTTATACCTTTTAAAGTTCTTTTTTTGGACCAGTCATATATATGAGTATAATGATATATTTAATATCTACAGATAAATGCAGTAAATATAATTATATGAATATCTTATGGGAAATAAAATTAAAAGTTATTATTATTATTATTATATAAAAACTTGGACAAGGTAAAGCACATAAGAAAAGTATCCATAGATGCTAGGGGCGCCAATATGAAGAAACTATTGGAGTTGTTGGTGGTCCGAATGTATAGTAATATAACCCGCATGCGCAGTCAAATGAGTCGACTAGAGACAGATAAAATATAATATTTAATATATTTTATATGTTAGTCTACGTCTTTCACATTCAGCTACATTATGCATTCCTTTATCCATCAATTTTGAGAGGATTTGACCCCTACATTATGGTAAGGTTGAAGGAACTTGAGCCTTTTAGAGTCGGCGCATCTGATAAGTCCAAAGATATGGAACTGCTATGGTAGACATTGTCCACAAATTCTCAAATCTAAGAAAGCATTTGATAATGTATATTTATTGCATTGATCTTGGACCTCCCATGCATCACTCCTTTCCAACGAACTATAATTACAATTTGGGGGAGGAGCTTATTTTCCTGTATGATGGATCCTGTGATGGAATTTTCTTGATGTCTCCAAGAATATGCTTTTCCATTATTTAAATTAATGTATACTCCTCTTTGAATTAAAAATGTGTTCTATTTTGATGTATGAAGTTACAAAAGGATGATACATTACTTTTATCAGTTTCACGTATAACTCACGTATTCCAAAATTAAAGTCATGCCGATATCAGAATTTCCATGGTTCGAAAAGTTATGGAAAAGCTGTAACACCACGTTCACGTGTATTATAAACTGTAATTCTATTTCACGAAGAACTTCAATAAGCACACCACACTACTTCTTGAAAAAGAGCTGCTTAATTGGCAGTTCAATCAAATCAGTTTCAATTTTATAATTTGCGGCTCCTTCACCTCAGTTTAAATATTTTATGACCTCCTTTGTTTTTTTCCTCTTCTCTTTCTACTGGCTTTTAAGAATTCCTCTAATAAGTTCCAGGTGGTCATGAAAGGCAACAACATTTTCCCCAAATCAACTACAGAATGCAAATCTGAATTTTGCTTTTTGGAAAGATATCAAATATATAAACTGGCCGTTTTCCACTGCCGGACATTTTGTCCCTTAATTAGAGGTGTCCCTTCTTCGGAGGTATATGTGTTGATACCTACATATACTAGGAATCGGAGGAATTGTCCGTTATTCGGTGGTGTTTCTTACTGGATGTGATGCTGCATTTGGCATTAAACCGGTTGCTGATGACACTAGGGATATTAGTTCTTTCCATGTATCATACATTTTTTATTTAGTACCTGAAATCTTGGTACTTACACAGCTACCTTCGTTGTATATGTTCTTAGTGTTTGATATAGCTACCATACACTAAGCCTACTTAATTTCATAAAGTAGACTCATGCCAATTCCATGACATGAACTATTATTAATATTATAACCTCTTGCGCAATAGGTACACCATAATCCCCAAATCGTTCCCAAGGCCGAGTTCTCAATCCCATTTTTCGAAATCCTGTTTACAGAGAAACTAATGGATATTACAAAATCGTTCTGGAATTTCAGAGGTAGTCACTTTCCGTCAGTCATCATATTTTTGAGAATGCTTCAAGTCAGACTCGAATCGCGGACTCTCAATAAAATTGACTATCCTGATATTCCAACAACAATACCAGGTCAATCCATACACGGTTTTATTACGATACTTATGATGATAAATAGAGTGTAAGTATTTAACGCATAAAAATTGGCGTTGTACGAATTGATGACGACAAAGAAATTGGCGTTGTACGAATTGATGACGACAAAGAAATTGACAATGTCGATGATGATATTGTGTTAACATATACCCGAATTCGATTTGAATCCAACGAAAGGCATAAGCACTTTTCCCCCATAATTTATACGAGTAAAAAATGATTCTACTTTGATCTAGAAATCATGGGTGTCTCAAAATAAACCTACTCCTTCTGTGCCATTTGGAATCTGTTTTGAATTCTGTGCCATTTTGAATTTGTTCTGAATTCTGTGCCGTTTTGAATCTCTTCTGAATTCTATGCCATTTTGAATCTCTTCTGAACTCAGTGCCATTATGAATCTATTCTGAACTCACTGCCATTATGAATCTATTGTATATTCTGTGACATTTTGAATCTACTGTGAATTCTGTGCCAATTTACATATATTGTGAATAATGTGCCATTACTCATCTATAGTGGATCTTGCACCATTACTCATCTATAGTGGATCTTGCACCATTACTCATCTATAGTGGATCTTGCACCATTACTCATCTATAGTGGATCTTGCACCACAACCTATCTACCGTGATAGATATATATATATATATGGCATACGAAAGGATTGCTGGTATTTAACTGGAAAGAGACCCATATGCTAAACATATGTGACGATCTGTGGAATAGGCCGGGACAGTAAGCCAGTGTCCTACCCCACTTCCCAGTGGTGCTGGCCGGTCTTTCTATATATGAAGGAAATAAATATTTGCTGCACATACAGAAAGGCGGAAGGGGAGGGCTAATACACCAACCCGTCCCGCCACCGTGGTGAAATGATGTCTAATTCCTCCACTACGTTTATACACCACAAATTATAGCCCCTAGTCTCCAGGTGCTGGAGTGCTCCTGAGCGGTCAGTGTGGATTGAAAGCAGGGGGTGCTACGAACCACTGGAATGGCAATGACTGACGTTTGCTATTGACCTTGGCTACGTATAGTGGACGATCCCTTGCTTCTGAATCAAAACTTCAAGAATTGGAAGAAGAACTTGACAAGATCAAATGGGAGTTTGTAGGACTCAATGAAGTCAGAAGAAAAGGGTAGGTGTTGGTGGAACTTAAAAGCGGACATTCGTTTTGTTACAGAGGAAAGGAAACTGGAAGAACAAGTGAAGTTGGCTTCTTAATAAACAAAAGAATTAAAGACTACCTTCTTGAAGTTAAAAGCACGTTAGATCGAGCAGCGAGGCTCGTTATTCAACTAACCCAGCTATACCAACCTCAGATAGTACAGGTATATGCACCAACATCAAGCCATACGAAAAAAGTGGTTGAAAAGGCCTATAAAGAAATCAAACAGCTACACACCAAGGGAAAACAACACATCAAGCTCATCATGGGGGATTTTAATGCAAGAATTAGACAACAGGAACAAGGAGAGACATCGGTTGGTAAATATGGATATGGGGAAAGGAATGAACGTTGCGATCAACTCATCGAATTTGCAGAAACTGAAAATCTTAGTATCATGAATTTATTTTTTAAGAAGGAACCGCAAAGAAAATGGATATGGAAACCCCCAAATGGGGGAACTAGCGAAACTGACAATATCCTGGCAAATAAAAAATCAATTATTGAAGATTGCGCCGTACTGAATAGATTTAATACTGGAAGTGATCATCGAATGGTGAGATGTAAAGTGCGCTTAAATATTAAATTAGAAAGACAGAAGCTCATTAGAAAACAAGTAAGTAAGAGGGTAGATTTAATGAAACTGAAAACAAATACCAAGGCATTCAAGTTGGAATTAAAAATCGCTTTTCTGTACTGGAAGGACTTACTGAAGAAGTTGATATCTCAGAAGCAAATGAAAACATTGTTAAGACAATAATTGAAACTGCTGGGGGAATTGGTGGTGTAACATGCAAAAACTACAATAGCAAATTACCTGAGAAGACGAAACTGCTCATGAAAAGGCGAAGAGATATGAAAGTGGACAATCGAAGTACCAGTTCCAGGACTGAGTGCATAGAACTTTGTAAAACTCTGCGCAAAAGCATGAAAGAGGACATTAAAAAATTCAACTGTGAGCTAGTTAGGAAAGCCATTGAAAATAACAAGCCTTGGAGCTTAGAGTTGTTAAAGGAAGTTTATCTGTTGGGAAGAAACACATCATTGCATGAGAAGTGAAAGGGTGGCACTGTAACAAGAAATAGGGAAGAAATACTTAGAAGAGTTGAAGAATTCTACAAAAAACTATATGAAAGTAACAGTGGATTAAACGAAGACGCTGCAATAGTCGAAGGAACAGCTCCTAAAATCTTAAAAGAAGAAGTTTCATTTGCAATAAAAAATATGAAGAAAGGAAGAGCCCTGGGTGATGATGGTATTACATTAGATATCCTAAAAGAAGCTTTAGAATATGTAGAAGACATACTTGCAAAACTCTTTACTAAATAACAGATTTAATACTGGAAGTTAGCATCGAATGGTGAGATGTAAAATACACTTAAATACTAAATTAGAAAGACAGAAGTTCGTTAGGAAACAAGTATGTAAGACGGTGGATCTAATGAAACTGAAACTAAATACCGAGGCATTCAAGTTGGAATTAAAAAATCGCTTTTCTGCACTGGAAGGACTTACTGAAGAATTTAACATCTCAGAAGCCAATAAAAACATTGTTAAGACAATAATTGAGACTGCTGGGGAAATTGGTGGTGTAACATGCAAAAGGCAGAATAGCAAATTATCAGAGAAGACGAAACAGCTCATGAAAAGTCGAAGAGATATGAAGGTGGACAATCAAAATACTAGTTGCAGGATCGAGCATGTAGAACTTCGCAAAATTTTCGCAAAAACACGAAAGAAGACATAAGAAAATTCAGTTTTGAGTTAGTAAGGAAGGCCATTGAAAACAGAAAGAGCTCTAGGGTTGTTAAAAGAAGTTTATCTGTTGGGAAGAAACATATCATTGCATTAAAAGGAGAGGATGGCACCGTAACAAGAAAAAGGGAAGAAATACTTAGAAGAGTTGAAGAGTTCTACAGAAAGCTATATGAAGGAAACAGTGGATTAAACGAAGACAATTAAATAGTCGAAAGAACAGCTCCTAAAATCTTAAAAGAGTAAGTAGCATTTGCAATAAAAAGTATGAAGAAAGGAAGATCCCCTGGCGATGATGGCATTACATTAGATATCTTAAAAGAAGCTGGAGAACATGTAGAAGACATACTCGCAAAATTCTTTACCAAATGCCTCAACAGTGGTAACATACCAAACCAATGGGATTCTGCAACAGTAATTCTTTTGCATAAAAAAGGTGATAAAGAGGATTTGAAAATTTACCGAGCTTGTTACCTGCTATTTATAAAATCTTCACAAAAGTACTAACACATCGCCTGCAGAAAAAATTAGATGCAGCTCAACCAAGAGAACAAGCTGGATTTCGAAGTGGATTCAGTACAGTGGACCATATTCAAGTATTAAGAGAATTAATTGAAAGAACACATGAATATGAACTTCCATTATGTGTGGCATTTATTGACTATGAGAAAGCCTTTGACTCTATTAAAACGTCAGCAGTCATCAACTCTTTAAGATCAGCAGACGTCGAGGATGTGTACATTGACATGGTGAAATGTGTGTATAAAAATGCAAGTGCAAAATTTCGGTTACATAAAGATACCAAAACTATTAAAATTGGTAAAGGTGTGAGGCAGGGAGATACCATTTCTCCAAAACTTTTTACTTCAGCTTTACAGATGATTTTTCAGCAGATAAATTGGAATAACAAGGGAATAAAAATAAATGGTGAATATTTAAATCATTTGCGGTTTGCTGATGACATTGTTATTTTTTCAAGAAACCCGTCAGAACTCCAAGACATGGTACAGGAGCTCTCAACTAGAAGTAAAGAAGTTGGACTCAAGATGAACCTACAAAAAACTAAGATCATGTTCAATAATTTTGTAGAGGAAACAAAAATACAAGTTGACAACACTGAGCTAGAAATTGCTGATTCATATATTTACCTTGGCCAGCTGATTTCAATGGATGGCAACATTATGAAAGAACTCAACAGACGTATTAAACTTGGCTGGAGTGCATTTGGAAGAAACAGTTTTATCCTGAAGGGGAAATTGCCTTTATGTCTAAAAAGAAAAGTCTTCAACCAGTGTGTATTGCCAGTCCTCTCTTATGGATCAGAGACATGGAGTCTAACAGTTGGAGCAATACGAAAGTTACAGACAACGCAAAGGAGCATGGAGAGGTGCATGCTTGGAATAACTAGGAGAGATCGAAAAAGGAACACTTGGGTGAGAGAGCAAACTAGAGTAGAGGACATCATTGTTAAAGTAAAAGGGCTGAAATGGCGATGGGCTGGGCATATTGCAAGAAGAACTGATCAACGATGGACAACAGAAATTCTGAACTGGATTCCAAGAGACCACCGAAGACCTAGAAAACGTCCTCAAACTAGATGGGTGGATGAAATAAGAAAACAGGTTGGGGTGACGTGGAAGCGAATTGCTCAGGATAGACTTGTGTGGAAAGCATTTGGAGAGACCTTCATCCAGCAGTGGATAGATAATGGTTGAATATGATGATGATGATGATATATATATATAAACCAGAAGGCCTTCTACAGGAAGCTTCGAGAGACCCCAGCGAACAAAGACAAGTACGAAGCCCCAAAGCCAGCAGAAATAGAGACCTTCTGGAAGACACTATGGTCCAATGAAGTACAGCACAAAAGCGCCCCCTGGATTCAGCAAGAAATGGAGGCTACGAGAGGAATAGAGGAGATGGAGTACACGGGCATCACGATAGAGGAACTCCAGCAGGTAATCCAACGTACGCACAACTGGAAAGCACCCGGTATTGACGGCATACACAACTTCTGGTACAAGAAATTTACCAGCGCCCATGGCCCATTAGCCAAGGAACTTACGGCGATAATTGAAGACCCCAGCAAAATGCCTGAATTCCTCTGCAAGGGAATAACTTACCTCCTACCGAAGGACCAGGATACCAGTAACCCAGCGAAATACCGACCCATTACGTGCCTTAACACCCTGTACAAGATACTCACGGGGTGCATCTCTGAAAAAATAAGCCGGCACAGCGAAAGCAACAACTTAATGACGGAAGAACAAAAGGGATGCCAGAAAGGGACTCTGGGATGTAAAGAGCAGCTTACCATCGACTCAGTTATCCTGGAACAAGCAAGAAAACAAAAGCGAAAACTCAACACCGCATACATAGACTACAAGAAGGCTTTCGACTCTGTTCCGCACTCGTGGCTCCTTGAAATACTCAGCATATACAAAGTGCATCCCTCAATCATCCGATTCCTACAGAGCAGCATGAAACAATGGAGAACCCGGTTACAGCTAAACACGCCAGACAGTAAAATAGAAACGGCCGAGATCCCCATCCGCCGCGGAATCTTTCAAGGAGACGCACTAAGCCCCCAGTGGTTCTGCTTGGCGTTAAACCCCTTGTCAAGGATGCTGAACACAAGTAAATACGGATACATGCTGAAGAAAGACAAGAGAAACCTACATAAAGTCTCCCACCTCATGTACGTAGATGACATCAAGCTATACGCGCCAACAATCACCCAACTCCGACAACTCATCAGTATAACAGAGACATTCTCCAAGGACATAGGAATGGAATTCGGCCTCGATAAGTGCAAAATACAGAAGAATAGCAAAGAAGATTTACCAGGCATCGAACTCGAAGACGGGAGACTACTGAAGACCTTGGACGAGGGCGAAACCTACAAATACCTAGGGATAATGCAAAAACGGCAGCAGGAGCACAAGAAAGTCAAAGTCCAGCTCACGCAAGCATTCCAAGAAAGACTTAGAAGCATTGTGAAGACGAAACTGAGCGGGAAGAACACCACGCAAGCAATTAACGCATATGCGGTACCAGTGCTCACCTACTCCTTCGGGATCATCAAATGGTCCAACACTGAACTAGAACAACTCCAGCGGAAAATGAGAACCATCCAGAGAAGAGCCGGACAACTACACCCTGCAACGGCAATTGAACGGCAAACACTACCCCGGGAAGAAGGAGGACGCGGACAAGCGGACCTCAAAGACTTACATGACAAGCAGATCCAGAGCATGAGGCAATACTTCCAGTTGAAGAGTCCCCGATCGCCACTCATCCAAGCCATAATACAAGCAGATGCAAATTACACGCCACTAAACCTGTGTAGTACCGAAGAGCGTGTCCTCGAAACAGCCAACGAACAGAAACTGAGAACTTGGGCCGGAAAACCATTACATGGCAGGCACTACAATGACCTGCAACAACCACACGTTGACAAAAAGGCATCAAATTCTTGGCTGGCCAAAGGCACTCTCCAGCCAGAGACAGAAGGATTCATGCTAGCCATCCAAGACCAAGTGATCGCAACAAGGAACAATCAGAAATTCATCCAGAGAAAAGACATAGAAAGCGACAAATGCAGACACTGTCATGCGGCATCGGAGACAATCCAACACGTGATGGCAGGATGCAAGATCCTT
>QLNU02014802.1:163012207-163041765 GCA_006491805.2 Dysdera silvatica | reverse complement strand
CACAACCTATCTACCGTGATAGATATATATATATATATGGCATACGAAAGGATTGCTGGTATTTAACTGGAAAGAGACCCATATGCTAAACATATGTGACGATCTGTGGAATAGGCCGGGCCAGTAATCTAGTGTCCTACCCCGCTTTCAAGTGGTGCTGGCCGGTCTTTCTATATATGAAGGAAATAAATATTTGCTGCACATACAGAAAGGCGGAAGGGGAGGGCTAATACACCAACCCGTCCCGCCACCGTGGTGAAATGATGTCTAATTCCTCCACTACGTTTATACACCACAAATTATAGCCCCTAGTCTCCAGGTGCTGGAGTGCTCCTGAGCGGTCAGTGTGGATTGAAAGCAGGGGGTGCTACGAACCACTGGAATGGCAATGACTGACGTTTGCTATTGACCTTGGCTACGTATAGTGGACGATCTCTTGCTTCTGAACCAAAACTTCAGTAATTGGAAGAGGAACTTGAAAAGATCAATTGGGTCATTATAGGATTCAGTGAAGTCAGAAGAAAAGGTGAAGAATTGGTGGAACTTAAAAGCGGACATTTGTTTTATTACAGAGGAACGAAAACTGGAAGAACAAGTGGTGTTGGCTTCTTAATCAACAAAAGAATTAAAGACTGTCTGCTGGAAGTTGAAAGTACATCAGATCGAGCAGCGAGGCTCGTTACTCAACTAACCCAGCTATACCAACTTCAGATAGTACAGGTATATGCACCAACGTCAAGCCATACGAAAAAAGTGGTTGAAAAGGCCTATAAAGAAATCAAACAGTTGCACACCAAAGGAAAACAACATATCAAGCTCATTATGGGGGATTTCAATACAAGAATTGGACAACAGGAACAAGGAAAGACATCGGTTGGTAAATACGGATGCGGGGAAAGAAATGAACATGGCGATCAACTCATCGAATTTGCAGAAGCTGAAAATCTTAGCATCATGAATTCATTTTTTAAGAAGAAACCGCAAAGAAAATGGACATGGAAACACCCAAATGGGGGAACTAGTGAAATTGACTATATCCTGGCAAACAAGAAATCAATTATTGAAGATTGCAGTGTACTGAACAGATTTAATACTGGAAGTGATCATCGAATGGTGAGATGTAAAGTGCACTTAAATACTAAATTAGAAAGACAGAAGCTCATTAGGAAACAAGTAAGTAAGAGGGTGGATTTAATGAAACTGAAAGCAAATACCGAGGCATTCAAGTTGGAATTAAAAAATCGCTTTTCTGCACTGGAAGGACTTATTGATGAAAGTGATATCTCAGAAGCAAATGAAAACATTGTTAAGACAATAGTTGAAACTGCTGGGGAAATTGGTGGTGTAACCTGTAAAAAGCACAATAGCAAATTATCTGAGAAGACGAAACAGCTCATGAAAAGGCGAAGAGATATGAAGGTGGACAATCGAAATACCAGTTCCAGGATTGAGTACATAGAACTTTGTAAAACTCTGCGCAAAAGCATGAAAGAAGACATAAGAAAATTCAACTGTGAGCTAGTAAGGAAAGCCATTGAAAATAACAAGAGCCTTAGGGTTGTTAAAGGAAGTTTATCTGTTGGGAAGAAACACATCATTGCATTAAAAGGAGAGGATGGCACCGTAACAAGAAATAGGGAAGAAATACTTAGAAGAGTTGAAGAATTCTACAAAAAACTATATGAAAGTAACAGTGGATTAAACGAAGACATTGAAATAGTCGAAGGAACAGCTCCTAAAATCTTAAAAGAAGAAGTTTCATTTGCAATAAAAAATATGAAGAAAGGAAGAGCCCCTGGTGATGATGGTATTACATTAGATATCCTAAAAGAAGCTGGAGAATATGTAGAAGACATACTTGCAAAATTCTTTAACAAATAACAGATTTAATACTGGAAGTTAGCATCGAATGGTGAGATGTAAAATACACTTAAATACTAAATTAGAAAGACAGAAGTTCGTTAGGAAACAAGTATGTAAGACGGTGGATCTAATGAAACTGAAACTAAATACCGAGGCATTCAAGTTGGAATTAAAAAATCGCTTTTCTGCACTGGAAAAACTTATTGAAGAAGTTTGCATCTCAGAAGCAAATAAAAACATTGTTAAGACAATAATCGAAACTGCTAAGGAAATTGGTGGTGTAACATGTAAAAAGCAGAACGGCAAATTATCTGAGAACAGGAAACAGCTCATGAAATGGCGAAGAGATATGAATGTGGACAATCAAAATACTAGTTGCAGGATCGAGCATGTAGAACTTCGCAAAATTTTCGCAAAAACACGAAAGAAGACATAAGAAAATTCAGTTTTGAGTTAGTAAGGAAGGCCATTGAAAACAGAAAGAGCTCTAGGGTTGTTAAAAGAAGTTTATCTGTTGGGAAGAAACATATCATTGCATTAAAAGATGATGGCACCTTAATAAGAAATAGGGTAGAAATACTTAGAAGAGTTCAGAATTCTACAGAAAATTATATGAAGGGAACAGTGGATTAAACGAAGACTCTGAGATAGTCGAAGGAACAGTTCCTGAAATCTTAAGAGAGGAAGTAGCATTTGCAATAAAAAGTATGAAGAAAGGAAGATCCCCTGGCGATGATGGCATTACATTAGATATCTTAAAAGAAGCTGGAGAACATGTAGAATCCATACTCGCAAAATTCTTTACCAAATGCCTCAACAGTGGTAACATACCAAACCAATGGGATTCTGCAACAGTAATTCTTTTGCATAAAAAATGTGATAAAGAGTATTTGGAAAAATACCGAGCTTGTTACCTGCTATTTATAAAATCTTCACAAAAGTTCTAACACATCGCCTGCAGAAAAAATTAGATGCAGCTCAACCAAGAGAACAAGCTGGATTTCGAAGTGGATTCAGTACAGTGGACCATATTCAAGTATTAAGAGAATTAATTGAAAGAACACATGAATATGAACTTCCATTTTGTATGGCATTTATTGACTATGAGAAGACCTTTGACTCTATTAAAACATCAGCAATCATTAACTCTTTAAGATCAACAGACGTCGAGGATGTGTACATTGACATGGTGAAATGTGTGTAAAAAATGCAAGTGCAAAATTTCGGTTACATAAAGATACCAAAACTATCAAACTTGGCAAAGGGGTGAGGCAGGGAGATACCATTTCTCCAAAACTTTTTACTTCTGCTTTACAGATGATTTTTCAGCTGATAAATTGGAATAACAAGGGAATAAAAATAAATGGTGAATATTTAAATCATCTGCGGTTTGCTGATGACATTGTTATTTTTTCAACGGACCCATTAGAACTCCAAGACATGGTACAAGAGCTCTCAACTAGAAGTGAAGAAGTTGGACTCAAGATGAACCTACAAAAAACTAAGATCATGTTCAATAATTTTGTAGAGGAAACAAAAATACAAGTTGACAACATTGAGCTAGAAATTGCTGATTCATATATTTACCTTGGCCAGCTGATTTCAATGGATGGCAACATTATGAAAGAACTCAACAGACGTATTAAACTTGGCTGGAGTGCATTTGGAAGAAACAGTTTTATCCTGAAGGGGAAATTGCCTTTGTGTCTAAAAAGAAAGGTCTTCAACCAGTGTGTATTGCCAGTCCTCTCTTATGGATCAGAGACATGGAGTCTAACAGTTGGAGCAATACGAAAGTTACAGACAACGCAAAGGAGCATGGAGAGGTGCATGCTTGGAATAACTAGGAGAGATCGAAAAAGAAACACTTGGGTGAGAGAGCAAACTAGAGTAGAGGACATCATTGTTAAAGTAAAAGGGCTGAAATGGCGATGGGCTGGGCATATTGCAAGAAGAACTGATCAACGATGGACAACAGAAATTCTGAACTGGATTCCAAGAGACCACCGAAGACCTAGAAAACGTCCTCAAACTAGATGGGTGGATGAAATAAGAAAACAGGTTGGGGTGACGTGGAAACGAATGGCCCAGGATAGACTTGTGTGGAAAGCATTTGGAGAGACCTTCATCCAGCAGTGGATAGATAATGGTTGAATATGATGATGATGATATATATATACACACCACCTATCTACCATGAATACATACTGTGCCACAGCTTGTTTTAAGTTCATGTCTGTACTTGAATTCTACCACATTCTCTTGTCAATTATATCACCGCGGATGACATTGTCATCAGATGTGGTGCGGAGAATCCGCAATAAGTTCTACAATGTCTTATCAAGCTTATAATACACTTCTAAATTCTAAATAACTGCCCGAAAGCAATTGTAAGCTCCGTTTCAACCTATTAATTCAGGGCGCTTGCCTGAGTCATTTTCCCCTTCAGCGCATAGATTCCCTAAAACGGTGATCTTCCTCCCACCCCCCTCCCTTTTCTGGAAATGCCATTCCCGTCTGGGCCGTCGCCTGGACGCCTTTATTAATACCATCTCTCTTTCGCTCTCTCTCTCTCTCTTTTCACGGATGCGAACCATCTTCTCCTAAACTGACTTTCTCCTAGTCCCGTTAGCGACCCCGGAGTGAAGTGATGATTTTTATGATAATGAGGTCGCCTCTCTCTTTATCGGCATAGAGCGAGGTCGAGGGATGGGGAGGCAGGCGCAACACTATATTTGATGTTGAAAGGGGCTATGCTCTCAGTATGTCAAGATGATCGCCCATTCTTCGACAACCTGTTGAGCAGCTCTCTCGGTTGAAAATAAACTTTGGGACAACACTGCCATCTTTTCCTTTCCCCTTGACTTACTTTGAAGTTAAATGTTGGCATTTAAATGCTTATCCCAATTTAAATGTATGTCGTTGTTGTCGTTGTGTCATCATTATAATATTGTTGTGTCAAAATTCTCATTATACTCTATCACCATTCTAATATTGTACCTTCATTTTAATGTGCAACTCTCTTTTTATTTCAATAATATTTCACAGTCATTATAATAATATGTTTACATTCACAGTCGTTATAATAATATGTTTACATTCTGAAAGTCGTTATAATAATATGTTTACATTCACAGTCATTCCAATATCTTTATCTCATCATTATCATTCTATTATCATTACATCATTGTTCTGTTAATACCATGGGATCATATTATTTATTTTAATATCATTACCACTTTATTCCTTCTAATATCAAATAACTACTATTCTAATATTATTATGTCATTATCTTTCTGTATTGCTAAATAATCATTATTCCATTTATTTATTATTTCTCTAATAGCACTTTTTTACGAAATTAAAACGATGAGTTATCATTATTTTAATTTCATCACCATCGTTCTCATACCATCAAATAACCATTATTATATTATCATTACATCCACGCTATTCTAAAGCATGATGGATCGTCGTTATTCTAATATAATTATATATTTTCATAATATCAAAATATAGGGGTATAAATATTGAGGTCTTATTAAAATTTGAAATTCATACTCTGTAATGGTGTGAATAATAATAGTACATTTTATAAAAAATGAAGATGCTAAAATGAAATTTTAATTCTAACTAAATAAACAGATATTACACAAGATATTAAACAAGAGAACAAGTCTCATTTAAGAAATTTCTTCATTTCAATCAGTATTATTTTAAGATTGAATATTTTTTTTTTAATATTTCAGATTTTTAGTCTAAACTTTTTAATTTATGGCTCAAAAATATTTGTTATTGAATCATTCAAAAAATGTAATAATTTTCGGAAAATATGGTTTTGCCAGTTACATTTAATCTATAAAATCATGCACGTTAAGTTTATGTGTTCAAAATGTATTTTCGTTTCCAGCTGAAAATTGAAATTGTTGACCCTTTATCAGCTAAAATCTTAACTGCCTTAAAACAAGTCCTACTAAATAGTTTAGTTAGAATATAAGAGGCTTTTAAACTCATATTATCTTATATAAAGTGATGAAATTATAAAGTAAATGTATAACGATAAGTTTATATTAAATAAAGATAGAAACACGAGGAGAGATAAGCTAAAATGAGTTTAAAAGCTTTTTATATTCAACTTTTATATTAGATATTATATTTTATATTCTACTATTATTTTTTTATATTCTACTTTAAATTAGCTATTCTACTTATATTACTATTATATATTCTAGACTTTTATATTCTTTTATATTTCATGTTTTCTATATTTAATATAAACTTATCGTTATATATTTACTTTATAATTTCATTACTTTATATACTTTATAATTTCATTACTTTATATGCTTTGTAATTTTATTACTCTAAATACTTTATTACATTATTTACTTTAATATAAACTTATCTTTTTTGGATGAAAATATATTTTACTTTACGACACATACATATATTATTGATATTGTTTCAGTTGTTTAGTACAATACTACTAAATAAATGGACGCAATGTATATAAAACGCTATAAATAGTGCACATGATTAAATAACTTTAGACATGCTCGTGTATCGTTTCTTATTGTTTCGATATCACACATGCAAACATTGTAGACATACTGTCTCTGATATGATATGCAAACTCAGATGACAATATAATACAATTCTCCCAATAGACCGAGTACCGAATTTTTACTATTTGTCAAATTTAGAAAAAAAATTAAGGGCACACTATAAAGAAATTAAATAATGCAGAATGTGCTTAAAATTCGAAAATAAAAATAATTTCTGGCAGAATTAATTTTTCTGTATTTTTCAAAAAAGACCTTTTATATTAATTGTAATCTCTGACAAATTAAGGTCATTATTTACACCCAGTAGAATTCTGTAAATTTTTATAGCATTGATATTCAATTTTAAGATGTAAATATTTTTGTTGTGATTTAAGTTGGGGACTGACGTTTTTCGACATAGTGAAAACCTGAATTATTGGAAGCTGTAGAGACCCTGTTTGACAATTATTAATAGAGATTAAAGATCAGTTTTTTGACTGTAAGTGACAGGAATGTCATCAGGGTTCATGACAAATCTATGTAAGATGGTTGGGAAAGGTTTCGCTTTTAAAATTTTAAAAACGTTAATTTCATTGTTCAATTTCAGGACAATAATTAATTAATTACAAAATAATACAATAAAGTTGTTCCCTTTGAGTCAGATAACTGAATGTATTTATGACATGGAAAATGTTTTGAAAGGTAATGATATCATGAATATACAGAAGATTCCCAAATAACGAACTCCGCGGGACCTCTAAATTATTTCGTTATAAAGAGAATTTTGTTATAAAATAATTCGCTTTATAATGAAATAGTTTATTAATATTTCATACTGTATTCATATGATTGTAATATGTAAACTATTTCCCACTCTAACCATGAACGATTTTAATGGAAAAATAAATTAATTAACATAGAATAATTTAGTGAAATAAAATTCGAAATTTAAGGATTAACCTTTATTCAAACAATTGCAAAGAATCCGTAAATTTTGCTTATACAAGTGAAATCATAGCCAAAAACAAAACAAAACAAATAAAAAAAGGGCCAGTGATGCATATTAAAAATGTAAATAAAGTTAAGAGAGTAAATGTAGATAAAGTTAAGAGTAAATGTAGATAAAGTTAAGAGAGTAAATGTAGATACAGTTAAGAGAGTAAATGCAGATAAAGTTAAGAGAGTAAATGTAGATAAAGTTAAGAGAGTAAATGCAGATAAAGTTAAGAGAGTAAATGCAGATAAAGTTAAGAGAGTAAATGTAGATAAAGTTAAGAGAAAGTATATATTTTTGGCTCCGTCACTTTTCTCTAACCTTTTATCTATTTCAAAAATAAAATGTTTTTCTTTTTCTAAAGCAAACCACTGTAGTTACATATCAGATACATCACTACCAGAAAAATTTAAAAACAAAAATCGCAACTGACACCGGACACTGACAACAACAAAATGGACACTGAACATCCCTTAACTGTCATGTGTTCACTCTATTCCCACCAGTTACTTGTCGTATACCCGACCTGCAGGAAAGGTGGGTATGACTGAGGAAACGAATAAGAAAAGGTAGTTTAAAGGGTTGAAGAGTCAGTTCAAATGCCTCTTCATCGTTATTTCCCAAAAAATGTGACACCCTATTTCTCTAACTCACTCTACATCTCTCCACATTTAAATTCCATTTTTTATGCGATTAAAAATGAATATTTTTTTGGGTCTACAATGAATGTGTTGTTATAATATGATTTGCCAAATTTTATTTCGTTCAATTGAAAATTTTAATACATCTGTCTTTATGGCATTTTAAATGGGGATTGTTTTTGGTTTCGTAATAACGGATGTTTCGTTAGGGAGAGTTCAAGTATTACGTATTCACCTTGGGGGGGGGGCGTTTTGCTTATTTTCCTATGTTAGCCAATGTTAATTACTGCTTACTAGGGGGCGGGTTGAAATGGTCAAAATATTGCTTACATAATATTTGAAACCTCCCTTATATAATGAGAATCTACTTTATTTAGTCCCCGTAAGTAAAATTCTCCTGTAAACTTGGAATTCCCAGAAAATTAAATATGATTAGCCAACTACAATGCGTGGTTAACATTTGTGGAAGGTTCAGAAAAGAGTTTTGTTTTTTAAGAGGCTCCTCCTTCGAACTGTAAGACCCTAAGTTATGGTCTTCTCATCTTTAACGTAACTCATAGACCCTGCATTGAACAATATTACTTCTCATGAAAATTGCTTTCCTCAACTCTAAGTCATCAAGATGAAGGGTTCACAAATGAAAAAAACTCATTGTTTGCATCAAGGCAAATCAACAGTTCATCTGTTGATCATGAGATGACAAATATGAAACGGTAGATTTTTAATCGTCCCCCGTTTCTTACGGACAATGGTGTAAGGTATGGATAATAATGGAGGTGAAGAAAAAAAAAAAAACAGAACAAAGAGTAGAAGCTCATCCTCCACCCTCGCCATGCCAGCCTCCTTGGTATCTTTGAAGAAGCCAGTTTTCACCCTTGACTTGCAGACCGTTAAGATGACGATGATGACAGCTATCGATCCTTAGCCATAAAATGGGGAACTGTTGGCGAAAAAATTGGCGAATGTTTAGAAAAGTTTCTTTCTCTTTGTTTTACCTGATAAAACTATCTCATTGCAGAGCTTTTTTCGCTTATTGCCAGAGTTATTTTGATTTGTTGAATAATTAAAAAATGAAAGTGACGACACCAAAACTTTTAATTTCGGTGGTTTTGTTAATATTGTACAAATATAAAAAATATGGGGAATACATGTAGTTGAACTCGATTATAGCGACCTTAGTTGTAGTAGCAACCCCTTTTATTGCGTCATAATTTTGTAGACCCTCGCAGATTATTTGTATATAATTTTTTATCGGCTATAATGCCAAACTTTCAGTGTTCATATACTCGCAAACTATATGCAACCTGTGAACATATACTCGCGCAACTTATATGCAACCTGTAAACATATACTCGCGCAACTTATATGCAACCTGTGAACATATACTCGCAACCTATATGCAACTTGTAAACATATACTCGCAACCTATATGCAACCTGTAAACATATACTCGCAACCTATACGCAACCTGTAAACATATACTCGAAACCTAAGGGTGGGGATATAACTCAGGCACACTCAACCGCAGTTCTCCGCGTATAGCATTCACCTGTAATTTTCGTTTTCCTAGGAAGTTAAATTTTTATAGGATGACTAAGTTCCTCTAATTAAGCCTGTGAGTATAGGTTTTGTTTGTAAATAAAATATTGTATGTATATCAATATTTTGTTTTTAAGTAAGATATTGTATGTATATCAATATAAAATTTCTTTCAGTATATGCGTGATTTTTAATTCAATCAAGAATTTTATCTGCCTTAATATAGTTTAACAGATCGGTGTTTATTTTAAAAAAAACTTCTTTTGATTTATTCAAAGATTTTATTTATTTCTATTTAATGTTTCCTGACTGAGTTTAATCTTTTCTAAATTTAATCTTTGCTGAATTTAATTTTTTTTAAATTTAACTTTTTCTGAATTTAATTTTTTCTGAATTTAATCCTTTCTAAATCTAATTTTTGCTAAATTTAATCTTTTTTAAATTCAACCTTTTCTGAATTTAATTTTTTCTGAACTCAATATTTTCTAAATTTAATCTTTTCTAAATCTAATCCTTTCTAAATCTAATCTCTTCTAAACCTAATCTAAATTTAATCTCTTCCAAATTTAACCTTTTCCAAATTTAATCTTTTCCATATTCAATCTTTTCTAAATTTAATTTTTTCTAAATCTAATCTTTTCTAAATCTAATCATTTCGAAATTTAATCTCTTCTAAATTTAATCTTTTCCAAATTTAACCTTTTCCAAATTTAATCTTTTCCATATTCAATCTTTTCTAAATCTAATCTTTTCTAAATTTAATCTCTTCTAAATTTAATCTTTTCCAAATTTAGTCTTTTCTAAATTCAATCTTTTCTAAATTTAAGGTAACCGGCCTCGTTCGAATGGCCCATTTCGACCAAAAGTTGCATTTTTTTTTTTATTTTATGTTACTTTTTCATTGTCCACATAATAAGCTACCAGAAGTCTTTTATTTTTTTTTTGATATGTTGATTAGAAACTAAGATATGCTAGTTTTTGCACTACGCGAGTAACCGGAAATAACGTTAAGTTGCAAAATTTAAATGCGATTTCTGAAGAATTGAATTTTTCGAGATTTGCGTTACACCAAACATGATAACTTAAACAGTTCTTGATAGAATCATGTGAAATTTTGCACATAGATTTTATATATTATTATGCGTAAAATAAATTAAAAGTTTTAAAAAAGTTGTAGAACTCGTTACACCTTTTTTTCTTTGAGAAATATGTGTTTTTTCATAATTTCAGTGAGTAGACTAACATTTTTTAGCATATCAAAATTTTCTGATTATAGTAAACTATGTTATGCGTATTGATTGTATATATAAAGTTAAATCAAAAATAATTCTCTACCATGATAATTTTTTCAGTTATGATGTTTACCATATTTGCTAATTTCGAGCTAAAATTTTCAGTTTTTTGCATGCATTTCTCAAAATAAGTTAATTTTGTACATTTTATCGATGAATATATCTTACAGTACAACCCATTAGAAAATGTAATAAATTAAGAAATATATCATATTTTTCAAAAAAAAAAAAAGCCCTCTGAACGAGGTCTGTTACTTTAATCTTTCTTGCATTTAATCTTTTCTAAATTTAATATTTACTACTTTCATTTGTGCTACTATTGCTTATTTCTTAGTATGCTTATTATTGGTTTTGTATGCATATTTAGTTCCCATTATACCCGCTTACCTTTATCAACTGCATCACGAAGAGGACTTAAAACGTATGAACTTGACGGCGAGTCCAACACCAGAACCTGAACTGAAGAACTGGAAACCTTTCACAACTGTTCGATCTGAGAAAGATCAAACTGAAGCTACAACTACCATCAAAACCCTACCTCCTGAAGAGGCTGAGGAGACGACAATCGCATCTAAAACGACAACGCTCTCTTCCAAACTTCAAAAACTTCGGCATGAAGAACTTGTCAACGAAAACGTCGAAGTGGGTGTCATGTTTGCATCCAAGCCCATCGTTCAAGCTATGACAAATCCTTTCATTGGACCGCTCACGAACAGGTAAGACTAGTACTTAAAGAATTATATTAACCTCCAATGTTTATTCTGTGCGCAAGAATTAATGGCGTTACTAGATTCAAAGTAAGTTGAGGGCATTAATCTACCAAAAGACGGAACGTTTCTTCGGTAAGGAAGATTCAATGGTTCTTGAAGGTTTAGACGTAAGTGTCAAACTTCAGGACGTAAAATTGCTCATGTCTCAGTCTTATTTAACCAGACAAATAGCTTATATAGTTAGCATTATAGAGCACAGTTTTATACGTTAGGTAGAGTATATGGACGTGTATCAAACGTACATCGCTATCCTTCATCGGGAATTGTCTGCAATGAATGTCAAGTGATCATATAATATGCAGTCAAATGACATTGTTAATTATCATAAACCTTCTCCTAGATTCGGTAATGCTTGGAAGGACCTACGAAACTTCACTCACAAATAATTCTTTCCTCCTTCATTTTCCCCTCAATTCGTGACTTTTAAAAAACTTTTCGCCAATAGATGGCGCTAAAACTAAACCATCAAAAGTAGCGTGAAATTGCGACGTTCCGTATTAATTTGGAGTTTACTCCAATCAACGCCTGATCCATAACAACGACGTTTGATGCATCGACATCCTCTACCCAACATCTACAACTAGGCATATCAACGTCAACGTAATTTTCAATGTGTTCTACGCAGTGTTACATCGATTTATGTAACCAGATATAAATGGACTGGGTAAATAAATTGAGTATTTATTTTCCCGATTGTTCCATTCATCGCTGATAGCGAACATGGTGCCATCAGTTTGCTCAAAGAGTTACTAAGGAAGGGGAGGGTCTTTAATATAGAATTGAGTTCATCTCTCCCACCCTTCGCGGATGCTTTCTTAGTGATTCTCGTATATAATGACCTCTGTGTCTCTTTGATACCACAGCATAAGATAGACAACACTACTTAAGACAGACAACACTACTTAAGACAAACAATAATGTCTCATTTGTTTATTAATTTATTTAGCTGTTTAATATATTTAATAATTTTGCAACAACATAGTTTTATCATCTTATGCCTTGTTGTCTGTAAGCTAGAACTCATTTGAATTTTTCCCTTTAGCCTCAGAGTCAGTGCTGTATTTCCCAATAGGCAACACTAGGCTAGAGATAAGGGCGGCAAAATGTTGTGTTTTGGGTCTGATATAGCAAAACCAATACTATACGATGATAAAATCAGATGTTTTGCCCAGAAGAAAGCTAGACGTCATACTTTCCATTTAAATACCAATGTTCGATAGGCTTTTGTCCTTGCTAAAATTAAGATTTATTTCAATAAAATTGAATTTAATTTATTATATACAAAAAAAATAATACTTCAATATAAGTTAATATTGTTTAATGTTTATGTTTCAATTTATGAGTTTGTTTTTCAACATATTTATTGTCAATACAAAATATTTTGGCGTATAATGACTGAAATAATTTATATGTTGTTAAAGGTTAATGCCCTCCATAGGATAACTTGCAAATTACAAATATAAGCGTACGGGTAAAAAGGGGGTACAAATTAGCCTTGGGGCGGCAAAATTATAAATCCGCCCATGCTCAGAGTAGTGATGCATAGTAATGCTTCCCACTCTCATTGTTTTAAAATTATTTTCCTCTTCTTGACTGGCTACGAAAGTTTCAACAATTTTTGGTTTACTTCGATGTTTCTTATTCTTCGTTTCTTGTTTGTTCTACTTGTTTCTACACCAAAACAGTGATATACTTATCACTAGCTAAGCAAGGGCGGACACAGACTTTCATTTTGGAGGGTCAAGGACAGAATTTGCCATGGTCTTGGAATAACACCCTTCATTTATCATGAAAGTTGGAATTTTTTACAGTGAAAAAATACGTTTTGGTTGGACATGATCCCCCTGTGTCCTCCCTTGTAGCTAAGCTCCCACTAATATAGCTCTTGGTAATCGTCAGGACAAAATACATTGGAGGAAACACTGCAACTCAAGACACAGAAGTTGAGGTATACAAATACAGAAATGCGTTTTACGCAGATCAGAAATTTATTTAAGCTCTCCTGCTCATAACTTCCAATTTCTTGTTCATAAAAAACCTGCAACACAAAAACATCAAAAACAAACACAATTAAGATGTAGTTAGAAGTATTTTGCTACATTTTTACTGGTAAGGCGGTCATTCGATGAGATCAATGAACGGTAATTAGCAGACGAGAGTGCCAATCATTGCAGCGTTTTCGCTAAGCATTCTAACGTTTTCTCTTCTTTCGTGGCTAGTTTTGAGGGGCTGCTAAAAACATATGAAAGAATGTCACTGAATTTATATTCTTCGGGTTGCTGCTGAACTTGTCTTGACGCTGATTGTATTAATGGCTCAAATTTGACGACAAGAAGACATGTAATTTCATTTTAACCTCAATCATTCTAAGCCTTTTTGCAAGAGAGAGAACTCAGTTATTACAAACAAGACTTTGAAAATTTATTATCTTATGAGTATCGATTTTTTGGATGGAAAGGTGAGTGATTCGATGCGACAACATTCTGTATTACAAAAATGTTAATACTTAGCTGCAATATTATAAAATGTTTCGATTGTCAATTTTCTTCAAGTTCTTTAGTTATTATCAAAATTGAACCACGTTTAATTGTTATTAATAACTATCCTTGCTTTGTGAATTGTAAATAAACAAGCAGAACAAACTCCTATATTTATATAAATCGAACACTACGCAGATTAAATTAAACAACAATATCAATCAACGTTTATTGGCGTAGTGATACCAACGCCGATGGTATGGCGTGATTAGATGGTGAAACGTTCGAAAGAAAATAAATATTTCTGCCTTCGGTGGGACCTGAACCCACGACCTTCCACTTGCCGGGCGGAGGCTCTACCCACTGAGCCTCAGTCGGTAGAGCCTACATCGGCGCTGGTATCACTACGCCAATAAACGTTGATTTATATTGTTGTTTGATTTAAACTCCTATATCTCCAGAATAGACCTTTGCATATATTCCGTTGAAAAAATAATAGATATTAATATTCTTCCGTAATGATTTTTTATATTCAAGAAGTTCAAGATCTTTGACCATTGACAGTACTATCAACAATATTAAAAGTTTGAATAGTATAAATAATATAACTAATAACTTTTTAATAGTATAAATAATTATAGGAGTGAAGGTTATAGATAGCAATATCCTTTTTAAACACAAATAGTTTATGAATAGTTCACGTACAAACACGAAATGTATTACATTAGAATTTTGAGAAGCATGGTTGAAATACTGAAATGTTATTTAAGCGTTACATATTCTGCCAAAACAAAAATAAAATTTTAAATGCAGAATATATAAGGCTTAAATAATATTACAACATTTCAACCATTTTCGCACTGAAGATGAAGCTGTGATAGCTTCGAAACGTTTGCTTTCAACTTGTTCTTTATAAACAAATTTTATAAACAAATACATAGAATTTTGAAAAACAGCCATTAAAAAATGGCTGCTTCTCAAGATGCTAATGTATTTGTTTCAAATGCCAGTCGTAATTTATTTAATTTATTTCGCATTAAACAAAAAGTAATCATTGAATACTTTTCATCAGTAGCAATATTTTCCTTCATGATAGAAATATATTCATAAAATAAATTGCATAAATAATCGTAGTAATATTCAATAGTAGACAACATAAGATACACAGAAACATAACTAGATATACAGCAAAAGATATATAGAAATACAGCAAAAGATATATAGAAATACAGCAAGAAATATATAAATAGAAACCATGTAGTATATAGTAATTTATGTTTAAATGTGAATACTTTATGAATAGTTTAAGTAAAATAAATATTAATTTAGATTTCTTTTCATTATATCGTAGAATTGGTTACAGTATTCCAATGTTTTGCGGCTTCATTATCATGTTCCTTTCGACAATGAGTAAGTATTTTCACAAGTAGATTAAGCATACCCTACTGTCGTTTTAAAAAATTATAATAATTACGAAAGCATAATAATTACAAAAGGATATTTAAATTCGTTATGTAATATTAATTTTGTGAACGTCTTAATCATGTGACAGAACGAATTTAAAAAAAAAATATTGTTGTGTTGATGAAATGGTAAACATAGCTGTAAAAATGTTCTAGGTTGCCATTTTTTACATGAATCATGCATTTGGCGTTTTTTAATTATAGTTTTCGCCATGGGAACCAATTATCCAACTTTGTTCATTGCCCGCTCTCTGCAAGGAGTTGGTTCAGCATGTACAAGTGTTGCCGGTAAGTATTATATCATCAAAAATATTATTTTACTACATGTTATTAAGCAACGCCAATAGTTTTTAAAATGGATATCATAATTTGATTACATTTTGTATTTCAGGCATGGGTATGTTGGCGACATTTTATACGGATGATCGAGAACGTGGCAATGCTATGGCATTAGCTCTTGGTGGATTGGCGTTAGGAGTGATGATTGGGCCCCCTTTTGGCGGGATTATGTATGAATTTGTTGGCAGAGCAGCGCCATTTCTCATTCTCGCATTTCTTTCTTTATTCGATGGATGTAAGTCATCGATTATTTGTTTATGATTAATAATAATTAATCTGCTTTAATTATGATCATGCTTAATTCACTTTTCATAATTATTACAAGTATTTATGATGTTCATTTTGTATTAATTCAAATGATATGGGTACTTTAATACGAATATATATGAAATGTGCATTTTTATACCATCATATTTTTAGTTATATAATTCTTAAAATTTACGTTAAATTGGAATAAAAATTATGTAAAAACTACTAATTGATATTTATGTGTTTAATTAACTATAAATACTAATAAAAGGCGTTAACTTAAACAAATTATTGGGGGATCCTAAATAGAAAAACCCCAAATGCTAATCATGTAAGTCAAAGAGATATAGGGAAGAATGCAAACAATCAGGGCCTAATTACTGACTTTGCCCGCAAGACCAGGGTCCAGGGTCCCAAATTGGAAAGGGGGGCCCCCAAATTGTTTTTTTTTTTTAAAGCTGACTTTTGGTTTATCACTTTTGATCAGTATCTAGAAAAGTTTTAGGTAAAAGTTTATTTTTTGGGCTATTTTGGATAGTTTACTAAAAATCTGAGGTGTTTTAGAATGAGTATATGTGAGTACTTATTTTTCACATGCTTTCAGACCACCCTCTTCTAAATCTGTCACCGCGCATAAGGGCGCCCCCAACTAATACTCTGCCTATAGTCACGTCTTAATCGGGCCCTGCAAACAATAACAAAGCATATACAGTAAAAAAAACCCTCTTAACAGCGACCTCTCAGTCACGGCCAATAACCATAATAATTTATATTAAGGAAAAGGTAAAACTAAACATATCTTCCTGTGGGTGAGGGATTATTTTACTTTCAGAGGAGTTCAGGTTGACTTTTCCCAGTCTGACTACAGCCCTGCATAGAACACGAGTGACAAAAGAAAAAAAATCGCTGTTGTTAAAGTTTTAATTAAATGGCGCAGCAAGTCAAGTAGGTATGAGAAGATATGAAGGACTTAAGTGTAGCACATGCGCTTCTTCCATCAACCTCTTTTAAAGGGAGAAGACGCCCCGATGTGTGCCACATGTGGTGAACCATTAAATGTTTTACATGTCTTAACCATTCTCTCAAATTTTAACCAGCAATTTTATCAGCTTTTAACCAAAATAATTTTACCCTTTGTGACATTTTATGTGATTCTTTTAATCATGAAATCATTTTTAATTTTTTTTATCTAATATTGGCTTTTAAATCTCATCTGATATGGTTGCATCCTCTTATTCCATTGTACATTTATTGTATTTTTACCTTGTATGTTGGATTTATTTTATTCTTAAAATTTTATGTACAGTCTCACCTTGTCTGGCGCAGAGTGGCCCTTATCCTTGCGCCATAAAAATACAACCAACCAACAACTTAAAAGCAGCTTTAAAGAAAATATCTCGTATAATGGAGCACTGAGGAAAAACACGTGTCCTGACATCCAATGGGGGCTTTACCCCACGAGACTCCCTCTCCTACGCTAGTGGTCCCTAAATGTAGCAAAATCGGTCTTTTTTTTCCCACGACTACAAAAATTTTGTAAAACTGAGGAAAATCTTTAAAATCGATAACATTGTACTTGCGAAAATTTGGATGAATAACAAGATGAGAACGTTTTAATGCATAAGTGATTTCCCTCTTTTTTTTTAGTAATTTTTTGTCACCATGCTTGGAAACAAAACAAGGGATAATGGGATTTTAAGATAGTAAAGAGCTTTCAAAAAAGGGAAAACTTATCATCAAGAAGAATTCTGGCGCATTTGAACGGATCAACTAAAACTAGTATTTTAATAGCGTTATTATTCATCGCTGTCATTGAACACCAATGTTTTTATATCACGAGTTTGTGTGTATTGAACACCATGAGTTTAAAGTTAGCTTTGGACTTCACATTTCAAATATTCTTAAGTAGAATGCAAAACGTCTCGGTAGTTGAAAAGGTAGAGGGATACTTTTTTTCCCGATAGGGAAATTTATATGCAGTGTGGGGAAATTTTTATGAGCAAAAGGATATATCCTGGGGAAATAGAAGCTTGAAATTAAACGCAGGTTATTGCAAATAGTAGAAAAAGGCAGTATCCTCCTTATGGCATTGTTTTAAATAGCGCGCTTTATTTTACATTGCATTCACGTCTCATTACACATTTCCTTTCACACTACTTCAATATAAATAGCGAACTTGTCCATGGAAAGCCTGGCATATGCTCGTAAGGCAGGAAATGATTGACGCCTGTATCTTAATAGGTAGGACACTTGACCGGCAATCAGGAGGTCGTGAGTTCGGGTCCCACCAGGCACCGGAAAATCATTCTTTTCTTTACGAGTAATTTAAGGGAAGTTATACCTGAAAAATTAATTTTCTTATATTCTTAACCAATTTCTCTGAAAATTGCACCCAATATTAACAGCTATAAAAGAAAACTTTTCGAACAGTTTCAACCTTTATAACTTAATAGATTTTTTTAGTATATCTTTTTTACTTCTTTTTTAAGTGTCATATTTGAAAAGTTCCACGTGGTATATTTTTAAGGCACAATTTTTTTATTTTTTTTAAATCATTGACACCATGCTTATAAAAGTTATTGAACGATTATACTCTGTTTTTAATAGTTTTGGTTTAAAAAATAAAAACTTATCTGCTATTCATAAATTGTTTTGCTCATTTGATTATATTGAACGCCTCCAAAAACGTATAAGATACCATTCCTCATTTAAACTGCAAGTAACTTTTATTTGTTGTAATCGAATGAATACACTACAGATACTATCAGATTACTATCGAATGAATACGTGTAGAAAAAATTAAAATTATTCGCTGAAAATTACGTGGCAAGGAATCTTTTGATTAATGCAAAATTTCTTAAAATTGGTTTTGAGAAAAACAGAATTAAAGTTAATCATTTACACGTATAAATTTGTGACATAACTACACTCAAAGGCATTTTGCAATAAGATGGCCTCACGACATCGGAATAACAAAATCGTTCTCAGAAAGATGAAGATTTGCTTTATTTTTTAGCATGTAAATCAAAAAAATAACATTTTCCCCCTAAATTCACTACTTTTTCAAGTATAACCCCCCCCCCCCTTAACATCTGTTGTTGCCACATCATCGGATAATATGAAATTTTTTTGATTTAATAACTTTCTTTCATATAAATTTTTTCGGATTTTCGTAGGAATTTATTGAGCATTCCTATTTTTTTAAATTTCTATAAAAAAATTTATGAAGTTTTAGGTTAATTGTAACTCATTTTTTGATTTTATGCAATCTTATAAAATTACGTAATGTATGTCTAATTTTTCAACGTAAGTTGGTTCTTGATGAGGCTTTTTATGTTTGATTTTCTGAAGAATATATCTGCCACATAAAGAGAGATACGACTGTATTGGTGCGCATAGAATGGTGGAAGGAAAGAATGGTGAGATGCATTGTCTTGCAATGGGGACTTAGGCATGTTCTCAAGAGGGAGGGAGGAGGAAGGAAGGAAGGAAGGAGGAGGGAGGGAGGGGAGGGAAGGAAGGAAGGAAGGAAGGAAGGAAGGATGGATGGATGGATTGCTCAAAATTAAAAGATGAGCGTTAGAATTGCAAATAATTAATTCATAGCATATAGAAGTAAACGCAATTAAATTTATTAATATTTAACTTTGTGTATAATCGTTTACTCTGGGACTGATTGACAATATCGCAAAGAGTTTGAGAAATCACTATGAATGTTATATTGCTATTAAGTGGGACTAAAGCCATAATATTAACATTTCCAGAAATCTTTGTGGAACGCTTTTATTTGTGCTCCTCCAGTTCTCATCTCGTACAAGTTATATGATGATGATTGTATGTGATTTTGAAAGCCTGAAGTTACGGACAGTAGATTCACATTTATACAAGCCTTCAACAAACTACACGTCTTATGAACTACACGTTTTAATGAATTAATGTCTTAAATAATGTGAAAAGTATTCCATATAAATAATGTTAATTTTCACTTATGAACTTCTGACTTTATGACCTTTTTTATTTTCTGCTGGAGTTTGCACGAATTCGTCAAATCGAATACCTACTGTATTAATAAAATAACTATTTTTTGTGCATAAATTTTTGTTTTCGCAGTAGCACCATGCGGAAATTATATTCGCTTTTGTGGCTTATAGAGAGGGTGCTTATACCTATTGGGAACAACTTTGATTTTAAATTGAAAAAAAAAACCGGAAGTAAACTAGAAAAGAATCTAGTAAAAGTCCATGACGTAAAAAGTGGAAAATCGTCTGCTACTTAAAATTTAGTTTTTGCCATGAAATGGCGCACGAAAAGAAGCGCTGTCTTGAAGGCCATATATGCGCCTTAATAGAAGGGAGATATTCATATTCAATGATTAAAAACAGATGCGAAGAGCATGGTCTTCGTTGCAAAACATAAAATTCATAAATAATAAAATAGAAAACAACGTTATTAGTGCCTATAACGAACTTTTATAGTTAAAAACTAAGTAGCTTTTAAATATCTAAAAACGGTGCATTTCGAGACAAGCAACGTGTTGGCTGTTTTCAGGAGAAATACACTGTAAACAAATGATTATATGTGTTGCCATTCTTCGAAAGCGTTGTCTTTCGGTGAACTTGTCTGGAGACCTACCGCATCAAACTTAATTCACTAAACATTGTCAACGATCCATGCTGTACTCCAGCCGCGCGTGGACCATTTTGATGCCAGAGGCAACATTCGATACCGGCACTCATGATTGACCATCGATATCAAAAAATTTCACAGAGAAACAACGCTTCCGAAGAATGGCAACATATATAATCGTTTGTTTACAGTGTATTTCTTCCGAAGAAGGCCACTCTGTTGCCAGGCTCGAAATGTGTGGAGTTTTAGTTATTTTTAACAATTAAAGTTCACTATACGTACCAAATTCATTGTTCTTCTGTTTTATTATTTAATTCAGTGCGTAATGTCTACAATTTGTTATTTATAAAATTTATATTTTAGATATTCCAAAACTGTATTCTACCGATTTTTAAAGTGTAGAACTTCATCAGAACAAATCTAGCAGCCGTGCGTACCACCAAAAGTACAACCACATTTTTATAAGAAGTGTAGCAAGAAACTAAAATCCAGTTAATATCATTTAGCCATATTCTTCACAAGTTTCCAGATGTAGCGGTGATAGACGACGGATTACTGTGCATTTGAACTTTTAAAACAAGCTTCTTCTAAACGCCAATCCATTACTTTGGATGGACTATGAAAAGCTGAGGAGAGTGATTGGGACGAAATTCCACTTCTTACTTACAAAAATACCTACTATCGTGGAAATCCAAATGCAATCCGATAGTTTAATGATGGAGTTATTAGATAGAATATATTAGAAAATAATTTATTCATTTTATGTATTTTATTTACGCTGTCAAAGTCGTTCCCAATGTATGTAAGTTCCCTCTATATAATATTTTGTTTGTGAAGACCTGTATACAAAATAATCAAATAATGCATTATTTCGGATAGCTGAAGAACGTTCATGTATGTATCCAATACTGTTTACCTTTGAAGACGCATTTATCAGGAAAAAATGTGTACCAAAAAGTATTGGGCAGATACTTAACTTCTGTAGATAAATCAGTATTGAAAAAACAAATTCGCTGATAAAATATCATTTAGAAAATCTTCTCTATTGTTTCCACAGCGATTTTCTCGACTTTGCTTTCTTTTGTAGTGCTTCAACTTGTTGTGCTTCAGCCAAAAGTCTCCAAGGAGGAACAAGAAGGGGCTTCCTTAATGACTCTCATCAAAGATCCTTACATTCTTATCGCTGCAGGTAAAATCCTGTATCTTTCGCCGCCTAAGGATATAAGGGTTTCTTCCACAATGTATTCTTCATTTTTTTGCGTTAAGTTTTCGCATTTAATAGCTGAACGTTTTAATCGGTATATATGGACGTAATTAGCCATTAAATGTGAACGCTCCAACTCTGATTATCATTTCAATTTTATTTCGCGATATTTTAAAGAATAATATAGAGTATACTCGCGTTATAGAGGCCGACTATGACTATTAGGGGCTTCTGCTTTGCTCACCCACCCCAACACGCTTATAAAGATTGGATATAAATCTGAAAAATGTACGCACCCCTATTTTCATTTTAAAATATAGCTAAAAATATGCTTTTTTATCCAACTTTCAAGCCAACGTCTGATGTCAAAGAGTGCACTTTAATAGCTAAAGTTGTGAAAGTTTTGGTAAAAGTAGCAAATAGTGTGTGGCATTAGCACACCGATTTCGTGTTTTTGGAAACACCGTGGCTTATGCTTATGACGTTCGTGATCATTTGAAAAAAAGTACAATGCTACGGTTTTATTAAGATGTAAAAAGACAAAAGATAAAATTGGTTGCGAAAACATTTGCAATAAAAATAAAAAATAACACAACCTAAAAACATGCAATCTCCAAAATTTTAAAGCCATTTATGATGAAATATAGCCAAATTATAGCTTAATTAAGCAGTGAAATTGCAAGACCAGCAAAGCTGCAGTGGTAGTTATAATTGAATCGATCATTTTGAAAAGGGGTTATGTCTTATTGTTTTAATATTGAGTTGACCCCTTTTCAAAATGATCGATTCAATTGCTGTAATTGTGAATATCGGTTATGTATGATTTCGCTAGATTCGTTTCGGATCGTAAATCCGAAGGAAGAGAAAAGGTGATTTTTTTGCATTAATTTACCACCTTATCACATTAAATAAATTTGTAAGACACTATTACCCTTCACAGGAATAACACAATTGCCATGTAATGTTCAACACAAAAAAGCCTCAGGAGCGAGTTTTTTTGTTTTTGTTTTTGTTTTTTTGTGGGGAATAATTATGCGTGAAAATTCCGACACACGTATTGAATACTATTAAACCACTGATGTATTGAATACTATCATACCACTGATGAATACTATTATACCACTTATGCATTGAATACTACCATACCACTGATGTATTGAATATTACCATATTAAATGCAACGAGGTAGTGGATAGTTATTGATATGGTAGTGTTAATAGATATTAAGAATGAAGAGGTTGTTGATAGTTATTGTAAGACTGTGTATGTGTGAAGGTGACTTAACATGACTAGAGCTACGTTGCAGAGCTGTTCGCTAGAGCAGCTAGCTGACAACACAGCTGGCTTCATAACATTAATATATTGTGAACAGCACTGTACTTAAATAGGATAATATAGTTACGTTTAAGTATCAAACTTAGTTTTCTATGGTATATATTTATTTATATGCCAAATATATTCATTTGACAAATAAAGTACTTCATTTATTTAGTCAATAAGGGATAAAATTTCAATAAATTTTTGTAAAATAACGTACTGTCCCGCAGGTTCTATAGCTGTCGCTAATATGGGCATCGCTATCCTAGAACCTGCTTTGCCATTATGGATGATGGATACCATGAACGCCCCCAAGTGGGAACAAGGGGCAGCTTTTTTGCCAGCTAGCATTTCATACTTAATTGGTACCAATCTGTTTGGTCCTTTAGGCCATCGTATGGGAAGGTATGTTGTTCAAAACTAGCGTCTTTCGTCTTAAATATTATGTATATCTACTGGTCATACTCAAAAATGTGTAAATACCTGCATATGTTAATGAATAATGCAATGTAAATCAATTTTGTTTTATAGGGCGCTACTGCACAGTCCGTCCCCCAATTATCTCCCCTACTAAAATTGGTCGAGAATTTCAGTAGATCGACTCACCGGTTCAAGAAAATTAACATGACCTTAAAATAGTGTAATCAATATGACAGCAGGTCAGCTGCCCTGTTGCCAGTTGGTTTGGAAACACTTTCAAAAATTTCAGTAGGGGACGGCTTATGCAGTATTACCAAATATAGAAAATTTTTTTAGCAGCAGTGGATGTATATCCTTTTTGTTTCGTCCCTTTTAGCGTTGAAGACGTGTTTCCTGTGCTTAATCCCATATAAATATTCACAAAATTTTATAACGTTTTTCCGTCACATTGATGCCGCCGTCATCTTATCAGGGTATAATGACGTCATGTTAGTGACATTACTACAACTTCCCCAAATTATCAAAAATTGGCGAAGTTTGGAGATAAAAAATATAAAATAATAACAGATATATAAATTAAAAAAAGATATAAAATAAGAGCCTCTTCAGCGTTAATTTATTTTAATTTAATTAAACACTCTTTCCCGTTGATTATATTTAATTTTCCCACTTACTATATTCACTGATCATATTTAAAATTTTCTCACTTATTATATTTACTGATTATATTTAATTTTTTTCCCACTGTTATATTTAGATAACCATATAGTGGACCTTACACGATGAATGATGATGCCATTACTTCCAATCTTTCATCACTCTGTGATTACTTTTCAATCTTACAGATCTTTTGAAATCATTTATAATGTTGAAAAGTAATGCATAAGTAATGAAGCAAGAATTTTTGAGGTAGTGACGTAAAAGTTAAAGCCATTATTACTAATTATATAAGGCCATTAGTACGGCAAAATTGTGGAAACCCTTTGAAAAAAGATTATTTTAGAGGTTTGATGGCTAATAACACCACTTTTTTTTGTACCAATACTATAAAATTATATATCATTGGAAAGGTAATTTAATCAAGATTGTAATGCAATAACATTTATGAATCGTATTTTAATAGAACAGCATTCATAAAGAAGAAAGGTGATATACATAGAAAAAATGAGATATACAAAAATGTTCACCATACCAGTTAATACTTAGTTGGGTAACCTTTAGCCTTAATTACGGCCTTACAACGCTTTCCCATGGAGTGAACCAAGTTCTTTAGTTCTGCAGCTGTTATAATATGAAACCAAGATTGAATTATTGCTTCTGTTAATTGTGTTTTATTGCTGGGTTGCTTCCGACTAACAAGCTTCTTTAGCCGGCTCCATAGATTTTCGATGGGGTTAAGGTCTGGGCTATTTCCAGGCCATTCCAGCAGTTGAATATGATGATCTTGAAACCATTTTTTGCACACACGAGCAACATGACATGGAGCTGAATCCTGTTGAAATATAAATGCTTCATTATCTTGGAAAAGATCACATGCAGAAGGCTGCAGCTTGGGCTCAAGTATTTCATTTATGTATCTTTGGGCATTTATATTCCCATTGATCACGCAAATTCTGCCCACACCTCTTGATGTTATACAACCCCAAATCATAACACTAACTGGGTGTTTCACGGTAGGTGTAATGCACTCAGGATGGAAATCTTCTCCAATTCTTCTCCATACGTATTTTACGCCATCACTACCAAACAGTGAGATTTTGGTCTCATCACTCCAAATTACACTGTCCCATTGTTCCGTTGTCCAGTTAACATGGGTTTTAGCCCAGTTTAATCTTTTCAACCTCTGTTTGACAGACAAAAATGGCTTTTTTCGTGGAATTCTTGCATTTAGACCACATTCATGCAGTCTGCGCCGAACAGTCCTTGCACTTAACTTCACATTGCATTGCGCCATTTCACCTTGTATACACAGAGATGATTTTTTCCTGTCACCTAGGCACTGTCTTTTAATTCTTCTATCATCACTTGCTGTTGTGCACCTTTTTCTGCCTTTACCAGTCTGGTTTTGTAATGACTGAGTCTCCTTATACTTCTTCAAAAATTTAGAAATGCCACCTTTAGTTAAGTTTCCCCCAATATTTCTTCTAATTTCTTCATAACTGTAGCCTTGTTCACTTAATATTACTATTTTACATCGCTTCCTAGGTGACCAGTCAACTCTTTGCGCCATTTCTTTAATTTTATTACGTTTTACAAGCACACTAAATCAAAGAGCACAAAAAAAAAACAACCAACTTGATAGCAATTACAGAACACACTGATAAATGTCCTGTAACCTGTTGGCTCATTGCCAAAACAAGAGAAAACATGATTGGCTCATTGCCAAAACAAGATGACACCTGATTGGCTCTGTAAACACTCATGCTCATTGGCCACATTCAAATGAAGGAAAGCTACTTCATATAAATGTAAGCAAGCTGTGCTTCTTTTTTCTGGTTATTTGGCTATAACTTTTGATAGAATACAGATAATTGAACAAATGTTATTGCATTACAATCTTTATTAAATTACCTTTCTAATGATATATAATTTTATAGTATTGGTACAAAAAAAAGTGGTGTTATTAGCCATCAAACCTCTAAAATAAACTTTTTTCAAAAGGTTTCCACAATTTTGTCCACTACTGTACACTGAAGAAAATCTTGACATTGCAGGTTGATGATATGGACTGACATTGTTACGTATTAGTTTCTTCGATTTCATTGTTGCGCATTAACATACAGCATGGTTATATTAACTGTTGCCATGAAGACACGAGTGAGGTTATGTAAAAAAAAAATATGTTGCACATTATTCTAACGGTCTGATGAATTTATAATACGGCTACACACTTTTCTCCCGATAGGTAACATATAAAAGGCTTATATGAGTACATCACCCACATCGTCCTTGTGGCTCTGTGTTTGGAGTTATGCATAAACCTTCACCATACAGTATTTATTTTACATATCTTTGCACACATCTTTATAGCAAATAATAATACTATCATGTCATATTCCATATCGAGAATAACAGCAAAAATAATAGCCAACGATAAGTTAACGTACTAATTAATGATGGTGATAGCAATAATAAGAATAATAAGTCAACTCACAAATTTAAACTCCAGTAGGTAGCTCGGGTTCTCCAATTCACAATTACTATTACGATTAAAACATAAAATTACCTTATTTCATGATGAAATAACAAGTTAATAAAATAATTTGTAATTACAATAATTAATAATTTAATTATTAATAATTTATAAGTTAATTAAATAGTTGATTACTTTTCATCTTTGCGCCGTGCAAATTAAACCAACCAACCTAACAACAAAATGTGTATTTCCCAAAAGTATCCTTGGAATTTTTAAATACCAATTTATAAGACCGCCGAATTCAGATATGTGTGTAGGGCATGGGAAGGGGGGGATCTCAGAGTGCATAAGCCCCCCATTGGAGATCATTATTTTCTCTGACGTCACATCACATGATCATCTTTAAAGATACTTGAGGGCCAGGGAGTCTGATACACCCCTTAACACCCCCAAACTCACAGTTCACATACCCGCTAAATATTCAAATTACAAGAAAGGAAATAAAACATTGCGCAAATTATTTTTCTATATTTATTCTACATGTGTCAATTGTAATAACCTATTATATGTAGCAATTTTCCAAAAAAAAACGGATACTAAGAGTGAAAAACAAACAAACAAACTATTTTTATTTATTTGTCACAAGGTACCATATGAAGTGAAAACCTAAATTATCCACTGTCTGTGAATGGGTTAAATGTCCAAGAAGAAATGCTTGAATTTTGTTTTCCTTCGAATAAAAAAATAAATTTTTATGTAAATATGGACGAATTATTTCATTGCTACTGAATATTTTATTTTGTTTCTTTTTCTGTTAAATATTTTTTATAAGAATAAAATTTTGAAGGTAAATTGAACACCCCCCCTCAAACGAAGATTGACATTCCCTGAAAAAATATTCTGGCAGACACCCTGTTGAAGCCCCCCCCTCCCCCCCATATTCTTTGAATTTCTACCCCGCTATATATATGTAGGCTCTAATCAATAAGAACAATCGCTATTCTCATATCGCACATTTGTATAAATCTTAAAGGATAAAACACTCATTTGGTAATGTAGTGTAGTATGATGTTTGTACTCAAAACTATTTCCAGAATGAATTATATGCCTCCATCTTCGTGGTATGTCTTGTAAAATAATAAATTACCTTATACAACTTGTTAAAGGAAAAATTTGAATGTTCCAAAATTCATGATAGCTAATAAATAATCTGCTCCGCGATTGATACGCGATTGAAAAATTTTTGATTTGGCGTAATTTTTAGAAAAATAATATGCCAAAAATTAGATTACCACAAAATAGAGCCCAATGGCTTTCAAATCTTTAAACTCTTCAAAGATGGGTTGTTTTTTTTTAAATTTAGTAGTTCAGCATAGGTTTTATTTGAGTGGTGAAAACTAGATGCCAAAAAAAAAGGTCTTTATCAAGTCACCATTTTTTTTAATCAATTTAAGCGCCAGCATTATTTTAAAGTAACGCCAAAATTCAGATATCTTCTCCTGACCTCACACTATCACCAAACCTACCTCCTATCTATCCACTTGTAATTATAGTTCGTTCGCGGAAAGTTGACCGATGGTACCTTTAGAATTCACGGGAGCTGACGTCACAAACGGGCTAGTTCATTACAGCTAGTGATATAGAAGGGAGGACGTCATTTTAGAACTGGGTTTTTAGCGAACGTTTGTCTGCGCCAAAAACCAGTTCTGAAATGACGTCCTCCCCTCTGCTGTAATGAACTAGCCCGTTTGTGACGTCATCTCCCGTGAATTCTAACGGTCAACTTTCCGCGAACGAACTATACGTATCTAAGGGAGCGGAAATATCAAAAGCTATTCAAGGTGCCACAATAGGTGAGTAATCGTTTCAAGAATTACAAGGACGATCGCTATCCGCAATTTAACCAGAGTGGCAATCGCAAATTATTTGACAGAAGAAGATTATGTTCTTGAAATACCATATATTACTATATATATTAATATCATGTTTTGTAATAATTTTATTTTTTTAATTATCATATATCGCAAACATCGAAATAACTAGAGAGGACGGGCTGAAGGCCGTTGAGCCGTACCCCCCCTTCTAGAAAAAATTTAGACCCCCCAGAGAAAAGCCACAAATAGAAAAAATTACGAATAAATGATATGTATAGATTATTGGAATGATGGGGAGGGGATTTGGGTAACCTATAAGATCTCGAAGCACACTACGTCAATGGTCACTAGCTCACGTATAGACATGGGTGGATTTACTATTCTGCCACCTCTAGGCTATTTTTGCCACCCCAAGGCTACTTTTTTGCCGCTCTTTCCTACCCAACCACCTCAATCAGTGGTAGGAACATAAAAATTGCTACATTCGGTATACGCCAAAAACTTTTGTATTAACAATAAATATGCTGAAAAACAAACTCATAAATTGAAACATAAACATTAGATAATATTAACTTATATTGAAGTATTATCTCTTCTTTGCGCATAATAAATCAAATTCAATTTTATTGAAATAAATTTTAATTTTAGCAAAAAATAAAGCTTATCAAACCTGAGTATTTAAATGGAAAGCATGATGTCTAGCTTTCTTCTCGGCAAAACATCTGATTATATCATCGTATGGTATTGATTTTGTTATATCAGACTCAATACACAAAATTTTGCCGCCCTAGTCTACAGAATAGTGTAGCC
>QLNU02014802.1:162992065-163012107 GCA_006491805.2 Dysdera silvatica | reverse complement strand
AAAAAAAGACGCTTATGTGAGTTTTTATATTTATTTTATAGTTAGAATATTTATTGTAGGTATGGTCAGGGCCGTGCTTAGGTAGCGAGCTGCGCGGTCGCTCCGGGCCGCTAAAAATGTAGTTTAAACACCAAATAGTTATTTTAGTGGCCCTTATTATTTACTTTCCCAGAGTATTTGGTCAACTGACCTTTTGTGTACTTCCTATACTGCTCGTACAGCTTCTAAATGGTGATTAAAATAAATATACACGTTATTAGTCAAATGCGTTAGCATCAGTAAACTATGCATGTTATCTTGTTTATTGTTGTGATCTTATAGCCACTACAGAGACCGCCTGTTTCCGACAAAAAAGAACTTACCGCGAAGTTCTAAGAAACAAAATTTCATAATTAAATTGTACTGGTTTTTCTTTGTGTTTATGATGCGGTAATAGTCATAAATATCACAATTATATTTATCAATAACATCGCAGTTAAGCAAGAAATGCAAAGTGATTGGTATATCCCAAGCTAACTTTGTTTAGAAACGTTTATTTTTAATTTAACTTCATTATCTTCTCTTTAGCTTTAGCGTTTGGATCAGTGAAGAGCTTTATTTTGTAATTCTAAATCCCAGTCGGTCTTTTTATCGTTGTGTTATGTTAAAACATTTTTGAGGACCGCTAAAATCTGTTTCGCCCAGGGCCGACAACGCCGTAAGCACGTTCCTGGGTAAAACATATTATATATTATTTTATTAGCTTAACCTTTAAGCAATGTAATAATTTATATTATATTGAATATTCAATGAGAAAGAGAGAGATCTATTACATATACAGGGTGTTCGATTACCGCGTGTACAGAGTTTAAGGGATAGTAGGATATACCAAAATAAGCAACATGTGTTTTTTCTTTTTTTCGGAAGAGGTTTTGTTACCGAGTTACGGCCCAAAAATTGCTTGCTTGATGGATGGAAACTGGAAATGTTGATGCTGGAGCCAATTTGTACATGTGGGCTGTCTTTTTCCGAACGCATGTTCTACCACACTGAATATTAAAGAAAATGTCTTTTTTTATTCGTTTCCGTCGATTTCTCCATCAGACTGGATGCATACATCTTATGGAGGCTGTTGCTTATCGACTGAATTGTGTTTGTGCTTATAATCGTACATAAACCATGTCTGTTTTCTCAACTTTTTTCTTCGCTACTAGAAAACGAATAAAAAAGGACATTTTCTTTAATATTCAGTATGGTAGAACACATATTCGGAAAAATACAGCCCACATGTACAGATTGGTAGTAGCATCAACATTTCCAATTTCCATCCACCAAATAATTTTTGGGTCGTAACTCGGTAAGGAAACCTCTTTCGAAAAAAAGAAAAATCGTATTACTTATTTTAGTATACCCTACCACCCCTTAAAGTCTATACACGTGGTAACCGAACACCCTGTATATATATATTGTAATCAATAATTATATCCATTATAAATAAAACATATATCATAGACTAATAAAAAACATATTCCTTTGACGATAAAGCTTAATGTTAAGGGCACACGTTTTTATGGCACTTCTTAACATTACATACTTAATAGGAAGGATAAATCTGTGGGCACAGGGAATAACTGGTTAAGTATAAAATCGCAATTTTTCATGGCAGCAACTTTTTACCTTAAAAATTTTTCTGTATAAACAGTTTTTGAAAAAAATAATTTTGGTTGACATCAATATGAACCAAATAACGTTTTAAATTAATGGTTTGAAGAATAATTAATTTTTCTGAAACCCTGTGCGCTGAATCACAGTGAAGTTGTTTTCACCACTTTTTGACTTAACACTTATTCCCTGTCACCAACAGAAATAATATGTAAATTTAATTCAGATAACAATAATGCAATCTTCTTTATGTATATATATAAAAAAAAATAAGACTTTCACTAATTCAGTAAGCAATTCACTAACACTTCATTGTGAAGGGTGAGCTTCGCGACTCTTGCTATGATTCCCAATGTTGGACTCAAAATTAGTTTACTTGAGCCTTAAATCGTCACATAATTCTATATCTATATCCGCAACCATTTCTATGACCTTGCTCCATCTTAAAAATATTTTTTATATATGTAGACTGTTCAAATTTTAATTGCCTTGCTTTTCTTAAAGGAAAATTGTAATCCTTACAGCAAAATAAATTACGCTTTCTATAAGAAATATTGCATGTTCTGATCGTTCATGGGCACCCATATAAGTGGGCGGAAAGCTCGAGCTCGCCCTTAGCCGTTCAAAAATTTGATTTCCCTGATTCTGATGTGCATTTACTTTAAAAAAATTCACCGTCACATTTTAAAATAAGGTACTTTTTAATTCGATACTAATTATCAAGCCGTATCAATTATTTTTTTTTAGCATTTTAGCATTTTATACAATCACTAAAATGCTTGAAAGCTTTGAGAAAGAGATAATAATTTTCTTAGACCCACCCCCTTCTAGAAGTACTCATATAGGTGCCCATGTATTCATGTCACCATTCCCAGGATTCATTGTTAATCAGAATGAAGGTGATGCATACAATGATGTCTTATATTTTTCAGCCAACCCTTGAACCACAATTAACCCCTGGGGGGGTCGATATCGACCACTTTGGCGATCACTGGTTTAGAGCTTCTAATAGCCTTAATCCAGCCCTGATCACTATTAATACAATACAATACTATGAATTTAAATTGCTGTTATAATGTTATATCATTGTATTATACTTTGTGAAGAGTACAATATTTTTAATGAGCTGAAAACCAAACAAAATAAATATCATAATACTTATTATTTAATATACACCACCTACTTTTTTATGAAATACTGTTCCCACTCTTTATTATACTTTGCCTACTATACTTTCTTCTACATTTTATCTAATAAAACTTGGAACTTATTATTTGAAAAGTACCAAAACAGTGATTACATTGTCGATTACCTAACGTGGATAACTAATGCAATCTACAACCTTAAAAAGGGGCCCCGTTAATCAATTGTGATGTATGTTTTTGTGGGCCCCTTTCCAATTCAAGGGCCACACAAATGCCAAAATGGCAAGAAAAAGGTTCCCGAGGAATACAGGCTTTAAAACACTTACACTAAAATCTCATAAAAATGACCATCTTTTCTTTTGAACTCCAGTTATACAGATACTGCAATTTTACATTAAATCCTATGGCAGTGGTTCCCAACCGTTCTCAAGCCGCGATCTACTTTTATTGTAGCCAAATAATCCACGACCCCCTTTTATAGTAATCAAAAGATCCGTGACCCCCTCTGTCTGCCACCGCCACATTTGCATAATAAAAGCATTTTTAAGAGAGTAAAGAAAACACATTAAATAGAAAATTATATTATATTAATTATATATGTTACATTATGTATATTATATTAATTATATACAGTAAAACCTCTCTACAACACTATTATACGGACCGAGAAAAATTATCGTTGTAGAGGGATTTATCGTTATATCGGATATCGTTGTTGGGAGGTTTTACTGTATATTAAGGTATATTATATTATAAATTTACAAGAGAGAACTATTATAGATATAAATTTACAAGAGAACTATTATAGATATAAATTTTACAAGAGAGAACTACTATAGATATAAATTTACAAGAGAGAACTATATGATATAAATTTACAAGAGAGAACTATTATAGATATAAATTTGCCAAGAGAGAATTATTATAGATATAAATTTACAAGAGAGAACCATTATAGATATAAATTTGCCAAGAGAGAACTATTATAGATATAAATTTACAAGAGAGAACTATTATAGATATAAATTTACATTTAGGAGAACGACTACATCATTTATCAGATATATTACATTATTTATCAGGATATATTGCATTATTTATCAGGATATATCGCATTATTTATCTGATACATTACATTATTTTATCAGATATATTACATTATTTATCCGATACATTACATTTTTACATATTATAAAGTATTAAATTGATTCGCTTGGGCAGCAATGGATAAAGATTATAGGGTCTGAAGTCCATGCTGCCCGAATTAGAAAATTTTATTATTTTTGAAATGAAAAGATATTATTTTAATTTTTAAACTAAATTAGTTTAACTTAATTATTTTTTTAATTTAACAACCATTAGTAGAATACTGCAATATGTGTGGCCATGTTGAAATATAAAAGCGTTGGAAACATTTGGTATAAAATTCCTTATAAAAATAATTGCAACCAAAAATAGTTGCGGCGACCCACAGAAACCTGTTCGCGACCCCCTTGAGGGTCGGACCCCCAAAAGTCCCCCTAACTGCCCTTATGAACTCAAAACGGACCCCCTAACTGCCTTATGAACTCAAATTCGTTTCACTGGAAAGTGAATTTACTTCCGGATTGGAGCTTTTAAGCTGTGTTCGATAACTAGTAAGCTTGTTTATGAGTAAACAAATCGTAGTTTAGAAATAGAACAAATAAATTTTCCTGTCGGAGAAAAGTATGGAATCAATAAGTTTGGGAACGTGCTTGTTCCAACTTCTTATGGAACGTAGGAAGGTTTACATTTGTTTAAATGCTTTATATAAAACAAGCCTTTGTTTATAAAATAAATATAAAGCTTTAAAGAATATATATACACACATAACATTGCATCAAAACAGTTTGCTGCTGAAGAAAGTAAATGTTGCGAAAACAAATGTAATAGAAAATTTAAATTTTACACGAATGGTGGTATTTAAAAATTTTTCTTGAATAATTTTATATTGAAATTTTACACGAATGATATAAAACTCATTGCTCATAACTTTTTGAAATGCTTTTGAACATTTGTTTAAATAAAAAAAAAATCCTCTACTGCGCAACGCGTGAAAAATGAAAAAAAAAAAAAACTTAAGTAGAGAAAAATAATATAAGGTAGAACGTGCATTAAAAAGTCAAGAAACCAAGAAAAGAAAAGGAAATAAAAAACGTCAGGAGAATAAACATGAAAACAAGAAAATTTCGAATACAATATATTTTAAGAAACTGTACTGAAATTGATGAAATTTTTTGTTTTCTTTTCTTTGCTTTCTACAATTTTTTTTCAAACGAAAGTCATTGAATATGGTATTCAATGGATTTATTCTGTCAATTCTTATTATATATAAATGAAATTAAAATAAATATAATTAATCCCGTGTATTCAAAAATACTATTTTAACCATTTAAGTATCAGTTTCGTTCAATAAGAATTTTAATGTTTTATTAATGGTTTATTAATGTTTTCAACTGTGCATTTAGTAACGTTTCAAGTAATTTCATCAGAATCAGATTGCCCGTGTGAGACAAACTTTTGCCGGTACTGGGAACTCATGTGAAACACGGGACGGGGCATCAAGTTAGGGCTGGTTATTTAAAAAACTCCTTTTGCATAAATTTTACCATTCTTCGTCGGCATGTAAAATTTGTTTCAGAATATTCAAATTCAGCAATACCAGAGTTAAATGCTGATGTGACAAAAATACCGAAGCTATTTGTATTAAAATTACGAAATTACGGTTTTCAGAGCAAATATTTTATAACTTTATACATATATTATTTTTAATTAATATTATAATACAATAAATATTGTTAATAAAGTTAATATATATATATAGCAACATATCTATAATAGAAAATTATGTTTAAAAATACAGTATGATCCGTATATAACAAGAAGCCTGAGACCAACGAAAATTCTCACAAAATTCCTTCGAAATTTAAAATTCCAAATTTTGAAAATGAAGTCTGTATAATTAACGCATGTACGAGCGTACACACAATATGCGTACAATGATATTATGGTTTAAATTTGCTCATAATTTAATTAACAACGTATTATATTACCACTAGAATTTCAGTGTTAAAAAAAGGAAATAATATAATAATAATATAAAAATAATAATGATATAATAATATAGAAATAATAATGATATAAAGGAATGTTCGTTAGCAATTATTCCCACAGTAAGCTTTCGTTGGAGGTACACAAAAAGCAGTGTATCTTATTTTTTTCGTTATGCAATATCTCTGTCCGTTAAATTTTCATCATGAAATATTTAGCTCATTAAATACATGGTTGTCAATCTAACTCATTGCCTAAAACACTGTGAACTCTTTACTGGGAATTCTGAAGGAGATGAGAGTTCACAAAAAAAAACCGAAAAAACTTTTTTTCAAGAGATGGAAAACTAGTTTCAGCAAGTTCGCGTCAGCTACAAGCTGACGTGAACTTGCAAAAAATAGCATTGTACTTAATCATTGTGCTAAATAAAATCTATGTTCCTTGCCAAATCTAGAAACTCGTTAAATGCGGGCTCGTAGTTAGTTGACTCTACTATATATATCGATATAGCATCGTATATCGAGTACATCTTTCTCCATCGTATTATTTAAATCCATTCCAAGAAATTTATTTCATGCCTGATTATCTATAATTGACACTTGAGTTGGTGCCTCAATACAAATTTAAGCAACTAAAAAAAACAAAAAAAAAACAGTGTAATATACTTTGCACTATAAAATGTAAAGGATATTAGCAAGAACTGAGGGTAATATAACGACAGGAAGCTATTAACGAGAATTTGAATAGCTACGTGATTAGAAAAATTATTTAGTCCTCCCTGCACCTGCAAATAATGTTTTAAAACAGTAGGAATTTAAGTTAATATAATTATTACTTGTTGTTCTTATTTAACAACAACCTCTTTGAAGTAGTATTACATAAAATATACAGTGAATGGTAACCTTTATATATTTTTGTTGTTGGAGGAATGCGATTATATAATTATGCAAAATTGGACCAAATGCGAAAACAAAATAAAAAATCTAGAATACAGAGGAAAAGGGTAAAGATCATTTCCGAATCCATAGCCCAAGAAGATATGTCTTCCATCATTGGAAAATTGTCCATTATATATCTTCCATTATTGGAAAATTGTCCATTATATATCTTCCATTATTGGAAAATTGTCCATTATATATCTTCTATTATTGGAAAATTGTCCATTATATATCTTCCATTATTGGAAAATTGTCCATTATATATCTTCCATTATTGGAAAATTGTCCATTATATATCTTCCATTATTGGAAAATTGTCCATTATATATCTTCCATTATTGGAAAATTGTCCATTATATATCTTTTATTATTGTTCAATCGCGGTAAATATAAAAGCCTTCACGTGTAATTCAGTCGGCAGAAAATCGCTATAGCAACGAGTTTGGGAAATTACGAAAGCGGAAAAGTAATTACTGGAAGGGAATTTGGCCCGAAATTAAACGGTTCCCCTCCTTGGCTCTTCAATTCTGCTAACTTAGCTAAAATGGCTTTCCATCTTTATGTGTATAAACTTATATATGTATACGCATATGTATATGTGTTCCAAAACGAAAGATATTTATTCAGTAATCATCATTAAATGTTATGTGCTTTGATGTTCACTCTGTGCATGTGCGAGACACGTTTTAAAGAACTAATTAAATACAAAAAGATGAAGAAGTTTTACAGAAAGTCGAATTTATTAGCAAAACTCAAAAAGTTCTTGAAAAATCGTTCAGAAATTCGTTCGCTGCATGAGAGTGGCCATGGTTGATTGTGGATAATTGCTTATCTGAACGTGACAACCCTGGTCGGTTCCAATATTGTGCTGCGCAATGTAATACGTTTGATGGTTTATTCAACAATTTCTTCGTGGAAAGAGATTGAAAATTCTTGTAGGACAAAAGGTTTTAAATACTGGTCAAACCTTCTGTGACGAGTTAGCAGTTATGCTAATTTATAGAATGTTTCAAAATAGTCTGTTTTCATTTTGTCGATGATGGGTAAGTAAACTTTTGTGTCAAACTTTTATTGAGGTTTTAACCCAAAGACCTTTCTATTCGCTAAATATAGGCTAATATCTTAGACTACTTTGTTTAATTGTAACGATGAGTACATTTTCGTAACTTATTGGAAAATTGTCAAATTGAGCGAAAATTTTTGGCCAATATATCCACATTTTTTTTTGCATTCGTCGTCATCTTGTCCTTTAATTCATTTCCGAATTATTTTCCGGTTATTTGGAAAAAGATTACACAGAATGATGAGTGTTTTCTAAGATTTGAAAACAGTTGCTAAAATTTTGAATCGAGTTCATTGTTACTTGTTTCTCCGTATTCTCCACATAACTTCTTCATGAACTTATTTAGCCTCGTAAAAAAAAGAGAATTGCTATGAAAACTGCATGGTTGCCACAGATAATTTGTATGGAACTACTTGTCGGTTACAACATCACTTGATTATATTTCAGAATTTCGGTGGCCCCTTGAATATCGTTATAACAGAATTCGCCTTATTCATCTTTCTTACTTTCTTACTAGCTTATTTAGTCTCGTACAAAGCAAGAGAGAATTGTTATGGAAGCTGTTTAATTATTAATTCGCCTTATTCATCTTCTACTTACTTTCTTCTTACTAGCTTATTTAGTCTCGTACAAAGCAAGAGAGAATTGTTATGGAAGCTGTTTAATTATTACTTATCAGTAAACAGCGTCAATTGGTTATAAATTCAGAATTTTGGGGGTCCCTTGAATGTCATTTTAACCTAGTTGAACTGTATTCAACTGTTTTACGAATTTACTTAGTTCGTACAAAGCAACAGGGAATTTGCAATGAAAGCTGTTTAATTATTACTTACCAGTTGCAACACCACTTGCTTATAATTTAAGAATTTTCCAGGATCCCTTAAATGTCGTTATAACAAAATTCTACTGTATTCAACTTTCTTACGAGCTTATTTAAACTCGTACAAAGTAAGAAGGTATTGTTATTAGAACTGTATAATTATTTGTCGGAATATCACTAGACTATCACTTCAGAATTTCGGTGGCCCCTTTAATGTCTTTGCGCAGTATAGCCGATGCTCTTGCGCCATAAAAAATCCAAACAAACCCTTTAATGTCATTATAACCGAATTCGACTGTCTTCAACTTTCTTACGAACTTATTTATTCTCGTACAAAGCAATCGAGGATCAAAATGAGAACTCTCTAATTGCTAGATGTCATTAAAAGCCGTATTGACGTTCGTGAAGCTCTACATAACTCATTTTGTGTTTCTTCTGCTTCCCATCTGCAAAATCCATCCGAATCTCTGAAATCATCTAATAACGAACCGTTTTAACTTAAAATATTCTGCTTTCTTATTAGCTGTGTGTAAAACTTTTTTACTTTTGTCGAAATATGCAAGATAAATATAACTGTTTTCATTCGATTAGGAATGGTGGATTCTTCGATGATGCCCATGTTAGGATACCTTGTGGACATCAGGCATACTTCCATATATGGTAGCGTTTACGCTATAGGTGACGTAGCGTTTTGTGTTGGATTTGCTGTTGGTAAGTTTAAAGTGCTTATTTGTATGATGTGTTTAAACTGTAGATTATAGAGTGTAACTTGCCTATATCTGCGCAACCCACAAACTACCTGCACAATCAGTAGAACAGTGAAAACTGCAGAATTATAGTAATTGTCAAATGATTAATTCGTAAGCATTCATAAATGTAAGAAGCTATAATACGTAAAGTTACTAGTATGCGCAATCAAAAATCATTTAACTAAACTATTAACCACTGATCTTTAAACTATGCAAAATCACAAAACTTTGTGTAAATATAAGTACAAATTTTTTATTGGAGGTTGCTCTAGTTGAGAATATCTCATCGTAATGAATTTGGGTTACTTGTGAACTGCAATGAAGAAAATAATTTAAAAAATATTTTCTTTTTCCTTTAAAATTTTGTTTGGTGAAATTCCTATCTTGCATATTCAAGACTACATTTAGATAAAATATTCTGTTATATAAGTGGTATATAAAGGGGGGTTTCTGGTCTAGTGGGGGTAATTTCATTTAAAAAAAATTCCATTATTATCATCACTTAAATGATGACAACTCTGGAATAAACCCGGTTTTGAATTGCCCATCACCGATCATAGTGATAGGCAAAAAACGCCATAGGGTTAATATGAACAGAAGTTATGCGCCACTGTACTCGAGGCAAGGCGAACCTTGTATACTTGCAAGACGCAGAGCAGTATGATTCCGCCAATACGATATAGTTCGCCCTTTCTTACGTTAACAGAGTTAATAGAAGATACATTTCGGACATAAAACATTAAAATAATGCTCAAATACATAAAACATAGGCATGTTTGTGTAATTAAAATCTGGTATTTATTAAATTTAGGAAAAACATTCATTATAGCGAACGATGACATCATTCAAGTAACTGACCACTCAGAGGACTTCGTTCGATTGGCGGGAAATTTGGCGCCTGGAATTTTGGCAACCGCGTTTTTCTGCATTCCAAATTAGGCGATAAATAGCCTAATAATATTGAGGGCCAACATCTTTTTTCGCCAACTGGCAAATAAATACTCGTTGCACGGGCGTGAATAAATCACCGTGGCCTTAACAGTGCACCAGGTCAGATTTGCTCCGACTATAGATCAGGAACCCCGTTTTATATTACTACTTACATATTATTTATACTGCAGGCATAGGCGTAGGGTTATATGGGCCCGTGGGGCCCAAGCCCCCAATAATCTGAAATAAATTGCGATTTTACATATACTGTAATGTATAAACGTACAAAATATGTGCTTGCCCCCCAATAATTTTAAGAAGCCTATGTTGGTGATTGCGGGATGTTTGCTTCATCTCTATTAACTTCCTAAATGTCAGAATAACTTCTTTCATTTCAATATGTTTTTTCTTTAGAAGAGCTCTTCTTCTGCAAAGAGTGGGAAGGATGAAAGGGCTTAAAACTTGAGAAGAGCTCTTCATCTTCAAAGAGTGGAAAGGATGGAAGAGCTCTTCTTCTGCAAAGAGTGGAAAAGACGGAAGGGCTTAAAGCTTGAGAAGAGCTCTTCAAAGATTGAGAAAGACGGAAATAATCAGTGAGAGAAAGTGGGGAGGCAAGAATAATGATGTAAATAAGATCCTTAAAAATGCGAAAAGCCGTGGCTTGTGCGTATGACGTTGATTATATCTAAGAGAGGAAAGAATGAAAACGCCGATGTTTTATTGTTGACTACGAGTATATAAAGAGAGAGAGGAAAGGGGACTATCTATTCCGACTTATTGCGATTAAATTGGAAAAGAACAGTTTTAAAAAACAAAGCGTGATCATTAATTTTATTACGTTACTGCGAACACTCAGGGTGGAAAAATAAAAGTTCTTTGTGTTAAAAATAGCTCGTATTAACCGAAAAAGATCGAACTACCAAGATATTCGTTGTTGTCGAAGATTCGGGAAGCAGTTCGTGTTAAAAGTAATTCGCATTAACGAGGTTTGACTGTATTATGACAGACCTCTATATCACACAAACCCTTCGTCGGACTTGAATCATTATTTATCGAATCACTTTAATTAATTGTTCAAGTCACCTTTCAGGGGCATAATTGCAACTCGAAAATAAGTGTACTAAAAAATATAATTAAGAGTTAAAAAAAAAGCCGAACGAATGTTCGAATACAGAACATCTGGGTATGTTTAATTTCTTTAACAATTTAATTTCCACTGAATGTGTAAGAAAATTAATAAATAAAACACATTTATTTAATTTATTCATTCTGCAGGTCCGATGCTCAGTGGTAGTATCGTAAAAGCCATAGGATTTAAGGGGTAAGTACACTATGTAATATGAACGACCATATATATACCAAGGCTTAAATTGGGCGAGAGTCCATCGGAACCTGGCTCCGGTACTTTTTCATTTTTGGCGATTATTTAAATAAGTCGGAACCCCTATAAATAGACGCTGTCATGAAAAAGTAATAAATTTGAGATTAAGGTCATGCATTTTGTTGTCCAGAAAAATGAACATAAACAATTGATATGATTTATCGATTCTTTTGCAGCCATTCAATTTTTTAATCGATTTATCATAATATTAGGGCTCCTTCACTTTTTTTTTGTTAGAAATTGAACCCTGTTCATAGTAATGTGTTAACTTGGGTCTGGTATGGTGTCGGTATGACATATATGAGTGGTTACATGGGGCCCGAGGGGCCCAACCCCACATCCCCAATGACTTGAAATAAATTGAAATTTTAGCTTTATTGTATTATACAAATGTACATAATATGTGCATAACACCCCATCTCCAATAGTTTCGAAAATTCTTCGTTAATGACTATATACACTCCCCTTTTTGCCTCTATCTCAGTTTCAACTCTTCGAAAAAGATATTTCATTACGAAACGGTGGGTTATCTGAAGGGATTTGGTTCCTTGCCATCTTCAACGTGTTGAGCAGCAGTATGATGCATTTCGAACGATTTGGCCTGGCTCTCAAGCGGCGCTCTAACTCATTCCAAAGGTGTTCGGTGGACTTGAGGTCGGGCCTTTGGGCTGTACAGTTGAGGTCGGGCCTTTGAGCCTACCAGTCGAAGTCATTCACTCCTATTTCCTCAAACTAGTTGGTCATGGCCTTTATATTATGAACTGGCGCATTGTTATGATGAAAATGAAATAAGCCAATTTCAGATTATTGTCATAACGTGAGTAACACTGAATTGTCCAAAGTCATTTCATGGGCATTAGCATTCAAATACACATGTATATGTAATGTATGTGTGTGTATATGTGTGTGTGTGTATGTCCATGTAAAAAAGCTGGTGGAACAAGACTATACTGCAAAAAGCAGCTCCATACTGTAATTCCACCTCCTCCAAATTTCACACTAAAAATAGTAAATCACAGCAAAAAATTCTGCTCTACATGTAATGCTCGCCAAGCACTTGCTATGCTCACACACGTCCATCGAATCGCCAGAACATGTAGCGTAATTTGTCACTCATAAAATGCACTTCTATTGTTCCAGTAGTCACTGGCGACGTGTTTCACACCACTGTGAACGACATGCGACGTTCTGTGCAGTAATCAGAGATTACGAGCCGTGAGCTCGGATGATTCATCCGAGGAATCTAAATGCAACTACCACCGATTGATACGATAACTTACATAACTTTTTGATGCCAATTAAAAGTCTTGGACCACATTTTGTAAAAAAACCCAGACGGTTTTACTTCACCACATGCAGGAGGTGACGATTCCGATCTGTTAATTTTTAATTGAATCTGGACTGGAACGTTACAACACCATTATGTCTCCGTTCCACCCCTGCATCACCCACATTTACACAGTGAACCAGTAACTTGTCTAAAATCTTACGGATGGTATGACTGAACTTGTCATCAATAAGGAATGCTCCGTTTTATATCAGTAAGCTCGTGTTCTGGGATCATATCGACAGCTGTAGCTGTCATGCATATCTACTGGACGTCCAAGTTCATTTTATTGCTGTGCATGGGTGACGTACGGAATGATCTTACTTATTTTCCAGTGATCGATGTGGAAATATAGTGGATTTTATATTGCGGTTTTGAATTTTGAAAGTTTACTATATGTGCAATAATAATGTTGGAAGTTATGCCTTCAATAAATTATTTAAATTGTGATCAAATTGGGTTTTTTATCGGTTATTTTTAACTTTGAACACATGGTAAACTTTATTTTCATTTTTTTAAGCTTGGTCTATTGCATAGGAACTCTTTGCGTCATGTTTTCGCCATTGCTGATATTTCTACGTCACCCACCTGGAAGGCAAACAGATCAAGTAAAGTTATAATGGATTTTCCTTTATCTAAAGTTTTTATCATCACTTATGCAGTGTAAAATTTGTTTTATATTGCCCGTTTATTACAAATATAACTAAACAATAACCCTTAGTCTAAACAATAATCACTTAGTCTGTATAAATATACATAAACAATATATGACTGTATTTTAGAATCCCTCCCCACCCAAAGAATATTTTATTGGCCTTTAAACCTTCAATATCGCCGTGAAAAACAGATGTTTCTAACTTGCTTTCCCTTAAATGTTTAGAGAAAGCCATTTGTGGATTATTTGCGTTTGTAGATTTTCTCTACCAAGCTTTACGTTAGTTAGCCCGGAAGTTCGGCAGTGCGGTGCAAGAACGTAGCTAAGGGGTAATATGGAAAGCCCACGCCAGAGTCACCGGTGAAAAAGGACGTAAAATCGGCTGAAGTAATTCACAGGGGAGAATATGTCCGTAGCTGGGGGCTGGCTCAATCTGGACGTTTCTGCCAGGGTACGCAAGATTATCTAGCTGTGGTGTTGGTACAGTATACATAAAAAATGGCGTGGAAAGGCCACGCCAAAGGCGCCTGCGAAAAAGGACGTAAAATCGGCTGAAGTAATTCACAGGGGAAAATACGTACGTGGCTGGGGGCTGGAGTAATCTGGACGTTTCTGACAGGGTCTCAAGATTATCTAGCTGTGGTGTTGGTGCGGTATACTTTAAAAAAAAAAAAATTTCAACGGAGGTTTAATAACTTATTAGTGAAATTGTTTTTGACATTTATTATCGTTTTATTTAAGTAAGTAACATACACAATTGAAATGAAATAACGTTTAAAAAGTGAAAAGTTCTTATGCACGCTCTGAATTTGTTACTGAACTGTTAGTTGTCACTGAACATTACTCCTGTAAATTCCCAATTACCGGCGCTAAAACTACTTTCAACAATAGACCAATAGATGGCGCTACCTAACTTGAAAAATAAGTTACTTCAGTGTGATAATAAATAAATAAACCATAAATGTAAACACAGAGGGAACACTAACATGATTCACACTTTCAATAATGAACAAATTCCAGTTTTTCAAACTGTATGTTAAATTTGTATTAATGGTTTTACTATATGTATTTAAGAAGAAGCAATTTACATAAGGATTCCATTTTACGAGACAGAAAGAAACCAATGGGACGCCAAGCACATTGTATCCCTTATTCGTTTTTAAGCCAATAGATGGCGCTCATTTACGAATATTCCACTTTTGCTTTTCCTCGTGTTATTACATAATACTTAATACTTACTACTTAATACTAAATACTTAATTTTAATTTGCATTCCATCTAGCGACGATAATTTTAACTAAAATTACGCATCATGCATGTGCTTATCCTCAATGCTGTATTTCCCAATAGGCTATAAACTAGGGCAGCAAAATTTGAAGGGCTTTATCAAATTATAAAACTTTTTTGGCCATTACATTTTCTAAAATGAAAGTAAATATTTATTTAGTTAGGGAGGCATTTTATCGTTCTTACTGGGCGGCAAGAAACACGGGCCAGCCCTGAGCCTAGTAATAGCCTCCGCCATCCGAAAGCTCTCTCAATACAAAAGTTTTTGTGTATATTGAATGTAACAATTTTTATGTTCCTACAACTGATTGGGGGAGGCCGAACGGTTAGGAAAAGACTAAAAAAAAAAAAAGTAGCCTAGGGGCGGCAAAATGGTAAATCCGCCCATGCTTATCATAGTCTAAAGGCTTCCCTTTTTTTTTAAGCCGTTATGGATATATCGAAATTCACGCATATCAAACATCTCTGCGACATCCTTAATTTCGTCATAAGGGAGTTCAACTGTATATTTATTTAATTTTAAATTTAAGAATTTATTATTTGCTATATTGAGAGGGGGGAGGGGGGGCTCGGAAACGGGCCTATGTAACTCTGTTCGTATTGTATAGTAGCATATATATTTGCTGCTTTTGTTGTACGGAAATTCGAAACTCTTTTGCAATTATGATTTGTGTTACTTTTTTTGTCTCAAATTGTTAGTCTGTAGCGTAAACCCCAATGTCCATCTGAAAATAAAGCCCTCCATAATATGCGAAAACGCGATGACTGGCTACGAGTGATTGGAGTCATATTAATTGGGTAGAAGTCGAAAGTAGTGATGTGAAATTGCGAGATATTTTAGTCGATTGTCTCGATTATTTAAACATCTCGAAACCTTTCGATGGTTTTAAATATGACTCGATGCATTGCATCACCATGCGTGGCGAAAGCAATTCTTGATTCGTTAGTTTGTTATTGTACGCTCAGTTTAAAAAAATTCAAACTATGTATTTTTTTAAATGAAGATTGAAGCGTTTTATTGAAAACACAATAAAAAATAATTATGCAAACAATGTTTCTTATGCAAACGTAAATGCACAGATTCGAATCGGTTTGAAGCAGCCAAGTTATCTGTTACAGTTCTTCCTGTGGAAACTATCGTAAAACTATTCCGCTTCACTAATATGGAACTACCTCATAAAATTAATAATTAATCGATCTAATGGTTTATCTTCATGTTCAACAAGATCAGATTATATATGCATAAAAAGTTTATGGAAATTCGACTACCATTTCTATTTACTTATATACGATCTTTGGCCAGTGTTTGTTTTGAATGATAGAAAAAAAATGTAACTGTATTCTTTATAAGCCATGTTTTTGAACATAAGTACTATATCATGTACTATATTTACCGTACATTTCTTATGAAGACAAAAACGATTTCATTATTTTTATAAATAACTTTAAGACTAAATGCAGCTTAAAATACTAGAGGGTTTATTTTTGAATCACTCGAAGTGATGTATATACCATAATTTATATCATTTCTATGGTTCTCATATAAAATCAGCACAGAGGTAGTGAATTGATAATTTTTAGTTGTATACGTATAATGAATTCAAAAATGTTCTTGTGTATTTACAACAACAACAAAAATAATAAATAAAAAAATAAAATAGAAAATAAATAAATATTCGTATAAATGCAGGTAGTTTGAATTTCGTTAAACCGGGGTTCTGCTCCAGAGGCTCTCTCTAAACTCTATAAAAATACTATAACGATTCTATAAACGCATACTATAATCCTTTTGCCTAGATATTAGAAAATGTGGCTACCACCAAATTGACAATAATGCCAAGTGCCTGACGGAAGTGGCCAACAGTGATTTATCTATGTTCACGCGCATGCACAGTGTTGTTGGGCAGCTGACGCAATTACAATTGAACATCTCGATTGTTAAGTTCAAGGACGAATGAATCGTTGACTCGATTGTAAATTTGAGTCGATTGCGATTCTTTCGATTGTAAAAACATTTCGTCATTGCTTATCATTAGTCAAAAGACCCACATCCCCAAATTCTAAAAAAAAAAGACCTTTCAGACGTGACGTCAAACTATTATATTTCACTGTAATACAAGGCCATGCACACAACAGAAAGATCTTGAAAATCCTTCAACTAGGGACGGGTTGAGGACGTTTACAAAAATAAAGTTTCCTCTGCACATTTTTTTCCTCGTTCGAGCACTGATTTTTACGCTAAGATTGGACTGTTCTAATAATCGAATAAAAAGATTATTCTTTAAAACTAGAAATTTTTTGTTTTAATTTATTCTTACAGGCGTATTAATCGATTAGTCTTGACCTTATTAAGGCTGACTCTAATGGGCATACATATTTAGCCCTAGCGTGGTTGGAGGGGGGGATTGATAGGGTTGTAACCCTCCTCCCCACCCCCCTTATGAACCTTTCGCGTATGCCTATGATTTGCAGTAATGAAAATTAATTTTTATGAATTTAAATGTTTACTCAGTATTTATACTAACAGTTTTCGATTTTCATGTTATCTGCGAATTGTATGATCCTTGGTAATTTGTGTCACTCATTACAAGGGATAATCGAGAAGTCACTGTATTGTCGAAAAACAAATCCAATCTCAATTGCGATAATCACCAAAGGTCAAAATTTATAGTGCTGCCATCTATGTGCAATTTTCATAAATTCATTCGTTTATTTAAAGCAGTTAATTTTGAAATCATTCTTCAAAGAAATAATAATAATAATCATAATATTAACACATAAAATAAAAATTTACTCTGACTACTATGGGTTTCTCCATAATTTAGCTAATAAAATAATTGAAAGAAAAATAATACACATCTCTCAGCACATACTTCAACTTTGAAGATTAAATTTCAATGGCTTTTATTTTGCTACTCTAGTGAGAAGAAAAATAATACTGCTTGATGTTGTCTGCGCTTTTTATAAGTTTCTGTGGATTCTGCAAATCTATTTCTTCCTCTCCTAAAATCTTTTATACCAATTTTATACGATTTTCGGAAATATTTAAATATTTTTTTTCGTGCAGTATAATCATTTTAATTTTATTCTAATTGTTACAGAAGAAATTTTTAATTAATTCCTTTTTCTAGATTGCCTTGAAAGACACCTCGGTCCAGTATGCGAGTTATATGAATGAGGACTCGCCCGAAGAAGACTTTGTCCGGAAACAACCCCAACCGCATGAATGGGTGAAGTGAGGCCGCATTTACCTCTGATGATTCCATTTCGAAATTTGGGATTTTTTCATCGCTGGGTGTTTATTGCTGCAACCAAACAAGCTGGACTACCAAATCAGGCGCTTTTGTTCGTCTTTGTTCGTTTTGGCGTCCTTGTATTTCACATTTCGATGAATACTACTTTGGCGCCCTGTTTTCACGTTTGAGCGTTTGTGAATCTATGACAAGCATCTTAAGATTGGTAATAAACGTGATATAATTCACAATAAAAGCCAATTAATGGCGGGATAAATAATCATGGCTTGAATTCGGCGATCAGTTGATCGCAAAGAGCGCCCAAAGAAATTGAAAGTTGGTCAGAAATATACGTTTCTAACAAGTGTTTTTTCAAACATTCATTTATTATAGAGATATTTTAGAGTCTAATTTTATCACAAAAGTGCACAAGCAAATATTTTAAATGTAAGAGGAAAAAAGCATTAGGCCTTTTGAACTTTTTTAAATTATGAACAACGCAATTTTAGATCATTAAATTTTTCCATTATTTCAAAAGAACTGAATTTTCAAAATTTTAATTATAAAGTTATTATAATAATTAATTAATATATTTGATAATTATATGATTAATTTATATAATATATAATTACTCTAACCCAATTTTTAATATTCCCGCGATTTTTCTATTTAATGAAGATAAAAATTTTCTTTTGGAAACAGAAACCTTTTCTTATATTTAGACCTAGCTAATTATGCTTATAATAGCTATAATAATTAAGTGCTTTTGTTTTTTTGTAATTATTAGTTTAATTATATAATTTTACTCTAGATGAGATGAATATATTAGATGGAACACATATTTACTTAAAGCTTATCCCCTCTTTATGCATACATATCTATAAGTACATGTAATTGTATACACGTACATATACTTATAGTATTTAATATGTAGAAAACTGAATTACAAAATATATTTTAAAATATTTTAAAAAACCACCGTGTGTTCAGATTAATGCAGCATATTAATAAATCCCAGAGCTATCAATTTATTTTAAGAGATTCTGCGTTTTTTACTAACAGGTTAATGTAATTGCTATGCTATTGTTAAATATGGTAATATTTAACAATAACATACAATTGGTGATTGGCATGCCGTCGTTAAATATGGTAAGAATAAATATGACCATGGTGCATATTCATAAATGTAAAACCACGATGGATAATGTTGCGCTATAGATGTTCAAATAGCCAACGAGCTATGCATTTATCACTTATTCTGGAAGGAAAAAAATATTTCTGTAAAGATGTTGTCTTGCTTGACTTAAAGTTCTGCCTATTTACTGTCGCTGGTCTAAAACATGTGTCTGCAATTTTCATTAAATGAATGATATTTTCGGACAGAATCCACTTTGTCTAAAGTCCATTGTTTGCTATGGTGTACCATTTCTATTTTCAAAGAGTGTAAAAATTATATAAATTTAAATGCAAATAAATGATATTAAAACTCTGTTTTGGTCTCCCATTTTTAGAGTTAATTCTTAAGAGATTTTAGAATAAACGTGTCTTGACACTGGATGTCTATAAAGTGTTTTTCTGTGGATCACAAAGGAAATTTTGAAACGCGAAAATTGTACATGTTTGAAAATTTTGGTGCAGAAATGTTCAATTTCAGTTAACTTCCAACATAAAGTTATAAAAGTAGAATTTTACTTATACATCATGAACTTAAAAGCGAAATTCATTTACGGAGTAAACTTCTGATTCTAGTAGCATACGTTGGACAAGTCGAAAATTTTAAAATTTTACTTTGGTTTTGATT
>QLNU02014802.1:162966677-162984386 GCA_006491805.2 Dysdera silvatica | reverse complement strand
ACTCTGAAATACGATATTAACTATTCCATATAAGCGCTGGCCTCCGTGCAATAACTTGTTGGTTTGAGTTAGGTTGATATTTGTCCCAATATTAGTTTGACTAAGTTTGATGCGGCATGGATTTTGCTACACTTCCATAATAACAAAACCCAGTTAACCGACTAGTCGTTCTTCCTTATGCCTATATAATACATAAATAATGTGTATATAATATTATATGTATATATACATATAAATAATATTATATTATATATAATATTACTATATATATATAAAAAGCTCACTCCTTACATTCTTGGCGGAAACAGGCTTTGGGACGGGCAGAGCGCCATGTTCCCAAGCCTCTTTTTACATCACTTCTTAATGTGCCATGTCTAGAAACTTCCTGACAATGTGACACGTGTTTAGGATTGTGGCTTTTTGTATTTCAATGTAGGTGTTTGGGTCAATGTTGAGTATCTCCAAATTCGTCGCAAGCGTTTTTGGTACTATCCCTGTTGCTGAGATGACTAACGGGATGATGAGGATCTTTTCCATACCCCATATATCTCGTACTTCATGTCTGAGATCTTGGTACTTGGTGATTTTCGTTATATACCATACTATAATGTAATAAATATAGATAGACTTTACGCTTATCCACTGCATTATTATTGTGTATTATATTTTTGAGCTTACCAGAGGAGGAGAGAAGTTACACAAATTCAATTTATCTACTGTTGTTATTATTTTCCATGTTTTTCATAGCTTTATCGTAGTACACACTTTTTATTGTTTTTGGTTGGTGTTTTATTTGTATACCCGTCGCAGAATGACCCTTGCTGTCCTTGCATAGTGACAAAACCAATTAATTCATCATTATGCCTTTCAGACGTCACCAATATCTAATGTTTTGTTATTGTGTATCTTAGACATTTTAGATCTACCAAAAAAATTGCATTGTTACTATTTATCTATTATTATCATTTTTTTTTAACTTTTCTTGATTTTATTGTATTCTTTATCTCATTCTTTGTTATTTTGATTGGTACATTATTTATATATCCAGATCAGTATATTTATATCGTGTTCTATTCTCCAATCTCACCTTGTTTGGTGCAGAACGACCTTTGCTGTCCTTGCTCCATATAGATATAGCCAGCTAACCAACCACCTAACCTATTTTTTGATTTGTTGAACTTGACGTTTTGAGATATTCGTCCTCAAAATTACTTGTTCAAATTTACTAATATATGAAATATTGCTTATTTGGGATTGCGATTTAATTTAAAGTAATTAAATGTTGAAATGTTGAATGATTAAAATAATTAAATGTTAATTTAAATGTTGCGTTTCAGCAAGTTATTCTCACTCACTTTTACGACTTAACCTAATTAAATGTGATGTTTGAATAAGTTATTCGCATTTATTTACATTAGCATCTTGTTTCAATGCCTGATTAATTTCATCTTTCAACAGTTGATGATTTATTTAAAAATCTCATATTTTACGCCTTTTATTATATTGGTTATATTATATCTCGATACTTTTAATAATTAATTATCTGATTGTTCATCTTTTTACCCTACAAGCAGCACCAGTATCTACTAAATTATTATTGTTTATTATATATATTTGCAAACTTACGAAATGAATAATACATTATTAGTTATATATTATTATTACTCTGTATATATTTTTCATTGCACTACTTACTGATGTTGATTTTTAGTACTTACAGTTATTATTTTGATTGCAGTACTTACTAGTTATTATTTTGATTACGTACTTGCCAGTTATTATTTTGATTGAGTACTGCAGTGTGTGGCTGATTGCAGTGCCTGATTATTATTTTGATTGCAGTACTGATTATTGTACGGTGCAGTACCCGCAGTTATTATTTTGATTTAGTACTTGCGGGTGTATTTTGATTGCAGTACTTTAGTTATTATTTTGATTGCAGTACTTACTGATTATTATTTTGATTGCAGTACTTACTGATTATTATTTTGATTACAGTACTTACCCAATTGTGTACAATTTTGAGTACTTGCCAGTTAATGGCGGTGCAAACTTACTGATTGTGTACGATTGCAGTACTTACTGATTATTATTCTGTTTGGTACTTTATTTATATATCCAAGTCAATATTGCAGCATGGCTTTTGCTGTCCTTGCATAATGATAAAACCCAGTAAACTAACTATTCGTTCATTCTTGTCTTCCTGACGTATCAGTATTTATTGTATCATTATTTGTATATCATGAATGTTTTCAAACTTGCCAAAGGGAATGGAAAATTTTTTACATTATTACTATTTATCTAGTGTTATTATTTCCTATGCCTTTTATGGCCTTATTGTAGCAATTATTCTTTATTATTTTTGGTGGTACATTATTTATGTATCCAAATCAATATATTCATGTCATGTTCTATTCTTCGATCTCACCTTGTTTGGCGCAGATCCTTGCTATCCTTGCGCCAGCTAACCAACCAACTGACCACCCATTCTTCGATTTGCTAGACTTTTCTTTTGACATATTCGTCCTCAAAATTACTTGTTCAGATTTATTAATATATGAAATATTGCTTATTTTGGATAGCGATTTAACTTAAATGTTCCATTTGATCAAGTTATTTTCACTCACTTTTATGACTTAACCTAATTAAATGTTACGCTTAAATAGGTTATTCTCATTTACGTATGTTGGCATCTTGTTTCAATGCCTGGTTAATTTTATCTTTCAGCAGTTGGTAATTTATTTGAAAATCTCATACTTTACGCCTTTTATTACATTATATTGCTTGTATTATATTTCAATACTTTTGATAAGATAATTTATTCCTCCACTAATATTCATTTTGAGTTTTGTGTACTTTCTTCTACTTTTTACAGATTTATTTATACCTTCTTCTATCTATTCCTTACACTATGAAACATCTGTTTCATAGTATACCCTGTATAATGTACCCATACACATGCACTGACTAATTCTTTATTTATTGTTGTGTTACCTTTTGGTTCCTGATTAATTTTTATTTTATACATTTTTTATTTTATACATTTACTTTATTTGATTTATTTTTTGTCAAGGTTTTGTTTTTATAATTGATATACTGTAGTTATTCTAAATTTTTTTAATTATTATGATATGTTCCACACCTGTAAATAGCACCAGCAACCTATGTGGTCAATATTTCCGACGTTCAAAAGTAATTTTTACTCAATCCTCCCAAAATAACTTATTCTCACTACATATAAATGCCTGCAGCCTTTTGAATAAAGTTATTTCCTTAATGATTTATTGAATGAACTAAAAAATATTACTCATTTTATCTATATTACTGAAACGTGGTTTCAACCTAACTGTTCTTTGCATATAGCTCAATACAGCCTAGTTACTGAATGCCGTCAGAATGGTTGCGGAGGTGGAATAGCAATTTATGTACATCAATCAATCTCATATTCAAATTATAATCATTGGAGTGGAATATTTCTATACATTGAAATCATAGTCATAAAATCTTTTTAGAATCCTTATTTCTACAATATATAGACCACCGAATGATGACATTGCGGAATTTTTAACTTTCTTAAAGACCTTTAAGGATTTTGTTAACACCGAAAAATTGAAATTAATTATACTTGGTGATCTAAATATTGACATGAGTTCAAACCAAAAAGTTAATGCTAAAAATTTAGAAGATATAGTTCATACTAGCGGTTTTCATTTTACAATCAATGTCCCTACTAGAATAACATCTCACTCCCAAACTATGATTGACCTCTGTATAACTAATACTTATCCACACCTTTCAGGAGTACTCACATACCATATAAGTGATCACCTACCTATTTTTATAACTAATAATATTCAAGATTTTCATCGTAATAAATTTGGAAGCTGTTTTTCCATAAGGGACCTTTCGGAAAGAAACTTAATCTTATTTAAATCAGAATTAACAAAAATCAATTGGACTACTTTACTTAATTCGAATGATTCTCAACGAGCTTATAATCTATTTATTTAAACTTTTACTAATATATGCAACAAATCTTTCATTCTTAAAAATATTGCAAGAAGTAAGCGAATCAGAAAACCATGGGTCATTAATTTTCTTCTAAAAGATATAAAAAAAAGAATAGCCTTTTCTCAAGCTTCGTACAACACAAATCATCTGATCACCTAACTGCATTTCGTAAATTTCGAAATAACTTAAACAAAAAACTAAAACTGGCAAAACAAAACTATCTCGAAAAATTTTTTAAAGGCTCCGATCAAAAAAAAAAAATTTAGTTGGGATTAAATGAACTCCTTGGTAAAACTGAAGCATCTAAAACCCCAATCAGTAGCCTTGTTATTAGGAATCAAACCATTACCAACCAAAATCAAATACTTACAGCCTTCAATAACTACTTTATCGATTTTCCGTTTGGATTGGCACAGGCGCATAATACAATGTTCCATTGGAATAGTGGATGCTACAACTATGGTATTAAAGGTTCACTATTTCTTTCATCAGTTACACCTCCTGAAATTGATAAACTAATAAAGGAAATTGACCCTAATACGGGCCCTGGACATGATCAGATTCATCCGGCTGCTATTAAATATGTTTCAGATATTATACTGCAGCCTCTCACCAACATTTATAATCTATTTCCACAAGTGTTATTCTACAAGATCTTAAAATTTCAGCAGTTACACCTGTATTTAAAAAAGAAAATAGATATGAGATTGCCAATTACAGACCAATATCAATATTGACAGTTTTTGCCAAGATTTTTGAAAAGACACTCTGTAAAAGATTATATTGCTTTTCCTCATTAAACAAAATCATTCATCTAAATCAATTCGGATTTATGGAAGGTAGATCAGTGGAACAGGCTTTAATTGCAGTTACAGATTTTATTTACTCTTCTCTGGATTCTAAACAAGCAGCAGTTGGTGTGTTTTTTGATCTGTCGAAGGCCTTTGATACAATTAACCATGAACGTTTACTATATAAGCTTAGTCTAGCTGGTATCCGTGGCCCTTGCGATACCCTTTTCAAAACTACTTAACTAACAGACAACAATATGTTCACATGAATGGCTGCCGCTCTACACTCCGCGATTCATTATGTGGTGTGCCCCAAGGATCTATTCTTGGACCATTATTATTTAACTTTTATGTCAATAACATTTTTCATCTACCAACATCCTTCGAACCAATTTGCTTCGCTGATGACACAAGTATCTTCTCTAAACATACTGATATTAACAACCTAATCACAATAGTTAATGAAGATATTAAACACATTATTAACTTCTTTAACATTAACTACTTAACCCTTAACAGAACAAAGACTAAGAGCTTTTTATTCACAAATAAAAGAAATATTAATCTAAATAATTTTCATCTTAATATTAATAATGAATCAATTTCATTCTCAACAGAAATTTTCTGGGTATAAATAACATTTTAATCTAATTTAAAACGGGACACCCATATTCACACCATATGTACGAAAATTAGTAGAAATTTGGGAATAATAAGAAATATTGCATATTATTTACCCACTCCAATTCTTACAAATCTTTACTTTTCTTTGATTTTTTCTAACATTTATTATTGCTCACTGATTTGGGGCTGTACCACAAAATACAATCTCTCACGGATTACTGCTCTTCAGAAACGTTTTATTTCACTTTTGTCTTACAATAGTCATGTGTCTCACTCCTTTTATTCATCTTCCAATAATACTCAAATATTACTAATTGAAAAATTGCTAATTTACAAGATCTTTATTTTTATGTTTAATGCCATATGAATCGTTTTATATCTTAATCTTATGTCCTTAATCCCACCTGGACATAATCACTTCACAAGAAATCTAAATAATCTAATACCAGAATTCTCCAAAACAAATCTTGGATTGGTACGCATGGGTTGTATGGGCCCTAGGGTGTGGAACCCTCTTCCTGACAGAATTAAAATTTTGAGTTCACTCCCACTTTTTAAAAAATATCTACATAAATATCTTTTGGAAAACAAATTTTTTGTATAACTTCATTGATTTCTTCCTGTTGTTATAATTATTTTAATTTATTTAGTTATTTTGCCTCGGGCAGCTGGGACTCTGTCAGACCTTATAGTCTCTACCCATAGCTGCCCGAGCAGATCGATTATTTATATGCCTTTTTATACTGTAATCTGTAATTGTATCTGCCCGAAAATAAATTTAAATTAAATTGAATTGAAAGATATATCAATAATATCTCTATGAATTGGTGCAAGATATATCTCTAATTTCTATATAATAATATAATTGATATCCATAACATTAGTGCCTAGTGCGCCATCAACCCGAGCTCGACTCCCAACGGTGCAAAGAATGCTTACTCAGAGATCTCATAAAGATCGCACTGCTCACTGTAGTCCGGGGTTTGGTTCCCTAGGCCATAAGAGGTTCGGATTCCTCGGAAAACAGTAGGTCCCGGCGCAGCATGACCATTGTAGTCTTTGAGCCGTAAAACCACAAACTAATAAATTGTCGTAACTTACATATCTATAATAGAAATAAAATACAGGGTACCAGGGAGGAAATTTACATACAAAAGGTTAAACACTGGTAAAATAGCAATGAAAAAGCAATAATAATAATGAAATAGTAATGAAAAAAAATTACATATCTATAAATCAGTACTAGTATGTACACTATTTGTACTATCATTTACTTATTATTTATTCTGAACTGTTGCACTATCATTTACATTATGTTCTATGAGCAAAAAATTGAAAGACGCCGTGTATTTTAACAATGCTCTAATCTCGATAGCAGAGTTTTACAACACTTCTTCAAAATCATGGAGATTTCATCGAATAAAAATCATTTAATTTAAAAGAGAATTAGCCGTCAATATCATTCATGAAAGGTAACTGAATAATTTTCTGATTTCTGGTTTTACTTAATAATTTTCGACACCCACTTAGAAATAAGCTCAAACTAGAGCTGTTTTTGTTTAGGGTGGGAAAAAGAGACCCTGTCCTCATACCGGATTCGAACAAGGGTCCCTCCGTTTAGCCCGGAATATCCTCACCTACTAGACGAATGAGGACAAGAAAAACAGTCTTTTTTTTTCCGTATATATAAGAATGTAAGTTATTACCCTTCACAGGGATAACACAGTTTCCATCAATGGTCAATACACAAAGCCACCGTGGCGAGTTTCGTGAGTTATTTTTTACTTAATAACTTTCGACACCCGCGTAGAAATAAGCTCGAACTAGACCTGTTTTATAATGTTTAATTAATAATTAGATAATTAACAGACTAGAACTAATTATATTTTCTATTTTATAATCTCCTTAATCAGCACGAAATTTTCATTAATCGAAATCGCGATTTGGACACGTTCAAGTATTACGTAAGAACCTTGTGGGGAGGGGTTGCCGTTGGTCTTATTTTCCTATGTTAGCCAATGTTAATTTTTGCTTTCTGAGGTGGGGGTGAAATGGCCAAAATATTGCTTACGTAATACTTGAACACTTCCTTTGTCTATATGTGTTTGTGTATTAAAATTATTTGAAAATTTACCTATGTATTAACCTGTTAATCGGGGAATAAAATTTTGTGAAACTCGTTTCACACTGGGGACTTTTTTTCACAGTGATAAGTAATGTCATCACACCATCACGCTAGGATTAAATATATAAGAACTACATAAAACGTAATGCGTTCAACATAATACGGTTAATTTTAATGACGAAAAATGTCGTCATTCGCATTTTGGTAGTCTTCCGGGCATGACGAAAAATGTCGTCATACCCAGTTAACAGGTTAATACGACTTACTTAGAAGTATCCTTTATTATAGAAACATATGCATCAGGGGTGGCCAGGACGCCCCTTTTTTTCAGCTGGAGTGAGATATGCATTTTCTCAGACGCATGCATTTTCCCTTTTTTTCCCGTATGTATGAGCGCACTTAACAGAACCAAGGGCGAGTATTGGCGATAGTTATATTCGTGAGAATAAGAAACGCGCCGCGGGTGTGAGCTAACGAGGCCAAATTTGCTTGTAAATTAAATTTCCTAATAGCGGGTGGTGGACTCTAGGTGTCGGAAGAGGGCGGTTTGCCATGGCTAAATTGATCCTTTTTCACGCCAAACCTGCTTGTAACGCAGCCAAAAGTACGTAGGTCCATGTATAACGATAGAAATGGTCTGAGATTCGCAATAGCCAGTCTATTTTTGATCGAAGTTCGCCGCTTTGTCACTAGGGGGTGAATCTCGAACCCATGTCTAGATGGCGAAGAGCAACCAATTAAGGTGAACCCCCCCTAATTCATCACCCTTAACGACGCCCAATAAAATGGGCGTATCGCCCATTAGGAACCGCCAATTAGCAACAGCTAAAGCAGGCAGGAGCACAGGATGTGTGAAAAAGCGCTAATTAAAAGAGCATTAATCTTAAAATAGAGCGGGTTCCGGGAGTTTTACCACTGGTACCTATGGGAAACGACCAGTTTTATTCTTCGTATGCAAAATTATGGGCGATAGATTCCTTTTATCCGACCTAAATCGGGATCAAGGATTGACCGGATAATGAAGAGACCGGATTACACTGACGTGGGAAGGACAAAACAAATAAACGAGGAATTTTTTTTTTAATGTTTGAAACTTTTTTTACTGAACTTAAATCCATAAATATTGATACGGGTTTTCATAGCAATTTATTTATCGTTTTTTCGCCACGTATTTATGCCAAATTTAAAGAATATTGCCAACATTAATTTAGTTTCAATTTAATCGAATATTTAACTGTATTTTTAATAGAAATTAGGGTTTCATAGTGAAAGAAATGAAGGAACGCAAGTCACTGAGGATAGGGTGCTGTATCTATAAGAAAGTAAAATCTCCAAATAGCGAAAACCTCCGGATTTGAGAACCTGTCCACTATTCGGGAGGGTTAAAAGATAACGAGCATTGGCAATGAGAAATAAAAGGTGTCCGTTATTTGGGAGTTTCTATTAAAAAGATTTTAGTGTTTACATATTTCAAATATACACACGCTGTTAATTTGTGATCTGGCGCATCAAGACTTTTGCGGGCCTTACTCCATAAAACCTTAACTAATTTTAAACCGGCATTTGCTACTGCTGCTGGCGCAGTATAGCCCAGATGCTCTTGCGCCATAAAAAAGCCAAACAAACAAACATTTGCTACTGAACTCCTTTCCGTCTCTGTAGAGAGAGGTGGGGATAATTGGTCACTACGCCACCGAGGCTCCACACATTTCAATGTTATCTCGGGGCCGGCGCAAGCAAATTTGGCGACCTAGGCGAACGATGTGTGCCACCCTCCGCAAAAAATCGGCACCCTAATACCTCTTGCAACAATCAAAAGGTAAAAAATACGACAGATTTCGAACTCTAACTATAGTTCTGGTAAAAAGAAGGTATGGTAATCACAGCTTATCTCATAACGCACAAATAAATGATCAAAAGCAAAAAAAAGAAAAATATAGTCTGGAATTTTCCTGTTGAAGGGCAAAAATGTAATTTTCAATGTCTTGTAACAATGGACAAAAAGATCGAAAAGAAAAAGCGTCCTCCCAGTCTCTAATGTAGCAACGGTACTGCTCGCGCCACTGAGAGGTGTATCGGCAATTAGAAAATATTGGATAACCCTGCCGTAGAGGGTTGGGATGTATAAGTCACTTCGACCAAGGTAGAATGATCTGCCATTGTTTTATTTCCACCACTCCTGAATTCACACTGTTATAAAACAGGAAGGATATGCGATGATACAACGGTCAAGCATTCGTCTAGCGCACTGTCATCAGGGGTTCAAATCACAACGGTGTCAAAAAAGATTACCGACTAATGACTCACTGTAGACCGGGAGTTGGTGCCCTAGGTCCTAAATAGGTTCGGATTCGTCAGTAAACTGTAGGTCCCCGGCGAAACAGGACCTTTGATGTTCATGAGTTAAAAAACTCACAAACAACGTTACTACAGTCTTTGATTTTACCATGTTTGGCGCAGTATAGCCCAGATGCTCTTGCGCCATAAAACATCCAAACAAACAAACAAAAACAAACAACTATAAGACAGTCGGGAGTCAGTCTTTCTTTTTGTGGCATGTATTTTATATGCAAAACGGGATTTTATGCTCGGTTCCTTCAACGTTTAAGTGCTAAAATCAACAGCAAAGTTTGGCGCAGTATAGCCCAGATGCTCTTGCGCCATAAAAATCCAAACAAACAAACAAACAGTCAGCAGCAAGAGCGCCGAAATCGCTGAAGAAGGGGGAAAAAACAAATTTTCTAAATGATGTAGATTTTTCAAAGTTGAATGACACATACATTTCCGTAAAATTCGTGATGGTAAATATTGTAAAAATAATTATTCCTTGTCACTAATGTTTATTTGGATTTTTTATGGCGCAAGAGCATCTGGGCTATATTGCGCCAACCGTCGCTAATGTGAGCATTGCGGTGGTACAAGTAATAACGCGTCCATCTAGCGACATATAAACCAGAGTTCAACTTCCAATACCATGGGGAAAATAAAATGCAAAAAAAGTAATAATAATTATAATAAAAATAAAAAATAAATAAAAATTAAATTAAATAATAATAATAAATAAATAAAAATGCACTTACAGTGTAACCGCTTACTGTCGTCCGGGGATTGGTTGTTCAGGCTTTAAAAGGCTCAGATTCCTCAGAAAAAAGTGGATCTGTTATCCTCAGGTGGCGCAGCGATAATGTATTCGTCTTTCGTGCCACTAGCCCGATTTCGACTTCCAATGGTATCATAGAACGCGTACCATTTTTCTTCCCGTCTTAGTCGAAGATTTGGTTTCCTAGGTTTCAAAAGGCTCGCAGTCTTCGGAAAAATGTAGGTCCATTACTCTTGGTGACGCAGCGATGACCTATTCGTCTATCGTGCCACTAACTCTGGTTCGATGTCAAATGGTATAAAGCGTGCCATTTTTCTTCCCATTGTAGTCCAGGATTTGGTTTCCTAGGTTTCAAAAGGATCGGAGTGCTCGGAAAAATGTAGGTCCATTACCCTTCGTGATGTAGCGATAACGTATTCGTCTATCATGGAACTAACTCAGGTCCGATTTCAAGTGATATCGTAGAACGCGTGCCATTTTTCTTCCGACCATAGTCTAGGATTTGGTTTCCTAGGTTTCAAAAGGCTCGGATTTCTCGGCAAAATGTAGGTCCATAAACTTCCGTAACGTAGCGATAACGTATTCGTCTATAGTGCCGCTGACTCGGGTTCAATTTCAAGTGATTATTGTTATTGTTTGTTTGTTTTACGGCTCAAAGACTACAGTGGTCATGCTGCGCCGGGACCTACTGTTTTCCGAGGAATCCGAACCTCTTAAGGCCTGGGGAACCAAACCCCGGACTACAGTGAGCAGTGCGATCTTTTATGAGATCTCTGAGTAAGCGTTCTTTTTGCACTGCTGGGAGTCGAACCCGGATTAGCCGCGCAATAGGAGAACGCGTTACCACACTGCGCCACCGCAGGGCCTCGGGTTCGATTTCAAGTGATATCGTAGAACACGTGCCCCCCTTTTTTTATCACCATAGTCCGGGATTTGGTGTCCTAGGCTTCAAAAGGCTCAGATTCCTCGGTAAAAATATAGGTCTATTAACCTCTGTGACGTAGCGATAACCTATTCGTCTATCGTACCGCTAACTCGGGTTCGATTTCCAATGATATCGTAGAATACGTACCATTTTTCTCCCCCACCAGAGTCTGGGATTTTGCGTCCTAGGCTATAAAAGTCTCAGATTCCTCGAGAAAATGTAGGTCTATTAACCTCCGTAACGTAGCGATAACGTATTCGTCTACCGTGCCACTAACTCTGGTTCGATTTCAAATGGTAAAACGCGTGCCATTTATCTTCCCACTATAGTCCAGTAATTGGCGTCCTAGGCTTCAAAACGCTCAGATTCTTCGGAAAATGTAGGTCTATTAACCTCCATGATGTAGTGATAACATATACGTTTATCGTGCGGGTAACTTGGGGTTCGATTTCAAGCGAAATCGTAGAACGCATGCCATTTTTTTCTCTCACCATAATCTGGTTGCTTTAGCAACGAAGGACGGATCCACAAATCTTCCGGGGAGGGGTTGCTATTTATTTCAGATTCCTATTTTGAACCAAGTGTCTAGTATTTTTCATTTCATTTTCCATAATATAATCCTGGCCGAAGGTTGGATGCGATTGCCCCCCTGAATACTTCCAGTGTTAGCAGCAGGGGTTCGGATTCTTAGAAAAATTGTAAATCATCATGTAACGCATCATAATCTTTGCTGTCCTTGCGCCGTAAAAGAGCAAATAAATTTACCTAATACAATTAACAGTTATAGTTATTTACTATCAGTGTCAGAATATATTTTGCCTAAAGCGCAATTGTAGAGGCGCAATTTCTAACAAAATATGAATTTTTCTCAGTAGTTAGAGGGCTAGCGAACTTTAATTTTGGACTGGGTTTTCAAGCTCTCTCTCTCCTGGCGCATGGAAGTGCCCCCCACCCCCCCGAGTATTAAATCCTTGTGCCAGCCCTGATAACAGCACACTCTAATTTAGGGGGCCCAGGGGAAAATAATTCCCTGGCTTTGCCGACAAAATTCCCTTACTAAACACAGATATACTTTGAATTGAACTTCATTTGCGGGGAAAAATAAACATGTTCGCGTGAAATTTGGCTATTTAGAACAGACTAGGAAGGTTTTCCCTAAATTTTAGAGACGATTGCAAATTACCTGAAAATTCCAGGTTTTCCAGGTGCTTGGAAAGTTTGATTCGCTACTAATGGATTGCGAATTTTTATGCAAAAAGAAAAAAAAAAGGAGAAAGACAGACATAAAACCCTTTATGGCGATTTCTTTTATTTGGCATGAAAAATAGCATACGCACAATACGCATAGGAATGTTTTCCTTTATCAGAAGAGGTTACTCGCATGGATGTAAACATGAGATTCGTCACACGTTTTTACAATCACACTGTACATTCTGCCCCGTTTTAAACACATCCTGGAGGAAAATATCTAAACGTTAAAAAAAGAAACATACTTTCAACAATATTATAATCGTTAAATCGGCACCGGAACGTATTTCATCATACCACAAGAACTTTGACGCAAAATACGTGAATATTGTTCAGTTTCACCGTCGTGTTTTTTTCCATTTTATACCGGCACTGGGATATCGATCATAGAAACGATGACAAAAAGTTCAATTACAAATGACAATCAGTCGATTACAAATGAAATTACGCGGTATGATTTTTTTTGTTCATCGCTCAATGTTTCCTGAAATGTTGTGGAAGCGCCATCTAGGGTCGCTTCCCGTCACTAAAAACGCTTCACGACGTGCAGGCCGGTGACATGATGGGAGAATCGGGTGGGCTCTCTATTTCTACCATGGAATCGTCTTCTGATATTGGCGACATTGGTTCGTCGTCATCGCCAGTTGGCCAACTATTTCGAGAAAAATTTGTGACGTTTTGGTGTCGTTTGGTGTCATCTGGCGAATTACCCGAGGACGCTACTGGTGAAGATTTGGTGCCGTCGCTCTGGCGCGAATTTTGTTCTTCCTCTTGTTTCTGTCGTTTATGTTTGGTTCGTCGGTTTTGGAACCACACTTTTACCTAAAAAATAAATAAGGTTGATTCAACATAGAAGCAAAAATTTAATATTTAAAAATTAAATAACACGAATTAGTATTTTGAATTGGTGCAATGTCTTAGAAAAGGGAAGCTCAATCTCCCCCACCACCATTAGATATTAAGACACATTCTTCTTAATGCTACATCACAATATCTTCTTTTAAAACTACCCAAGTATCTTCCCATAATGTATATACTGTATATTCAATTAGCATAATTTACATTCAATAACAAAACGGATTTTTGTAAATTATATTTTTTGGCATTCGTTTATGAGCCGATGGTTGCTATTTTACTAACGTTTTTCTAGAGGAAGTATTTTGTCAAGCATTTTTTGTCTCAGTAATACTGCGGCTGTGCAATGTGTCGTTTAATAATAATCTATGAATGATGAGATATTGTCAGATTTCCAAATATCTCCCAAGGTTTCGTAATCCATTGATAGAACAATACTCTTTTCTCATAGTGTACATTTCTTTGAAAGGAAAATTTCACATTACTGCTAAAAATGCACATTCCATTCAAATTTAAAAAAAAAATTATACATAACTTCGTTTTTTTAATTAACATTTTATAAATAAAGTAAATATTATAATATAATTAATTTATAAATTATTTATTATTTGTATTAATTTAATATTATTTATTATTTGTATTAATTTAATATTATTTATTATTTGTATTAATTTAATATTATTTATTATTTGTATTAATTTAATATTATTTATTATTTGTATTAATTTAATATTATTTATTATTTGTATTAATTTAATATTATTTATTATTTGTATTAATTTAATATTATTTATTATTTGTATTAATTTAATATTATTTATTATTTGTATTAATTTATTATTTATTATTTGTATTAATTTAATATTATTTATTATTTGTATTAATTTATTATTTATTATTTGTATTAATTTAATATTATTTATTATTTGTATTAATTTAATATTATTGTTTTATTATTTAATTTATAATTCATAATATAATTATGATGTAACAATGTAAATATCATAACGTATATTATAATGGAAGTACGACTATTACATGTAAAGGAAGCTGGATGGAGAAACTTTTGTAGAGATTACATTTCAATGGACGAATAGAAATGTCTTTAAAAAAAAAAATGAAGCTCTCTGCGTGTAATGAATTAAGAATCTTTAACAAACAATTAATAACAAACAATTTTTGCAGTATATTTCTTTTCTTCAGTATCATTTTTACTACTTTCTTACTATTTTTCTTTTTTTGTTTATAATATTTATCTATTTTCCTTGTAAAAAATGTTTAACTTTTTTTTTTAACAAATACACACAAAATGCAGTGAAATTCAGATTATCCAGCTGACAATCAACCAGCTCATTCAAATAACTGAACAGCGATTGTTTATACATTAATATCTAATCCAGAGTTTAAACTGTGTAAGTTTTTTCACATTTTGCGAAAGAAAATTGTATTTTGCAAAAAAATTTAATACCATTTTTGCTAAAAAGCGAAAACCCCGAAAATTAAACATTTTTATAATTTTATGCCGGCGGCGGCCATACGACGAACTAGAAGACCTGTGACGTCATGAACGGATGAATTGAAATCAGTTTGTTTTTGAAAATGCCTACAAACTATAATGTGTAGCAAAGCCAATTAAAATTGTACAAATGTATCGCCGATTGCATGATTTTGTACAAAATAAAAAGTGTTATTTGTAGTTCTAAATTTTAATTATGTTATTTTGTTTGGCATTCCCTTAAAGTATAAAAATTGCAAAACTATCTCAAGTTACATACACACTTCTCTGAGCAAAGATTCTTTGATAGTTTTAGCATTAGTTTATTACACCGAATTATCTTCTATAACTAATATCTGTACATTTCTCTGGTTCCACCAGATAATCTGAACTCTGTTGCAGTTATTGAAGATGTTGTTATGGTGCAGACCAAATATTTATCAAGTAGAAAGCTGACAGTGTTGGTTGTTTGTGATATAGAACACTAATTTAAGTGTAATAATATTACATCGTATTAGAGGGAAAAGAGAGAGAGAATTAAAAAAAATGAGGAAAGATTGTTGTCTAAGTGTTCGTTCTTTTAAAGAATTTGACAGTAATTTCTTCGATTTACGAATTTCAAGGAAACGAGAAAAAGTTTGTTGGTTGGAATGATATATTGAGTAAGAACTGGGAGTCTTTAATGTTTTATTTCTTTATTACAGGTTTAGGAATATCAATACATTTGATAAATGCACTGGCGTGTTTAGATATCATTATCATTATTTGAATTACACCTTGTAATTTAATACAGCACATTATAGAAGTAGATTGGTGACTTGTAAAACAAAAATTCAAAAAATCGATGGTCTTGATTTTTCGGTCGCGTTTATGGAATATTTTCTTCCATTTTTTTTTCAAGGAGTTGAAATGCATTGATTTCTATGTCAGATGAGATAATGTTTGTTTGTTTGAATTTTTTATGGCGCAAGAGCATCTGGGTCATACTGCGCCAAGCAGATGAGATAATAAACCTGCGAAAAATATTTAGAGCATCATTGACTTCTTCGAAACTTGGAGTTGGGAGGTTTAGTTCGTTTTCTGTTTCATAATCCAATGTATCTTCGTGTAAATCTAACCAATTTTCGTTTTACTATCTCATCATAAATTTAATCCAACCTTCTTAATTCCGTTACTGAAACAGCTCGGCGAGAAAAGAAGGACGAAGCCAAACGTCTGTAAAGTAATGGGACCGTTAATCAGAAATATATTAACGCTATGACACATTTGACAGTTCAACAAAATAGATCGTTAAATGGAAAACTCAGTTAATTAAAAGAGCATTATTGAGAGAAATGTCTATATTTTCAACTGGAACAGCAATTCCCCAAAATAATAATATTTATAATGTTATATGAGAACTTCGATACTTCTGACAACGACAGTTCTTAACACTAGAACTACCGACACTTAAGACGAAGCTATTTCTACCAAAACCAGCCAAAATGACTGGTCTTTAAAAAATACGTAATAATAAAATTTTTTTTTTTATTTATTGAAAAATTAGTTTCTTACAAAAGGAATTTCATGCTGTGTAGTACATTTTATGTAGTACGTGGGACCATGATCCCTAAATGAGGATTCTTGCATTTTATCACTTACTTATCACCAAGTAATCAATAAACCTATCCCACACTGCTGATACTAAAGCAAATTTATCGCTTTGTAGACGTTGACTTCTCTCTTTTTTTTTTATCAAAGCGAATAAATCTCAAAATTTCGGTAAAATCATTTCTACTCATGGTGTTTGCAAAGAAGTTTGGTCCCCATTTTTTGTTCCATAAATATGAAACTTCCAAATTTTTTGTTTCGTATGCTCCCCGTCCATATAAAACTCCAATGAAAGCTTTCAATTTTTTTTTGTTAGTTTCCATTTTTTACCCAAAACTCGAAAGGCTTCTAATTCCGTGCAAGATCTTATATGTTCAAGCATATGGTCGTCGATTACTAAAGAAAATACGCTACTTACTTCACCTTTCATAATATTTTTTTCGCATATCCTGCTGGACCGGATACGTCTTTGAAGATATTATGAAGTGGTAATCTTCCAGGACTAGACCCTTCTTGTATTTTTTCCCAACAAGTTCCATTTGCTTTAATTTCATTTTGATTATCTTGTCGTATACTTTCATTTTCATCTTCAGAACTTGAAAGCACTCAAGTACATCTTCTTTTACGAGAATTCAAAATATTTTCAAATTCACTATCACTTTCTGAGGACTTCTGAACATTTTCTTCGTCTAAAACCTCATTATCACTATTTTCACTATCAAAAATTTCATCTTGGGTACCGCATACTTCATTTTCAATTTTTTCTGATTCACCTTCGCTGTCATAGAGTTCATCATCCTCAATATCAGAGCATTCCATTCCTATATCGTTCAGGTTTTCCAAAATTTCAGAGATTTTCAATCGTTTTGCCATTTTCAGGGCTTATAAAAATAAAATGAGAAATAGTGATTACATAAAGATTATATTTGTAATCATTTTTCTCAC
>QLNU02014802.1:162954232-162966577 GCA_006491805.2 Dysdera silvatica | reverse complement strand
CAAATAAATACTTATACTTAAATAAATGTATATCAAGCTTATGACCTTCAAGATGGTTTGTCTTCGCTAGATTCATAAGCATACGCAGGAAGTTCATAAGTGGGGGAAGGGGGATTATAGGCTCAATGGGGGTGTTACAGAGCTACAACTCACATATTCCTATGTTAAATATACAAAATTTCATTGCAATGGGGGTTACAACCCCATCAACACCCCCGGGGGGGTACGCTAGTAGCTAGATGACATTTATTTAACTAAGTTCCTCCGCGTTTGCATCATATTCAAGTAATTTATCACTTGATCTTTTTTTAAATAATGTGATGTTTATATTCTTAAGTTGTATTGGTAAGTCATTTCGTATTTAAACCCTTTATAATTAATATTGTTTCTTCCAAATTCTCTTCTTATTTTGAGTAAATAATGGCCACGATGTTTTCTATTTCTATTAAACAATTGCATTTTAATATTCATTGGCTTATGGGGTTTCGTAAATGCACGATTATTTGGGAAAGAGAAGATGCATTAGGGAATGCATGAAAAGTAAAAATATACCTTGTATTACTTCAGGTTTCGTGTATAAAATTCTAGAATTCGTATGTAACAACTTTTCTAGATTTCGTGTATAAAAAGCTTTCTTGAATTCATGATTAACAGACGTTAAGGAATCAACTCAATTTTCAAATAATAAAACGAAAGTCCCGGATGGCGAGAAGAAAAGAAATTAAAAGGAAAATCTTTTACCATCGATATAATCTCCAGGTTAGTCACTTTCGAAAGTGCTGATCATCTGTGTATTATCTCATTGTAAAAACTCTGGTACCTCCTTCTTCAGTAATATCATTTTTAAAGGCACTTCTCTGCTAAAGGATGCATCTTCAACTTACGAACCGATTTTAAATGAAATATTTATGCTGAGAAAAAATTTTTAGAGAAAATTTAGACAAAAATTTTTGTAGTTTCTCAAAAATCGATTAATTTAGAGAAGGCAAAAAACCTTTCATACTTCCCTTCCTAAAAAAATAAATCATTTTTTAAACAGTAAATAATTTCTGTACACAACAGGCTATCAATCTAAATAAAATAATCTATCAGTCTATCTAGAATAATATATCAATTTATGTAGAATAATCTATCAATTTATGAATAATCTATCAATTTATATAGAATAACTTATCAATTATGTAGAATAATTAATTTATGTAGAATAGTTCATCAATATATATATATATATATAGAATAATCTGTCAATCTATGCATAATAATCTATCAATCTATGTATAATAATCTATAAATCTATGTATAATAATCTATCACTCTATATATAATAATCTATCAATGTATCTAGAATAATCTATCAATGTATCTAGAATAATCTATCAATCTGTACAGAATAATCCACCAATTTATGTAGAATAGTCTATCAATATATATATATATATATATAGAGAGAGAGAGAGAGAGAGAGAGAGAGAGAGAGAATAATCTATCAATCTGTGTATAATAATCTATCAATCTATGTGTATAATAATCTACCAATCTGTGTAAAATAATCTGTCGATCTATGTAGAATAATCTATTACTCCACATAGAATCATTAATTTTCAAACAATAGCGCCATATTTTATTTAAATCACAATTATAATTTTTCTTATTTGACAATTGTAAACTATAAATCTGACAAGTAAGTATGTTTTCCTCCTAAACTTTTTTCTTCCTCCCTGATGGTCCTCCAAACATCGGGGAGTCCCCCCCACATTTTTTTCCCGGGTGGTTCTGATATCGGATTTCAGGTCCATCTGTTAATTTTTTTGCGCCTTGAACACTTGTTTGCTACAATAACGAGCAAGGGCTAATGTTCACAGAGGACATACCGAAGAATTCAGGGGGCGTGCGGAGATCTGTCAAGACCAAATTGCGCGAGGAGAATTATGTGTGTTGCTGGAATGCAAGTTCATGATCTCAGGCCCTTAAATCCTCCTTAAATGACACGCAGTAGACTCGTTCATAGATTGAAACGTTTATTACTATTAGGTGTTACTTTTTAAAGATCTCAGAGCAAAATGAACTAACAAAAACTTGAATCATACTTTATTTGACATATTTTTACTCCAGAATTCCTTTTCTTTCCTTTTCTTTTTTCTTTTTTTGATTAATGTATTGGAAATAGACATCCTTTAATTATATGTCATTTTAGCAAAGCAATATATTTGAAAATAGCATTTAACATTATGACTATGAAACTAACATATTTTTATCAAATTTTAAACCTTATGCCAACGTCGAAATAACAATTGTTATCAAAACTGCTGTTGAAATAACAGTTATAAAATCTTAGTGCTACTTTATATTATCTAATTAGCATATTTTAACTGAGGCTATTTTACGAAATTACGTACATTTGATAAAAAAAACCTTTAGCAATATAACACCGTGAAATTATCATGTTATAATTTTTATATCTCTTGTGAAATTGACGAATTTCAAACAAAGAGACCTAAGCTAGGTTTTAACTTTTAAAATATAATTTTTTCAAACACGATGTCTTTAAAATACCGACGACATTTTTTACGATAAAGTTAGGGCCGTTTCTACCATTAGGCCAGAGTAGGCGACTGCCTAGGGCGGCAAAATAGCGTAAAAATTTTAATTTTAAATCAAACAAAGAAAAAATTGAGCAAATGAGGAGAAAAAATGAAAAAGAAGAAAAATTAAAACATATAATTGTTTTCAAAAGCATACGGGACAATTACTTAAAAAGTCTTTACTTTGACGAATGTAAAAATGTTTGATGTGTTTCATTGTCTAATTTTGCACACGGATTCTTTTATATCTAATATATTTAAGCCTTCTAGCTCTGATAATACAACGTTGTGTTTTGAAATATTACTCTCTTAATGTCTCAGTTTTCAAAAATATAAAATATTGAAATTAAACGATTATAACATGTAGCAATTGTTTTACTATTCACAATATTCTAATATTACAAAATAACTAATATAAGTTTAAAATATAAATATAATTAACGGGTTTAATGATTAAAAGTATAATAGAACATTTACGTTGTTGTACCGCTGGATGTTGGTTGGGGTAGAGAGGGAGATATAGGCGAAGCATTTTTCAATTCACGCCTAGGGCGGCAAAACACCTAGAAACTGCTCTAGATAAAGATTTGAATCTCGTTTTCAAGAATGATTCGGTAAATTAAAGTTCCGGTAATGGAAATTTCCATTGGAACGTTAATTTTTGGAAATTTCTTTTGCGTATATTGTATAATTATTGTATAATATACGCAAAGTTTTATTTTCCAGAAAGAGCCAAATATCCACCATTTTGGCACTATGATTAAGTACATGATGGTAGAGATGATAAAGTTCTATCTATTTGAATGTGATTACCGATTACAGAGTAACAACGATGCTGCGCTTGTTACTCTGTAATCGGTGCTTCTTCCAATGCATCGAAAAATATGAAAATATCATTGAAATATGGTAAACTGACCCCGGTATTTCGACGCCTCCCGTCAGAAACGGAAAAGAGCGAGTTGTCAACGTATTCTTTAAGCATAATACATTGACGTCCTTCAACGACAAGAAGTCAACGGTAAAAGAAAATGTCACATCAAACCGACAGCTGAGAATAACATGATGCATTCGGAAAATAGCACTTCACTCTTTTGAATTCACGCTGCACCAGTGCTATTTATGTATGCTTAAAGTGTTTGTGTTGGTCACAAGAGTTCTGTACTTGACTTTTTTTTACCGCCCTTTCTTTCCCAACTGAAAAGGACACTTTCTTGACCTTTCCCACGGAAAGTGATTGCACATTAGCCCATTTCACTAAGTTTCAGACATTTTAATGTTTTTTTTAAAGGTCCTTCGTTTTAAAAACGAAGACGCCTATTTGCCCGTTTTCTTACTCGTAATTAAAAGAAAAATGCTCTTTTTCAGTTTCCTCTCTCTCTCTCTTCTTTTTCTTTCCTTCATTTTTTCCACTCTTTCTTTATTTCTTGAATAGATAAAAAACATTTACTATTGAATCAAAACAAGAGAAGAAGAAAATTATTTAAATTTTTGGTGAACGAAGTGAAAAAAATTAGAAAAATCTTCACGAACGGTGTAAAAGGGATTACACAAAATTAGATGAATAATTTTGGATACGCAGCGAAGAAAACTACTTACAGCTAGAAACTCACAAGATCGACGTAAGATATGGAATTTCTTGATCAGCACTCTCTTTGAAAAGTACAAGTTATATGTATTGTCAGTATAAATAACTTACAGCTATATACATATCACTCGTATGTGATTAGCACCTTACGTGTTCCAAAGGGTAAAAATATAATAAAAAAAATAATCCATAAAAAAGGAGGAACTGCATCATAGGCATATGCAGAAATTTCATAAAGGGGGGGCGGTTACAGAGCAACAACTCATCTATTCCTACGTTAAATATATAAAATTTCATTGCAATGGGGGGGCTACAACCCCCATCAGCACCCCCTCTGCTAGTGAACTGCACAATCAAAGAAAGCGTTCTCTTACTACACTGAATATTTGCACAAGGAGACAGCCCCTCCTCTTCACGAGAAATGAATTCGATTCGACTAATCTGTCGATTCCTTTTAACCTTGTTACCCCTTGTCGTGGGGTTGTTCACGCCCATGGCCCCTCAGTTATAGAACCTTTGGTATATAACCAACATAGATATATATATATATATACATGTCTCTCTGAGCACATTCTATTCTAAGCTTATCTCCCCACTTCTCAATGAAAAGGCGGGTTTCAAGTGGCCGGGGACTGTCGGGTAGATTTGATTCTGGGGGACAAACCGCCACGGTAGAGGGTTACTGCTTTCGTAAGGCGTAAATTTTGGCGAAATTTGGCCAAGTATCAAAAAAGTTTTTAGACCTGAATCCATAGGCAAATATTCGCATGTGAATATTAAATTAAAGCAATTAAAATATACGCGAAACCCGTAGGTTTTAATTTAAGTATATGTGTCTCCTTCCCCCATTTTTTGTCTTAATTACTGCTGGATTTCAAACATTTTTTAGAACAGCTGCTGGATGGAAGAGCTTCCCCCAAAACCTCATCGTATCACAGTTACTTACCATCCATGTAATTTTAAACTATTTGCTATTTTCTTCATTTACTTATCATTTCTACCTCTTCATTTACTTATCATTTCTCCCTCTTCGTTTTCTTATCATTTCTGCTTCTTCATTTACTTATCGTCTCTTACCTCTTCATTTACTAATTATTTCTACCTCTTCGTTTGCTTATCATTTATACTTCATTATATTATTATTATTATTATAAGTACTTATATTACATTTATATATATTATTATTACATTTATATTATTATTACATTTATATTATTATTATTATTACACTATTATTATTATTATTACATTTATATTATTATTAAGTATTTATATTATTATTACATTTATATTATTATTATTACATTTATATTATTATTATTACATTTATATTATTATTATTACATTTATATTATTATTATTACATTTATATTATTATTATTACATTTATATTATTATTATTATTATACTACATTATTATCATTATTACATTTATGTACATTTTTTATTACATTTATATTATTATTATTACATTTATGTACATTATTATCATTATTATTTATTATTATTATTACATTTATATTACTATTCACTTATCATTTCTACCTCGGCATTCAGTGAAGTACAGGCGTGTAAAACAATTCACTGATTCGTTCCACGGTTTTGCCCATTCATCATGAACGAGCACCTATAATTGAACGATTTCGCGCTGCAACAGTGAAGATTTTAACAACACCACAAACTGTTTTTTTAAAGTAATTGCCAGTTGAAATTGGAGGATAAAAATACGCTTAAAATTAATTTGTAATTAACAACAGTTTTAATTTTTGCTTTATTATAACTATACTTATACTGTAAGAATATTACTGTTTACAGACCATTGTCCCCCTGTTAGTTTACTAGTCATTTTATAATACGCTATGTATATTTGCCATTTCTCAGCAGGGTACCCACGGCCTTGGAAAACGCGGAATGGTCAAGGAAAATATTCCATAAAGGTCGGGGGAAAGTCAGGGAAAAATGGGATTTTTTGGTCAAACTTGGAAAGGTCAGGAAAAACCTTATTAACCTTTGTTTTGTATAGTTAAATCTCGTAAGAACGTGAAGCCATTTTCCCCACAAGCAAAGTTCAGTTGAAAGTTGCTTGTTGTTGATCAAGGAATTTTGCCAGGGAAGTCGGGAAAATCCGGGGAAAGTCACAGAAAATCCTGAAAACGTTGGAAAAATCCTGAGAAAGTCGAGAAAAATCTTGAAAAAGTCGGGAAAAATCCTAGGAAAGTCAGGGAAAATCCTTGAAAATCAGCGAATTTTCTTCCCCAACGTGAGTGGGAAACATGTCTCAGGTTATCAATACCATTAGCAATACTACCGTTTCCGTCAGAAAAGTTTAATAGTTTAATTAAATTATTTTGCCATTTGAATCCGCTTAGTTTGATATATCAGCCAAATCAGTTTCAACGTCCTTTCATCAAGTCATTTGAACTATCAATTCAATCTAGTTTTTCATCAGGTTAGTTTAATTGTCAACCAAGTTAAATTAATTATAAATTATGTAAACTTAATTGGCAGTTATTTCAAGCTAATTTAATTGCCAGTTATTTCAATCTAATTTAATTGCCAACCAAATCAATTTCTTTTTCAGTTCAATCAAGTTTGTCAGTTCAATTTTCATTTTAGTCAGATCAATTTCTCTCTAATATTTTTCCTATTCGCCTACCCAAAAGCGAAATTCAAGTAACAGCTGTTTATTTAGACTATAATTTGTTTAATTAATTAATTTAATTTATCATATTGGGTTAATTAATTTGAGCTATATTGATATTTTGGATCAATAAATTCATCGAAAATAAATGAAATGATTTCCAGTTTTTTATCATTAACCGCAAAAAGTACATGAACTTTCTTATTTTAATACTAAAAGCAATACATATTTTCTATATTTCGTTGTCAAATAAATTTTCCCATTTCATCGTTCATTCCTGACAATATTTCGTCGCCAACTATAAGATTTTATCGCCAAAGCTGTTTACAATATAGCACGCCAGGAGGTGAGTCGAAAGTTCAAGTCGATCTATTCATTGAAAGCACATCAGACCCCCATTTGACAGGAACCTCTAACGAAACCTCCTTCCCCACACCAATTCAAGCTCAAGCCGCTGAAATTTCCATCAATTTAAAATCGATTACCCAGAGATAATATGCTCTGAAAATCGATTTCATCAAATTAAAGTATCGTAAATAAGCTAAAATAAGAATTTCTTGAAATTGATATCAAAAGGGGGAAATGAAATATGTTCAAAGGGAAAAATAAAGAACTCGGAGCAAATATTAGGGATTTTCACACGGATGGGGAAAAATGAATTTCCCTTTCATAAATAGACTTAATTTAACTCTATAACTACAATTTCTATCTAAAAACTGAGAGCACGTTTATAAACAGGAAAAAATATCCGGGAAAGCATATGTGAAACTGGCAATAATCCTGCTATTTTCAAACTTCTAAAGTCGCGCTTAAATTTCGATCTTATGTTTGAATAAAGCAACTCGTTTTATTTTGCAAATGTCGAGTAATGCGACAAAAATTGAAAATTTCTCCCTGTACCGAGATCCGTGAGGAAGGGAGTGAGATGGGGATCCCGTTGGTGCTTGGCTCTGTAATTGAACAGGCCTTAAAGTTTAGCCGCTTTGCGAAAGCGACGGTTTTCGCGTTGTGTCAGTTGCAATTTCAACTTTTCGAGAAGTTGACTTTGATCGTCGCTTCTGTAAGCTTTCGGAAGATAAATTTCTTCTGGAAAGAAATCACTTCAGAAATAAAATAGCAAGCCACTGCCTAAAAAAGTAATTGGACAAAATAGACACAAAACTGACTCTGTTACACAATTTATTACGTCGGAGATAATGGTTTCGACAAAAGTACTTCGACTTCCTCAGAACAAATATGTGAAATATTTCACGCGTTTGTTTTGAAGAAGGCAGACGTGTCTTCCCCAAAAAAAAAAAAAAAGGGGGGGTTGAGAAGGGTGGCCGTCGAAGGTGGCACTGTAATCCCAGGATAGACGTGTTTCTGCTGAAATACAGTAGACTCTCGCCAATCAGGCCCCCGTCTATGACGTAAAAGGAGCGAACTTAGGTTTCCATATGACGTCACGACCGAGAGAATAAAGAATTAAGTTTTCTTTACGCGCTTTTAATAATCCGGTACTCCTCCATGCAAGGAGTGGCCGGATTAGGGAGTGCCTTTACTGTAATTGTCATCGATATAATAAAGTGTGTAACTGAGGGATTTTTTATATAATGCGAGTAAATGTCATATCACTGGTCTGAATACGAATGAAAAAGTAAAGAGGAGAAAATGGAAAGAAAAATAAGTAAACCAGACAAGTAAAATAGGAATAAGGTGGCAAAAGCAACGAAAGGAGGAAAATCAATCAGAAAAATTTACAAAAATAAAAGGAAAATTAAGTAAAGAGGAACAGAAAAAAGGATCAAAATGAGCAAAACTTCACTTTACGAAAGTAACGAAAGGAGGAAAATCGATCAGAAAAAGTTACAGAAAGGAAAATTAAGTAGAAAGGAATAGAAAGAGAATTAAAATGAGCAGAACTTCACTTGACGAAAGTAACGAAAGGAGGAAAATCGATTAGAAAAATTTACAGAAATAAGAGGCCAATTATGTAGAAAGCTAAGTAAAACGAAAATTAAGTAGAAAGGAATAGAAAGAGAATTAAAATGAGCAAAACTTCACTTGACGAAAGCAAGGAAAGGAGGAAAATTGATCAGAAAAATTTACAGAAATAAAATGAAAATTAAATAGAAAGGAATAGAAAGTAAGTTAAAATGAACAAAACTCCACTTGATAAAGAAAACAGTAGTCCTCTAAATTTTACGAAACTTTTCTTACTCTGTTGGTAAGTTTTGCTTATTTTATTCTCGTACTATTTCTTTTTAATTAATTTTTATTTTATTTAGCTTTCTTCCTTTTGTTTATTTTCCTTTATTTTCGTAAGCCTTTTTAATCTGTTTTCTTCCTTTTTTCACTTTTACTATTCTTATTCCCATTTTACCTTTCTACTCTACTTATTTTCCTCTCTATTTTCTCTTCTTTCTTTTTACTTTCGCATTCAGAACTGTGACACAAATTTTACTCGTTATGGTAAGCCCTGATTACGATTGACTACTACAACGATTGACTATTCTTTTGCGAGTGATTTTTATGCCCGTTTCATCGAAATCGTTTTGTATTCAAAATAAAGCTTTTATGGAAGAGAAATTAACATATAATGAAGAGATGAAATATATTAAGTTCAATTGGAAATAAATGAACGTTGAAAACGTTTATTTGTTTTCAGTTTCAAGGATTCATCGTGGATTCTTCAAGAAGTCTTCATGGATTCTTCGAGGAGTCTTCACGGATTTTTCAAGAATTCATCGTGGATTCTTCAAGAATTCTTCATGAATTTTTCAAGGATTATTTAAATAGTCTCCATGGATTCTTTAAGGATTCATCATGGATTCTTCAAGAATCCTTCATGGATTCTTCAAGAATATTTGCTGGATTCAAGCTTATCCAAAATATTTTCAACGCGAAAGAGTGTTTTAATTATTATATATACTGAAGACCCACCACATTACTTATTATATGTGATTTCCACATTTGAGAAAAATTCATTTTAATTAAAATTCACCTTTTGTAATTAAAAACGAGCTTTTAATTAATTATATTATGTTACGAATATTTAACTTCCGATAAATAACCACACTCTAAGTTTTAATAAACATTTCAAATAACCTTAAAGGCACAATCGATTAAGGGAGAGGAATTAGACATAGTTTAGTATAGGTATTTGGGTGGCCATTTTGACAGGACGCTACCTAACGGCTGTTTGTTGAACTACCCATCTGTATCCAGACAAAATATTTTCCACGCTGGTTCGTCACTCCATCGAAGTTAACTTACAATAATGAGCTTATCATCGGCCAATGAGGCGACTGTGATAAAAAAAGAGGGGAGGGACCAAAAAAAAAAAGAAATTCGTTCCCGACCATATGCCGGGAAGGGCCATCTAATCCGAAATCCAAACCGACTGGAACAGTTCTCACAATAGGGTCTCATCAGCAGCTCAATGGCTGACACCGGTGCTTTTGTATACAGCAAAGCTTCAGCGACTCAGGACCTCTTCTAAAATAGCCGTCAATGAATCTGTAATACGGGCCGTATTCGGGGGGAAAGGGCAAAAATTCAATTTGTTTTCGTCATCAGTCCTCTGTATTACAAAGAAGGGGGATATATAAACATTGAATTTAGAATGAGGGGTTTACTAAGTTTGCGTGAGCTTTCTCTGAAATTGGCAATAAAGGGGAGCGTAGGACGAAAATGTTCGCTAAATCCGTACCGGAATTAAAATTTCAAACCTTGAAAATGAAGCTTGTACGGGGAAGATATGTAATATGCATACAATGAATGCTTTGAATCTTCTTAAAATTTTATGAAAACTTATTATGTAGCCCAGTATTGGGTTTAGGAAATTGCCGCCCGCTTCCTTCTCTACCAAGAAAGGAAAGGGTGCTTTTAAAAAAAAAAAAAAATCGTAATTTTAAATTTTTATATGTAAAGATGATTTTTTACATAATTATTTAAACGAGTACTTTGACTAATAATTTCATGTAATAACTGATAATTTATTTTTGGATTCTCTGCAATTGCCCCTAGGTGTGTGCAGCTCCAGACAATAGTTAATTGCCTAGGGGGGCCTGGGACTCCTAAGTTCTTCTCCCCCACTGTTTTTGCAATATTAAAAAAAAATCATTTGCCTATATAATTTCCGACTCTATATATAGCACCGAAAATGAATTAAACCTGTTACATTCTGTCTTATATATTGAATAATTTTTGACTCTCTTTAAGCCGAAAAGTTATTAAATGTTTGTTAAGATGGTTGATAAAAAAAGAAGTGGGGAGAGAGCGACTTCAGGGGCCCCGCCAGGAGCCTAGGACTCTAGGTAGAAATGCGGCGCTAGGTATGTGCCTTGTGTGCCTGCCTAAGAAATCCGCCATTGATAGAGCCAGGTGAATTTCAACGTGTGTGAAAGAATGAGCATTGAGAAGAGCGTACGCGGTGAAATATAAAAAATTTTAAGCTCCTGGACACATTCCTCTACGTTTTGGGCTTTGAAGACTCAAATGATTACTTACATGTCTCTAATGGAAATTTGTTAACGACATTTCTTGTGTATTCTGGTTATGGGGCATCCTGTCTGTCTGTTCGTAATGCCACGAAAGAAATTCTCATCTATTTATTGAGCCTTAAACGAACCAAATGCTTTCTTTCTTTCTTTCTTTCTTTCTTTCTTTCTTTCTTTAATTGGCCATTTTATCCCGTATATATATTATCTCTTTTAACATAGACTATCAGGTATTTTTTTTATAGTCTATTAGCTATCTCTTTACAAGAAACTAACTTTACTCGCTCTTATTAACAATCTTTACTATATAAGATTATATTTACTATAAAGGTAAAGGAAAAAGAAAGTCCTCTTTGAAATATTTGACCGAAAAAAACACCATAGCAATTTTTGTCCAGCCCCTTAAATAACAATCGTCGGTCTATGTATTCAATGTATACTCATTCGTGCCCGTAATCCTTGATTTCAATTTGCTTGGGATACTAAGCCCACGTGTCACGGTTCGTTTGCTGCCGTAATGCCTAAGTATTGGCAGAATGTAGCACATAGTCGCCAACAAAAACGAGATACGCGATCACCCCCGATGTTGCCATTCAGAAGACCTCAATCTCTATAAACATATGCAAATGTCGTCATTTGTGAGAACTACCCAACCAATAGATGTTCTTTCTGTTTGTCTACTTTTTCCCGCCAAAAAAGCAGAGTTTGGATACCAAATAGTTATTCGGCGGGCTTTTCTCCCCATCTTCTTTGACAAGCATTTCATTTTTTTTTTCTTCGAGTCGGCACACGCTTGAAAAATGCATTCACTGTGAATATTTTGTGCCACAAATGGAACTGTGAAACTCGGTTTATAATAATAATAAATGTATTTATTTGTCACAGTCGATGTACACAAAAATTACACAAAGTTACGAAAATTACTCAAAAATGAACAGACATTACAATACAACACACTTATTGTCACATATTAATAATAAATTATCATTTTTCCCCATAAAGGATGCACTATTAATGTACACATTTTGCCATTAATATAAATTTAGCAAAAAGAAA
>QLNU02014802.1:162919634-162954132 GCA_006491805.2 Dysdera silvatica | reverse complement strand
TGGCAACAATTGAGGTTGGACTATGTGACAACATTAATCACAGTTAGTTCATTGCGGCACAAGCAGCAACTTAATCAGAATACATACAAGTCCCTTAAACTTAATAATGGTATGAATCATTTCCACAAATGAAACAGCATTTGACACTGTCACATTGTGACATAATCCCAAGGGAGCCACGCTTACGCTTTTAAGACATTTTCAACCTGAATCCATCATTACCTGCGTACAGCTTTGTTAATAATGGGTATGAGTCAAAGTATCAAATGTGGGCAAAAAAAAAACGACAAGGACTGTATAGAGTAATGAGTAGCCTTCCCATTCATGGAGTCACAAAGCATTCCAATTTCTAAAGATTTCGATTAGGTTTGGAAATGGTCTCTAATAATTTTGCCACGATGAAAAGGGTTTTCATAAGTGGTTATAAAGCTTTAACTTCCAGCAATGGGAAGCATATAGATACGACTTGGTTCCAGTTGAGCTGCTTTGCAAGTTCCTTTATGATTTCCCGTGTTATGTGCGTACATTCTGTAAAGCTGATACTGAGACAAAGGCTTTGAAACCGGTGTTTATCGGCGAAGACGGTAATGGGCCTCATGCAGAAAAGGGTGGGACACAGTAATGGAAAGCTATTATTAATATTATTATTATTGTTACTCTAGGAGGGGGCGAATAAAATCTAATTTAAAATATTTCATGGTACATTCATCAACCGCTCTTAAATGATGCGAGATAGATTAAACCCCTCGATCTAATCATGTAGAATAGCATCTAGAACATTCCAAACCTTGATATGAATGGATTCTGCCGAAACTACGCAAAGTTAAATAAAAGAACTTTTTAAGCAACGTTATACATATGTACAGAACGAAATTTTAATCATACAATGAACGTTTCAACCAGGCTTTGCTGGTATTCTTCAGGAAGTCGTAAACAAAGCCGTGTTGCCACTTCTTTGAAGCGCTGTTACCTAGCCGGGGCTAAAGATGTAAAAAACCCGGGAATTTTGGACACATTGGAAACTTTGATGGGAAGAAACCAAGATAGCTAGAATAAAGAAGGTATTGCCATCCGCACCTTTCTCCCTATTGGTCGATTGGACACAATCAACCAATAGGAAGAAAGGTGTGGACGGAACTACCTTTATTCCAGCTATCATGGTTCCTCTTTCCATCAAAGTTTCCAGTGTGTCCAAAATTCCCTAGTTTTTTACATCTCTAGCCAGGGTGTCTGTTGACGTGGATGCATGAAGGGTGGCCGTAGTGGGTAGCTTGTCTAAAAAACAACGTACTATTTTGATCATTCACACGGTTAGATTTCGTTTTATATGCATATATAACATTGTTTAAAAAGATCTTTTATATTCCAAACCTTTCCGGCTTCATAACCGTTCACACATAATTAACGATGCTAAATCCACATTTTAAGCGAAGGAGGAAATATCCATCATAGCATGAGCTACGGCACTGTGGGCCATGTTGACCGGCAACGTCTTGGTCTGAGAAGGTATGCTTGAAACAGAATCCATAGATAGATGCCTATTCCCCAAAACGGCTGTACTTAAGTTGTTTCCAGAAATGAATGTCTTAAAAATATTCTTTTTAAATAGCATATTCTCCATACACCGTGTTGAGAAAAGTATACCTACACCAAAATTGACATGAAATAGCCGTTGGGCTTGTGCGATTGGATAAATACATCTTTGTTGCAGTGACAGCAGCCGCCATTCTAGCCAATCTTTTCAAATGTTCCAGAAAGACAGTGCAGAGTTGTTTGATTATTCCTCTTGGAGATAGCCGGCAGATTTGCCGGAAGAGCAGGGTCTTGCTGGCCCAGGTTGGATGCGATGCCCTGAGGCACATTGAATAAATAATAAATAAATATTTAATAACCAAAATGTAGTACGTTTTTAATTGGATATGTGTATGTTATTTTCCTATTCAGTTATATTCCTGAAAATTACTTAATTAAACTTATCGAAAGCAAATTAAACTTTTAATACACACATTCTCCTATTTTAAGGCAATTTATTGGGAAAAGTGTCAGAAATGTCAAGCTATTACTAAACTTGTCTTTTTTATATTAAAAAACAAACAAATAACCGTGAATAGAAGATGATTAACATTTTTAGGTTCAAGGTATGAAATTTCTTGAAGATAGATTTTATATTTACAAAAGTTGGATTTGTGGACTAATAGGGGTATGTGTATACGGAAGTAGACTTTACTCGCCATACAAAAGCGGTATTCGCCCACCTCAATAAAAAACCTAGGGACCTTGACCCTCATTAGTCATTAAACTCTTTTGCACAACTTCGGTTCAGAAAATCTTAAAGCAATAGTCATGAAAAATAATCGCTGTTTAAAAACATTTAAACTGCGATTTTTCTATAAATTTTAAACTAATAATTTTACTAAAAATGAAGCATGAACACGTTAAGGATTATATAAAAGCTAGTCCATCATGAGTATTTTATAAATAGAAAGTCATTTTTAAGAATGAACTTGTACAATGGCTAATACTTGATCTTAATTAATTTTAATTATTTAGAGGGGGGGGATCTAATGGACCTGTCCCCGCCCCCGAAACTAAATTTTTAATGGGACTTGGCTACGGCTTGCATGCTGTAATTGTATCGATACATGCTGTAAAAATTTTTGAACCCCCCCTTGAAATTAAATCCTGGCTACGTTCTTGCTAGGGGCATAGTAAGAAAAGCAGGTCTTACTCACCAACTGCAAAATTCTAGTTGCCAATGGTGAATGGGCCACATTTTCCTGTTTAGCTCTCATAAATGAGAATGTAAGTAAATTTTCGTTAGCTTGTCGCTAATTCAAACGCTACACCGCATAACTCGTCATTTTGCAAAAGTGGAAAAAGTTGAAAGAGACATAAATAACTGCATAACTAACAATAATAATAATTGCAGCACGTCCTTAAGTGTCTATGAAAAATTTAGCTATAAGCGACATACAAAGAATTGAACTATAAGCTACATACAAAGAATTGAACTATAAGCGACATACAAAAGAATTGAACCATAAAGAAATTAGCTATTAATTTTGACTTCAAAGAGTAATTCAAATTCAATTTGAAATCTCTACTTTATTTATTCTTCATTTCTAAAGTCATAATAACAATATACCACGTAACTATAAATGATAATATAGGCAAATATATATATTAAAAGTACATCATTTAGTCTCTACAATGAAAGGTCTCAAGAAAATATCAGCGAGGATATGTACCTGGAACCTTAACATTATATGTGTGTCTCTTTTGCAAGGGGGAGGGTGGGAATGGTGGCCGCCGAAGGTGGCGGCGCTGTGATCCCAGGCAGGACGCTTGAACAGCGCAATCAGCCGCCGAGGCGGCTGAGGGGGAGATGGATTGCCGATCAACACCCCTTAACATTATAATCTGATTCCAAAGATGGGTACAGCCAATTGGAAATCACTCACCTTTTTAATATATTTTTTCCTAATATTTTATTTTTAGTTTCCATTACCCTATATCCAATATTTTCTTAGACTTTTTTAAATGTTTCTTTACTTTTCAATTTTTTGAATTCCTCTGGTAGTTCATTCCAAAGTTTTGCACCTTTTTAATTTACATTATTCCTTCCTACTTCGGTCCTTACTTTTGGAAGTAATAGATCATACCCGTAAAGAAATTGACTATAAAGCAATTAAATAATAAAAGAATTTAACAATGGAGTTTTTAGAAAATAAACATGAAAGTGATGGCGATGAAAGCGACAAGGGGGAAATTCCTCTACCATCTAATAAAATACAAATTCTTGAGGGCTTAGAAACAATTCGACATCATTTTACATCAGTTCAATTCACTAAAGATAATGAATTTAGAACATTAAATATTTTAGAGAAATTAAAAAAACTAATTGTACTGCAGACATGTTTTTTTCGATGTAAATAAGAAGAGCACCTAGTACCGTGATAGGCAAGTAGATTATTAGTGTATTATGTAGATTGACTCACGAATGTTCAAATAAAGTTAAAAAGAGTAAAAGTTATCTTTTCGTACAATTTCCGTAATGTATCTATTGGTACCTGTAATGATTAATGTATATTAGTGTTATAAATATCGTGATAAATTGAAAATGTACATGATTATTATCGCAATGCATATTGGGTACCTGTTGCCGTCACCGCCCAGTTTAAATCATAATTTCTTAGTTCCTCGAGTTACGACTTACAGGATTTAGGGGGGCCCCCCTAGGCGGTTTAGAAGATCGGGTCCCCCTTCATCCAACCCCTGTCTACCCAATCAGTTTTCAACAGCTAAAAACTAACGGATTTCCAAACTCACTTTTTGTATAAATCCTCATTTCACATATGCATATATAGCCCTTTAAGGTTTCGATTGTGAATTTTTTTTTAATATAAAATACATATCCCTACATGTTCGTACATTGGTATAAAAGTGTCGGTATATAAATGCAGTTGGACGATGGCAATTTAAACAAGTAGAAATGTAATTATGTTTGTTGTATTATTGAAATTTTGCGTAGGGGGCCTTTTGGGATTCTGGGTCTTTAAGAATTTTCCCATTCCTGTCACTGGCCCTGACGATATCGAGGTTTAACCGTTTCTATCTGCGACATTATTCGTTCCCGCCCCTTCACTCTCCCACTTTTTTGCAATTTTCGCTTTTCGTAATTATAATTAGGCAACGCCAGTGAAGGCTAAATCGTGGTTAGCGAAGTGAATTTTGGATAAACATCTGGCAATGGTCACTGGCGCTGTTGTTTGATAGAGGGTTCTGTATAATGACGTCCGGCACAAAAAAGCTGTACCAATGATTATGTAACGGAAATTTCTATCTATTCCCGTCCACTAATTTCGGCGCATCCCCCACTCATATCTCATTAAACCGTTATTTTTATCCGCATCCGCCAATGGCATCCCTGGCGAACAAAAGCCCGGTAATTGGCAAAAATCGAGGCGCAAAAAACTCGGACGGAATCGCCATTCATTAGCGCCGTGAGATTAGGACTAATCATAGCAGCCATTCAAAAAGGACGGTAACAAAGGCAGCCAATTAGCGACGGCGGGCCATGCGCCGCGCATGCGTAAAAGCGTCCACCCTTTTCAGTTGCCAGATTAATTAAGCTTAAAAAGAAACTTTACGCTCCATCGTTAATGAAAGCAGCCTGCTGGGGTTTATAAATAGGCTTTATTTCAGCTTTAATAAACATTATGATAGTCTCTTTGTGTTGTTCGTCTGGGAATTGTGTTTTTTTTTAACATAAATGCATACAATTATCTGGCAACTTCGAAATGAGTGACGTCATTAAATAAAAGGACCAATAACAAAACTAACCCCTTCTATCCTTAAATTTCATTAACCGCAATTAAATTCCGATAGAAAATATCAAATAATAATTTTGCGAAAATCGAGACAGAGCTGCCTGAATATGCATTTAGCACTAAAAATGGAAAAAAAAAATTCCTCCAATTGCCAAAAAATGTTTCCATGTTTCTACACCTAATCCCATTTAACAACGAAAATTTAATAAAAAGCTTTTTGTACTCCATAACAGTTGTTACGTTTGCCGTATCTGTTCGGAAATCCGGGCCTGGTTACAGTTCTACAAAACTACGTTGCACATATTAAACGAACACTGCACGTTTCAATCTAATGCTTGTCATCAAGGCAACAGAATTAGAGGTAGACTAAGAACTGCACAGAGGACGGGGAAATTAAAAAGTTCTAAACATCATAGACGGGTAGAATTTTTGTGAGGGCCCTAGGTTCTCCATTGGGATTAGAGGAAAGAAGAGGAGACTGGAGAGTTTTGCGTGAAGGGTTACTACTCACGTTGAAGAAACAAATTCCCTGACTTTTCCAAATTTCCCTAACTTTTCTATCAAAATTCCCTGACTTTCCCAAATTTGCCCTAACTTCTCTATCAAAATTCCCTGACTTTTCCAAATTTTCCCTAACCTTTCTATCAAAATTCCCTGACTTTCCCAAGTTTGCCCTAACTTCTCTATCAAAGTTCCCTGACTTTTCCAAATTTTCCCTAACTTTTCTATCAAAATTCTATGACCAATTGCATGAGCCGGTTGAGCAAACCTGGTAGAAAAACTCGGTTGAGGGGAAAAGTGACTTCATATTCATAGGGAATTTAATGATAATAATAAAAAATATTTGAATTAGCTATTCAAAACGAATATTAAGAAGATTTTCCTTTACTTTTCCAGGTTTGACCGAAAAAAATTGTTTATCCCCGACTTACAGAGACGATTTCGAATTTACCGACGGCTCCAGGTTATCTATGTGCATGTGAACTCTGTGCACATGTGTGTGTGTGTGTGTTATTATGTGCAACTGATTAGTTTGAAAGAGAATGAAAGAACGAAAAATACTTCTACTTCCCATTAATTTTACAAGTCATTGTCTGTCGGGGACACAGGGTAAAGAAACAACGTACCTCGTAAGCACATTGATTTTTAGGGACAACAAAGTGCCACACATGTGGCACATTTGTAATGCAAAGATGAGACATTATTTTCGAGACTTTCTTTTATCGCGTCTACCATTCCTGGTCACGTGACTTCCACTTTTAGTGGCATCGCTCATTACGACCATTTGCTTACTGCTAAATCAACAATCATGGAAAAACACAGTCTGCTTACAAATCACATTTATTGAGTTTTTTCAGAAACTTAGAGTTCTGAACTAGATTGCAATAAGTTCTTAGAGGTATAATTCTGTTAATACTACATTGACCCTTGACCTTTCTGCCATTCAATAAGGGTTAAAGGCCATGCTTCTGTAGGCATGTTACTGAAATTTCCAAACGTAAACAATTTACTTCGATTGCAGTTATTCGTTATTGGAGCAATTCTATGAACCAACCTCATTTGTCATCACTTTTGGTAGTAATTCACGCTTATCTGCTTATTACTTCTCTAACCAGGCACAGAAATGCGCCCTGAAACCAATCCGAGGTGAATGAGTCGCAAGATAACTCCATTCTTGAAATATGATTGGTTGGTGTTGATCTTGATTTATTTCTGAAGGTTTTATCCGCAAATCAGATCTTCATTTATCGTAAGTTGAATGATCATTAAGTATGGTATTACCATTTCGTTCAAGTTGATGTCGAAATAACAGTTTGGGTGATACTGTTACTTAATTAATGTAACCAGTAAAAGCCCACATACAGTTTTTTTTGTTTTTTTAAATGTTTCATTTACGAGGATTAATAATTTTGTGTAGCGTGTGCTACAGTTTTTTACCAACAATATGTTAAGACGCAGTATACTTTGAGGTTTCGTAGTTATTCCTAAATAAAATTACAAAACTAATGTTGTTCTAATCCTCTTTCACAACCCATCTCGAAAGAGTCAGCTTAGCTTCTGTTAAATGGCAGAGAACTGTATTAAAGGAAGTAAATTTGTTTTAATCAATCATAAATTGTTTTTATCAATCATTAATTGTTTTTATCAATCATTAATTGTTTTTTATCAATCACTACTTGTTTTAATCAATCATAAATTGTTTTAGTCAACTATAAATCGTTTTTATCTATCATTAGTGGCTTAATCAACCATAAATCATTTCTATCTATAATTGTTTTAATCAATCATCAGTTGTTTTAGTCAATCATCAATAGTTTTCCATAATCATCTGATTTGACGAAATCTCTTTCATACATTGTGTTGACGCGATACGATGGTTATTAACGAATTATTTACAAAAATTACTGTTGAATTAATTCATAGAATACTGTGGTAAAAGATAGATTAATTACATATTCTAAGAGAGCTGAGCCTTCATATATAAATTTCAGATTTTCCAAAATGGAAAAATCGGGTTTCATATCTATAGCATTACTTAGAAAGCATTGATATGAGCGTACCCCATTTAACATTTAAAATACCTTACCGAAATCCGACCATTCAACAAAGAAGAGAATGCATCCACTACGATTGGAACAACTAGAGATTTTTCCCACTAGAATTTTTCTACTTCGATTTACTAATCCTTTTACTTCGTAATTTTTTCCATTTCTTTCATATTTACTCTTTGTCTCCAGGTATTACAATTATTGTTATAATTTACCAAGGTAGTGCCAAAGATTTGGAAAATTACATCTAAAGTATCTACAACAATTGAAAAATTTTCCAATTTTTTTCCAATTTTTTTTTACAAAGAGCGTTACAATAAGTAAACCACTGCATGATTACCAATCCTTTTTCTACATTCTGTCTCCTGATATCCCAATCTCCATATAAACCACTTTCTTTTCAATTATAATTATCCCACACACATTTGTTAGTTAAATCCATAGTGAAAAGATAATAAAAGTATAAAATTTATAATTTTTTTACTAAAATTATTGGTTTGGTTCTAGTTTTAATTGTGGACTTGAAAACTATATCTAGATATATTCATATTCTCTCTCTCTCTCTATATATATATTTTAGATTATTTTCTGTAAGTATTGTTATTGTTGCTAGTATATTAGGCTTGTCTAAAACTACCTTCTCCAGCGTGAAGAACAAAATCTATGTAAAAAAAAAAGATTTAGGACGGTATTGTATTGCTGCATCAACCTAGCATGGCATTTAATTTGAATTAGCTGCCATACTTTAAACAAGAGTAATGTATCAGTTATCTAACAATGGTGAATTTACGAACAAAGAAAGTACAATAATCACAGTCGTTTAATGGAAAAAATACAGAGCAATATCGAAACAGCGCTAATTGAGATGGCGCCAAACAAAATTGAATCTCGCGAATGGAACGTTTGATTGAATATTGTGACTAATGCCCTAAAGCTCTTTGGTTTTGAAGGCAATTGTTGATCATTAAATCCATTAAAAGAATTAAATTATTTTTAATGGGCCTAGGTGAAAAATTTTTTCTTTATTCTTTCTCATTGGAATCTTAGCAGCCATTTACAATCATTGTTCAAACACACACGTGGCGACACACTTTTTTAAATTTTTTTCCCGCCGTTTCCCCCCGAAATTGTTTCGCGGGGAAAAAAACCGAATCGACCTAATAACAATAAGCAGCCGGTCACAATAGCAGCTGATATCAGATCCAATTATCTCTTATTTCTCGAATAGAGGCTGATATCTATTATGGATACTGCGTCACTAAGCTTTCCCAATCTCTATACCTTCCAAACGTCGTTCTCTCAATCCTATATACGTTAAAAACAGGAAATCTCAATCGGAGATAACATCTTATTTCCATCCACTTAGTAAATTTTGCAAGCATCGTGCAGGAGTCAAAAAATTAAAAGAAGTGTTCTTCGGGATACAATATGGAAAAGCATAAAGTTACCCAAACAGCGGTCGGCGAGTTATTTTATATATATATATATATATATGGCCTGCAAAAGGGTTGCTGGTATCTAACTGGAAGGAGACCCACACGCTGAACGTATGTGACGATGTGTGGAACCGGCCAGGCCAGTAACCTAGTGTCCTACCCCGCCTTCAAGTGGTGCAGGCTGAGCTTTCTATTTATGTGGCAAATTAATATTTGCTGCACGGATAGAAAGGCGGAAGGGGAGGGCTAATTCACCAACCCGTCTAGCCAGCGTGGTGAAATTATGGCTAATTCCTCCATTATGTTGACACACCAGAAACCATGGCCCCTAGTCTCCAGGTGCTGGAGTGCTCCTGATCAAGGCAGCGGTCAGTGTGGCATGAAAGCAGGGGGTGCTAAGAATCACTGGAATGGCCCAGGCTGCCGTTTGTTATTGACCTTGGCTACGTTTAATGGACGATCCCTTGCTTCTGAAGCAAAACTTCAGGAATTGGAAGAAGAACTTGACAAGATCAAATGGGACATTGTAGGACTCAGTGAAGTTAGAAGAAAAGGTGAAGAGTTGGTGGAACTTAAAAGTGGACATTTGTTTTATTATAGAGGAACGGAAACTGGAAGAACAAGTGGTGTTGGCTTCTTAATCAACAAAAGAATTAAAGACTGTCTTCTGGAAGTTGAAAGTACATCAGATCGAGCAGCGAGGCTCGTTGTTCAACTAACCCAGCGATACCAACTTCAAATAGTACAGGTATATGCACCAACATCAAGCCATACCGACGAAGAGGTTGAAGAATTTTATGAAGAAATCAAAGAGTTACACACCAAAGGGAAACAACATATCAAGCTCATCATGGGGGATTTCAATGCAAGAATTGGACAACAGGAACAAGGAGAGACATCGGTTGGTAAATACGGATATGGGGAAAGGAATGAACGTGGCGATCAACTCATCGAATTTGCAGAAGCTGAAAACCTTAGCATCATGAATTCATTTTTTAAGAAGAAACCGCAAAGAAAATGGACATGGAAACACCCAAATGGGGGAACTAGTGAAATTGACTATATCCTGGCAAACAAGAAATCAATTATTGAAGATTGCAGTGTACTGAACAGATTTAATACTGGAAGTGATCATCGAATGGTGAGATGTAAAATGCACTTAAATACTAAATTAGAACGACAGAAGCTCATTAGGAAACAAGTAAGTAAGAGGGTGGATTTAAAGAAATTAAAAGAAAATACCGAGGCATTCAAGTTGGAATTAAAAAATCGCTTTTCTGCACTGGAAGGACTTATTGATGAAAGTGATATCTCAGAAGCAAATGAAAACATTGTTAAGACAATAGTTGAAACTGCTGGGGAAATTGGTGGTGTAACCTGTAAAAAGCACAATAGCAAATTATCTGAGAAGACGAAACAGCTCATGAAAAGGCGAAGAGATATGAAGGTGGACAATCGAAATACCAGTTCCAGGATTGAGTACATAGAACTTTGTAAAACTCTGCGCAAAAGCATGAAAGAAGACATAAGAAAATTCAATTGTGAGTTAGTAAGGAAGGCCATTGAAAATAACAAGAGCCTTAGGGTTGTTAAAGGAAGTTTATCTGTTGGGAAGAAACACATCATTGCATTAAAAGGAGAGGATGGCACCGTAACAAGAAATAGGGAAGAAATACTTAGAAGAGTTGAAGAATTCTACAAAAAACTATATGAAAGTAACAGTGGATTAAACGAAGACACTGAAATAGTCGAAGGAACAGCTCCTAAAATCTTAAAAGAAGAAGTTTCATTTGCAATAAAAAGTATGAAGAAAGGAAGAGCCCCTGGCGATGATGGTATTACATTAGATATCCTAAAAGAAGCTGGAGAATATGTAGAAGACATACTTGCAAAATTCTTTACCAAATGTCTTAACAGCGGTAACATACCAAACCAATGGGATTCTGCAACAGTAATTCTTTTGCATAAAAAAGGTGATAAAGAGGATTTGAAAAATTACCGACCAATTAGCTTGTTACCTGCTATTTATAAAATCTTCACAAAAGTGCTAACACATCGCCTGCAGAAAAAATTAGATGCAGCTCAACCAAGAGAACAAGCTGGATTTCGAAGTGGATTCAGTACAGTGGACCATATTCAAGTATTAAGAGAATTAATTGAAAGAACACATGAATATGAACTTCCATTGTGTGTTGCATTTATTGACTATGAGAAGGCCTTTGACTCTATTAAAACATCAGCAGTCATCAACTCTTTAAGATCAACAGACATTGAGGATGTGTACATTGACATGGTGAAACGTGTGTATAAAAATGCAAGTGCAAAATTTCGGTTACATAAAGATACCAAAACTATCAAAATTGGTAAAGGTGTGAGGCAGGGAGATACCATTTCTCCAAAACTTTTTACTTCAGCTTTACAGATGATTTTTCAGCTGATAAATTGGAATAACAAGGGAATAAAAATAAATGGTGAATATTTAAATCATCTGCGGTTTGCTGATGACATTGTTATTTTTTCAACGAACCCATTAGAACTCCAAGACATGACTCAACAACGGCTCAAAGGCCACGCCTTTGAGCCGTTTGACAGTGGTTTTCGGGGGTTTCGTCGAACGGTTTATTGGCGTTTCAGAAACATTGTCTTGCAGATCTTATATATTGTGTCCGGCATGCGTGTATAACTGTTCCCTTGAAAAAGATTGTACATGCATGCATAGATGCAATATATTGTCATATAATTTCAATCTTCACTCTCGTCACTAGCCCGTTATTATTAATCGTAAAATTGTCTATTCATTTATACTTTCACTACACAGGAATGTATATTTTGTAATTGTGGTATGATGTACATACATTTACACCTATTAATAACCTTCATTTACTCGCTTGATTTTCTACATTTTGATTTATATTTATATTTACATTATCTACTATTTCCTATTTATATATATATATATATATATACAGAGGTCACCGGGTACCCTGTGCCCCATTTGCTGCCCTGCTCCCTTCATCCTGGCTACAGGCCTGAAGATAGACCTGACAAATAGCAAAAATTTGAAGATTTGTAATGCAAGTTAGACCCCGGAAAGTTGGTAATGTAAAATCTCGAAAAAAGTAAGCGTTTTACAAAAAAAATGTTTGAAACAAAAATTGCTTGTCTTGAAGTGGAAAGGCGTTTTTCACTCCGTTTTACTTAGGGGGTCGTTTTCAAGGATATTTGGTCAAACTCTTTTTTTTTTTTAAGAGAAAAACTATATTTTTTAATTTTTATTATTCTTCGTAAAAAAATAAGCAACTTTTGTTAAAAGCATTTTTCTGATTTAGCGCCCCGTTTCCGAGATATTTCAAAAATAAGCTTAAATAAAGAAATTCATGCTATATCATAGAACACTAATTTAATATTTAAAAAATGAAAAAAATTAAGTATGCAGTAGTTGGGGAGGCATTGTACACACAAATAAATATGATTCGTTGATAAGTCATACAATCGATTTATATTCCATAGAAAAATGAGATATTGCACATGGTGCTAATTGCTACCGAGGTAAAACAACCGATTGCTATCAGCATTCAGCCTTTCTTCTACTTCCATCATACAACCGTAAATTTAATACAAGTCATTTAAAAGTTAGCACTTAAGTGTTAAGATAAATTAGTTTATTGAGTTTCAGCTTTTTGTGCATTAAAAATGAAGTATCTATCTGTCTGTGGAGGAAAAAGTCGAAATGGTTCTTATTTATGGGGAATCTCAGAAATATGCAACACGCATATAGCATAAACGTCTTTATTCAAGCTTATTTTTTAAATATCTCAGAAACTAAACTCTAAATTGAAAAAATTCTTTCTACAAAAGTTGTTTATTTTTTTTTAAGAGGATAGGGATATAAAATAAAAAATATATGTTTCCCTTTAAAAACAAACAAGTTTGACCTTCAAATGACCATGAAAATGACCCCCATAGATAATGAAAAACACTCTTCCCCCCACTTCAAGACAAGCAATTTTTGTTTCAAACTTTTTTTGTAAAACGCTCAATTTTGAGATATTTCACGTTATCGACTTCCCGTGGTCCATCCTATATGCGTACAATAAAATCATGTTTAAATAATGCACCATATTTTAAATTTAAATAATAAAAAATGAGTAAACCAAAAGCTACATTTAGGAACATAGTTTTGGATGTCAAGGTGGATTTTTATATACATTTCAATTACATAAAATTGTATGCCCTACTTTGGTGTTCTAACGCATTCGCCTATTTGCGGCTGTCTCGGCTTCGACTCTCAACAGGGCCGCAATTAGGGGTGGTGTGGAAGGGCAAACGCCAGGAGCGCAAGCGAAGAAGGAAATAAAATCGGCCGAAATATTTCACAGGGGAGAATATTTCCGTGGTTAAGGGGGGCGCAGTCTGGAAGGTTCTGCTAGGGGCGCAAATCATCTAGCTACGCCAAAAAAAAAGAGCTTACTCCAACTAACTGCTTACCGTAGTTCGGAAGTTGGTCTCCTAGGCTTTAAGAGGTTCGGATTCCTCAGAAAACGGTAGGTCCCCACGCTGCATGACCAGTGCTGTCCTTGCTCGGTAAAACTCCAACAAACTGAATGCCAGATTATTTAAAGTTTCGACCTAGCATTGGACCAGATTATAGAAATTGCACACTATATAAATTCTCGCAGCTGTCTCCCTCCTACTGTAAATGTGGGCTTGGTCGCCAAATTTGCAGCAACCAGAAGCAGGGTCACCCCCTGAGAGAATAATGCGAGTCCCACCTTTCTATAGGATCATGGGCGCACGCATAAAGTTCGTAAGGGGGTTATAGACTCAATGGGGGGTTACAGAGCTACAACTCGCATATTCCTATGTTAAATATACAAAATTTCACCGCAATGGGGGGGTCACAACTCCCATCAACACCCCCTGCGTACGCCAATGTATATAGGATCTCATTGGCTGGCTGTGGGGCCAAGGTTAGAATTACTCGTTAAGTTCTAAATTAAACTTGCCAATACGTCAGTTCAGCGTAGTGAGTTAAGGCCAAATCCGCTACATCTCTTGTGATACCAGAGAGGCCTCCATTCAACAGTAAATCGTTGATAATAATATCTTCTGAAATTGACGAATTTAAGTGTGCATTTCTTGCCTTACTGAGTGTTCAGAAAATTTAAAATTTTCATAAAAATCCTATAAAAATAGAAGTTAAAGTAATAAATTATGATGAAATAATATTTATTTATTTGAAATGTGCATTTTAGCATTTATGTTAGGATCATGCTGCCTCATCAAGACTTATTAGAGAATATGTTCGAAATTATATTCTTGATTATCTTAAAATATATCATTGAGTAATCCTGATTATTCAATAATCTTGATCATTAAATAATCTTGATCATTCAATGATCTTGATTATTCAATATGATCTTGATTATTCAATATGATCTTGATCATTCGATAATCTTGATCATTCAATGATCCTGATTATTCAATATCATCTTGATCATTCAATGTTCTTGATTGTATCATAATGTAGTATTCAATTCTTGAAGAACATATTCAATTCTTAAAGAATATATTATGAAATTCTTGAAGAATATATTATGAAATTCTTGAAGAATATATTATTCAATTCTTGAAGAATATATTATTCAATTCTTGAAGAATACATTATTCAATTCTTGAAGAATACATTATTCAATTCTTGAAGAATGTATTACTGAAGATTATATTCTTGTGTATCGAATTCACTGAAGTGAATTCTTTACCGAAGCTATTATATTAGTGTTTGCTTGTAGATAATCGCTAAAACTTAATCACCTTATAGTCAATAAAAAAAGCCATTTATATCGCCAATTAGAAAGTTATAATAAGACAATGAAAGAAACACCTGCGAGCAAGCGCAAGTCCCTAACAATAATTGGGTTCTTTCAATTTTATTGTTATACATTTGGCTTCTGTCCACTTATTATTGTTTCCAAGGCGGTACATTTAGTAAAATTTCGCCCTGATAGTTAACAGGCTATATTTATTATCAATTTGCCTCTTGCAGCAGGTGGTTAGTGGAGACGTTTGCTTATGCAAATTCTTGCCACTGAATAGGAAGTTGATAACATAGGTAATGCCAATTTCAACCGATTACAATCGACGATAAAAGATGCCTTGAAACTTGATGCCACTTGCACGAAAATTCCGGTCTGCCGCTTCTTCCTTCTTTTCTCCCCCTCCCACAAGATCAGACCCCGTACAAAATTTCAAAAAGTGGTGTTTTTTGATAGAAAAAGGAAAGGTTTTAGTAAAAACCAAATTGTCTTTTATAAGAAATTTTATTTTTCAGTTCATTCATGTTGTTTTAATTGGGGTTAAGGTCTAACCCCCTGCTTGTGAACTTCTGCCCAAGACAAGGTACGGAGGTCACGTCAGCTGAATCTTAGTGGGCATGATATGAATCTGGCGACTGATGAATCGAGAAATGCATGAGACATGATTTGAATCTTGGTATTCTTGATCGTGTGTGTATTTTGGTGGCATGTATATATTGTAATGTACATAAGTGGTTGAATATGTAAATGATTGTATGTGTACTTGTACTTGGTTGCATATATATCTTTGTTATGTTCGTACTTCCTCGTAATTGCATATATCTTGTTCGCAGTTTACATGTGTCTTGGTTGATTTTTTTTTAATGCAATAAATAATCTGAAAATGTTAGTCGAGAAAGCAGCATTATGTTTCTAGGAGAGGACATAAAATCCAAGAAATGAGGAAAGAAACTAGAGGTAGAATCTTCGTTTGAGGATCGGAGCTCTTAACAAGATGTGGCAGAAGGAACCAAGTTGGGTTCTGGTGAACGATGTGTGTTGGTTGCAATTGCATGTATTTTGGTATGAATTGCACGTGTATTGGTCTTGAAGTTTTTATGTCATTCGTCATCTTTAGATTGTTCATTGTGCAAGCAGGGGAGAAAACCTCAGACGAAACGAACTAGCTTTTGATAACAGCAAATCGAATCACAAAGAGTTTATAATAATAGTTATTTTGATTTTTGATTTAAGTGAAAAATCATAAAGCCGCTCAGAATTTTGTGGTGTTGCAAAATGTGCACTTAGCCGACTTATGGAAATAAGCATCTATCAATCAAAATAAATGATAAGCGGAAAGGGAAAATTTTGGGGATTTTTAATAGTTTCGCCCCCATTTCGCACCGCCGTTGAGGACTTGAATTTACTACACGGCATCGCTTTAAGGCCATTCTAGTCTTTTTAAAATATTCGTTATCGAAAATTATGCACACCCTACAAATTAGCTACTTCTTGACCTTTGCAAACGGGTCGTTTAGTCATCAGAGCTCAGTAATTGGTAGACGCGCAGGTGGACGTTTTTGTGTAGGCTGGTCAAGACTATGTTAAACGACCACCTTCCAAAGTGCCCTACATAAGAAGCAGGTAGCAGGTGTCCCCAATTAGGAACCACCCTATTCAATAGAAAATGTGTTTTTTCTTTTCTGTTTTTCATTGTGTCGCGGAATGAGAATTTGTCGCTATTTTGTTTGGCTGTTAATTTTTTGTATCTTATTAAAATGTAGAATTTAATTTGATAAATTTATAAGTTTGGAGAAATTAACTCTACTTTCCTTGGCAGCAAAATTACTCTTCAATTGGGCTACGGTAATTTCTCTATACGTTTAGATGTAGGGATCGTAACTAGGTAAGCTGTGCACGAAAAGACGAAGACTTGATTTTGGAGGAAAATGGCCAATCGTGGGTAATTGAAATACAAACCATAAGCAGCTCATTGTATTAGCATATAATTGATCTTTGCAACCCGATTTTCAGCGTGGAACTGGCTTGGCGTCTTTGATTACTACTCCGTAAATGGAATTAAATGCATGGAGGGAAAAGGTATATTACTGCAAGTAACTTTTAAAGGTGCCAATGCCTTTCACCTATATTCTTAAGGTTATATCATCCACCCACATACTTAAAATATCTCATATACAGTGGAACCTGGTAAGGTGTCCACCTTGGTAAGTTGGCCACCTAGATGAGGTGACCACTTTCGTAAGAGAAAACTGGTAGGAACCTATACCAAAGTCTGTCGTTTATAGTAACCATCTGTCCACGGTGACCATTGCGGTACGATCCCAAAGGTGGTCACTTTAGGCAGGTTCTACTGTATCATTTTTATATATAAATCATGCAAGAAAGACTTGTATTACTTCAGACATATCCATTTTAAAAATATGTCTTAAGGAGATGTCCTCCACCATCATAAGAATTTTGTCCTTTGAAGATATACAAGTTCACAAGGGGGAGTTACAAGTTCATAAGGGATAGTTACAAGTTCGTAATGGGGAGTTACAAGTTCATAGTGGGGCGTTACGGAGCTATGGACTATAGCTCTACATAATTATATGTATATATATATATACGAAATTCGATCACATTTGGACCAATGAGGAAATAAAACTCCTTAAACCATCCCTGAGTATGCCAGTAACTTCAGCCCTGTAAAAATAATTGTGTCATTTCTTTTTACTTCTTTTTTAACACTACTTTGCAGATTTACCACCATTGCTAAAACTATAAGACGTCGGTACATAAAAATACGAATTAATCATCTGCTATTATTCTAATTTCTATATATATATTTTTTTTTTTGCATTCATCATTTTTTAGTTAATGCCGGCTTCTTAGCTTCACACAGAAAATTAAGCCAAGAGTCTCTTATTTGTTTGTTTGTTTTACGGCATAGGAAGAGCGAAGTCCATGCTGCGCCAGGATTTACAGTTTTTCGAGCAAGCCGGGTCCCTTGAGAGAAGGAAACTAACCCCTGGATTCAGGGCCGTCCTTAGATAATGCGGGGCCCAGGGCCAAACGTGTTTCGGGGGCCGAAGCAAAAATATTTTTGGGGAAATTTTCAATATTACAAAAATTTTAAATGTGGGAATCATGCTTCGTGGGGGCCCTAAAAATCGCGGGGACAGGGACATGAGCCGCGCTCGCCCCTGCTAAAGAACGGCCCTTGCTGGGTTACGCTCAGCAATTTTCTGGTGAGAGAATATATTTTGCATTGATTGTGAGTCAAGCGCGTTACCACTACAGCGCCTGTCAAGAACATTAATGCAAAGGCTTTCAGTTCATCAAATAAGAAATAGTGGGAGGATTCGAGAGATTTAAAGATGATTTGAATGGATTGGTATAGTTCGTTCGGTTGAGTTGACGCCCGATCCCGTTAGCAGACGGGTTATTCCATTGCAGTTTAGGGAAGGCCGTCTTGGAGGAACTGGTTTTTCCCGCGCGAAAAACCAGTTTCGGCAAGACGCCCTTCCCTAAACTGCAATGGACTAACCCGTCTGCTAACAGGGTCGGACGTAAAGTCTGCGCGAACGGACTATAGAAGGATCGAATTGATTGGAAAATGGATTGAATGAATCAGTGGAAAAATCGAAATTATGGAAAATTGGAAGGATTTCTTTCAGCCGTAGACTGATACTGGTTAAAAATGGTGGAATTCAATTATAGACGTACGCAGAAATTTTATGGGGGGTGGTTACAGACTTACAACGGGAGGGTTACACAGATATAGCTCCATATATACAGCATATAGAGGCAGTAGCGTAATGGAAACTCTCGAGGCCCATCGCTAGATTTTTTTAGGGCCCCCCTTTACGAAAATTAATTTGTATATGCATATATGAAACAAAAATATAGTAGTGTTGGATTTTCTATAAGAAATTAATCGGCGACGCATTCCGATATTTTAAACAGAACACGTGTCTGTTAGTCACCGCTTCATTGGGTAGGGTTCTGGTGCAAAGCATATGCTATAGCTTCAAAACACGTTTGTTTGTTTGTTTTGTGGTTTTACGGCTCAAAGACTACAATGGTCATGCTGCGCCGGGACCTACTGTTTTCCGAGGAATCCGAACCTCTTATGGCCTAGGGAACCAAACCCCGGACTACAGCTTTAAAACACGTCTAGATTTGATAATTTTCGGACGTTGAGTTCATTTTTCAGTTTTAAAGGCAATGAAAACAGCTAAAGTAAATAAGCGTAATGAGTTTGCCACAGTTGGAAAGCGTTCATTTTATTTTATATTTTACATTGAGATTAAGAAAAATATCCTTATTAACTAAAAAAATTTTATTTTTTTTTGCTTATAAATTTTAGGGAAAATAAACGACGACAAAAGGGGCCTTTTTCCGGGGGGGCTTCCCGCCTTGCGGGGGGTTATCAGTACGCCACTGTATACAGGCCTGTAGCCAAGCCGTGAACGGCAGGGCCTTAGCCCCAGTTGCCCCATCCTTGTGCCGAAGCTGCCCCATCGAGCTATTTATATATATATATATATCTTCTGGTGCCCTGTAACCCATATGCCCTTTGCTTTGTCCCAGTTGCCCCTTCATCCTGGCTACAGGCCTGAGTATATATACAAAATCTAATCGCAATGGGGGATTACAACCACAATCAATCCCCCCCCCGCATTGATGTAGAATAGTTATTATTAATATAATATATATTTATTTAAAATACTTCCTAACTGTCGAAAAAATATTAAAAAACTCATAGAAAAAATGTATACATAGCGCTCTTCCTTGAAGAATTTTCTCAAGATATAATACATATGTAGTCGAATCCGGTTCTAGCAATAATTAGGCGGTAATGCAAAATTTCTGAAGTTCCCTTGCCAGTGCCGAATTAAAAATTTTATGGGCCCTAGACTGTAGGAAGAGAAAGGGCCCTTAAAAAATGTGACCCTTGAGCTATTCAGTCAAAAAACCACGAGTTTAAGGCCCCAAAATCGGAAAGCTCTAGGACCCCGGCCTACATGACCTATACGTAAACCCCGGCGAATTATTTAATTATATAATCAACGAGTTATTTACATGTAATAGTTTATATGGATTATGGCGCCATTCGATTATAGCTTTGAAGTTTTATTTTTCTCACTTTCTTTGACGCTGAAGGACCTTTGCTGTCCTTGCGCCATAAAAAACGCATACGAACTTCAAGCGTTTGAATGTCGTTATAATCCAATTCAACCACATTTATGGTGCGAACCAGCCGTGTTGGATTATGTTAAAAATGTTAGAACTGAACTTATTGAGTTTTCACAATCCGCAAAGGATAAATGCATTTAACGTGACTCTGAGCTGATTGAAAGACCAGACTCACAGCTAGTTTAGATTTCTCAATCTAGTTCATTTTATAATTGAATTGTAATAATGGAAGAAGGCGTGGTAAAAAATATTTAAATAATGTCCTAAATTGCGTAATTGAATAATGCTGCGCTTTTTCAGTTGAGATACATTCGTCACTTTTTTGCTTAAGAATTTGACCACATTCATTTGACACAAATATTTGATTTATGCAATTTAATTTAAATATTCTCGGAAATTAAATTGGCTTCAAGGGGAGTTGTTGCTTCCAATCACCGCTTAGACCAACATAATCAACAAATCTTGACTGGCTGATTAAAGTTTTCTGTAATGTCATTACATATAAAAATATAACCGGTATATATATAAAACAGCGATGTACACCATATTCGCATTATGCAGAAGAGAACTGAAAGTAACGCCTAAACAATGAAATAGCCTCAAAATTTCAACACCACCTTCTGTCTACTACGAAAACTCCCCGGCTAATTCTGTGTCTGTTCGTCGTCCAGTGGCGTAACGGAAAACCTCGGGGCCCCCGCAATAATTTTTTGGGCCCCCTTTTACGAAAATTAATTTGTATATGTATATAAGAAAAAATATATAGATATACATATAAGTGTTGTGTCTTCTATAAGAAATTAACCAGCGATGCATTCCAATATTTTAAACAGAACACATGTCTATTAGTCACCGTTCCATAAGATTCTGGCGAAAAGCGCATACTATAGCATCAAAACTCGCCTAGATTTTATAATTTTCGGATATTATATATAAATTATATATAAATTTCGGAGTTTGCCACAGTTGGAAACCGTTCATTTTATTTTATATTTTACCTAAAGATTAAAAAAAATCCTTATTAACTAAAAAATATAATATTTTTTTACTTATATATCTTATGGAACATGAACAACGACAAAGGGGGCCCCCTCCGCCTTGAGGGAGTTATCAGCACGCCACTGGGTTTAGCCCGTTTTCAATAAGAGGGATTCTTTAAAAAACACATCCATATTGACGCACTTAACAAACAATGGGTGATAAATATTTTGCGTGTGCTTACGGCGCAAGGACAACAAGGGCCACGTTAAGCTGTGATCTACGATACGGCGCAAGGACAACAAGGGCCACGTTAAGTTGTGATCTACAATCTTCCGAGAAATCCAAACTCCGGAGGACGATGGACAGAGAAATAGCTCGTCTCCTACGACGCTATTGGGAGGTAAATCGACGATGCTATTGGGAATTGAATCGATGATGCTATTGGGAGATAACGACACGATGGATGGATGCTATATAACGACGCCACTGTAGGACAGGGAACCTACATTTTCCCAAGGAATCCGAACCCTTGTGAAGCCTATGGAACAAACCACTGGACTATAGCGGGAGGTTTGTCGCTAAACGTTCTTGTCTCACCACCGTTGGGAGCCGAATCCGGATTAATGGCAAGCTGCGTGAATGTGTTACCATTGCATCACCGCAGGGCAATGTTTTTTTCGTTTAAAAAAATATACAGGGTGTCCATAAATTATCTTTACAACTTAAGACTTTAATAACTATACTAGATAATAATAAATGGTTTTCAACATGTGACAAGATAACGCAAAATGACGCATGATGAAAATTGTGGATGCCACAGGAGAAAGTTCGGTGTGTAGCCTGGTTCATAGAGACAAAGTCCGATACCCAACTGCAATGAACTTTTGGACACAGTATGGAAGGGAACCACCGTCCCGACCAACTATTCGGGCTTGGTATACGTCATTTATGGAAACAGGCAGTGTTCTCCATAAATAGGGAGTGGGTCGCCCATCTCTTTCGGACGCCAACGTGGACGAGGTACTGCCTGAATACAGACTGGACGTTATCAGTGCCGTTAGGGTTTGACGTGTATGAATGAGAAAACAAAACTGTATGAGTTAACTTGTCACATGTTGAAAACCGTTTGTTATTATCTAGTATAGTTTTAAAGTTATTAAAGTCTTAAGTTGTAAGATAATTTATAGACACCCTGTATATCTATTCTTTATGAGGTAACTATTAGTTGTTAAGGTATTATTACCCTCCGCACGCTGGTTCGAATCCAGGATGGGGAAAGCGTCTCTTTTTCTCCAAAATTAATAAGCTCTAGTTTGAGCTGTAATTAATACGTGGGTGGCAAACAAAAAATTATTGTGTAGTAACTATTAGTATAATTAAGTGAATCTTTCCGTCGCCAACATTCAAACAAGATTTCCACTTGGCTAATCGCCACTCTAAATGGATACACGAGAAAGATGAGACGGCCTCAAGCCGAGCCCTATATTTCACGTTATTTCCGGGCTCATAAGACGGATGCAACCGAAGCCGAAAACTGACTTTTCTATATCGAAGTTTCGGGCTCGGGTGGGCTCAAATTGCAAGTCCTCGGGCGGGTCCGGGCTCATAAAACGGATGCAACTGAAGCCGAAAACTGACTTTTCTATATCGAAGTTTCGGGCTCGCGTGGGCTCAAATTGCAAGTCCTCGGGCGGGTCCGGGCTCATAAGACGGATACAACCGTAGCAGAAAACTAACTTTTCTATATCGAAGTTTCGGGCTCGGGTGGGCTCAAATTGCAAGTCCGAAACCATCTCTAATACACAAGTCTTTTTTATAGCTACGGCCGCCAACCTGACTCGTTGACGGGAGAAATTCTCATGGTAAGCAGTACCTGATTCGACCTCTAGTACAATAGGGTGACATTCGACCATTTTACAACGAAGGCGTGAAAGCTACGAAAAATTATTATTGCAAATTCAAGCAAAAATATATTTATTTATTGGCGAATATAAACTATATATTTAAAGCAACCCATAGAGGAAAATGTATTTACGCCATATCAGGGTTTAAGCTGCAGTCCCATTTTTCGCAAAGTGCGACGACTTGCTCGAAAATGCGAAAAAAAAAATTATTACCCATCGCGATAGGTGCTTTTAACCACGGTTTATTCCCTGAAAACAGGATTCTCGATTCCAGTATATCCGATTCGCACTTCAGCAAATCTTTTCTAGTTCCTTTTTGTTTCCTCTTCAAAATTCTTAACAGCATCTGTTAAGCATCGTTGATGTAAATAATTTGATCGGTAAGATTTTTCGAGCGACGGAAGAAACTAATATTTTTTAGCATTTTGCTACTTTTTTTTCCCATTTTAGCATTTTTGCGACAGCATGTTTTGAGCCAGCTTAAATCCTGCCCCATATAATAAATTTAAATATCGGACAACTGGTACTAATTTTAAAATTTTCATTTTAATGTTCATTTTCTTCAGCAAAATAATATCAACGCTTTTTTTCGTAATCCCCTGCCTTGCAGTACTTCTCCACTGCATAAACAATCCATATAAAAATACATTATCGAGAACAGTATTACACTTCAGAGCGATTTTCATTCATAAAAGCGGAAAACGATTTAAAACAAATTATTTGTTAATTTAAAAATAGGCATTTTATGTGTGAGGGCATATATATATATATATAGTGGGACTTTGATAAACCGAACTTCGATGAGCCGGAAGTTTCTGTAAGTAGAGGTCATTAGAAAGGACAAACAAAATGTATTATGAATATATATATATATCTAGATATCTCGATTTTCCATTAGATGTGCTGTGAACTTTCGATTAAATCGAAACGAAAAGGAAAGAAACTTTGATTTATTGAAAATCCATGTCATTGAGAGACACATGAGCACAATACTTTTTTGCGACATCTCTTATTCGATTTAAAAACCTTTCTTCTGTTTCCATTTTTTTTTTTTTTCATTTTTTCTCTTTCCATTTTTCATTTTCTTATTTTTCCATCACCTCTCATTTTACATTCTCTTTTCCATCTTCTATATTCCATCCATCTCTTCTTATTCCAAACATTCTCTTTTCCATCTTCTATTTCCATCCATCTCTTCTTATTCCAAACATTCTCTTTTCCATCTTCTATTTCCATATCTCATCTTATTTCAAACATTCTCTTTTCCATCTCTCTATTTCTATCCTTCCCTTCTCATTTCAAACATTCTCATTCCACTCTCTTATTCGACAGAAAATTTCGATTCATTGAAGTTTGACTTATCCAAGTTCCATGAAATACATGTAGTTCGAATATTTTTAATTTCTATTTTTACTTCTATTGCAAATATCTGTAAAAGAAAATGACTTACTTGCGTTTCCGTGAGGCTGAGACTCTGGGCTAGTTGTTTTCTCTCAGCTCCAACGACATAATGGTTTTTTTCGAACGCGTGTTCTAGTTTTAAAAGCTGTGAAGGTGAAAAGGCGGTTCGGATCCTTTTTGGTTTCCGGAATGGATGTAGTAAGAATCCAGCACCATCAGGACCTGGAATAAACGAAAATAATCATATTTTATCCATCCATTTTTAAAATTACAAAAACTACTTTTGTCTTGAGTACTGTCCATAGACTTAAGTAGTTACTTAAAATCACACTATTTAATACTAGTTAGTATACATAATAATGATAATGCATACCGTAATAATGGTCATGCTGCTTAATATAATGTGAATTATAATGCTAACTTTATAAAACTACTTAATATAATAAATAATATATGCTTGAACATATCGAAGTTAACGTAAAAGGTTGAAATACCAAGGAGCTGGGCATATCGTGAGAAGAATTGACCAATGACAGATGACTAAACTTCTCAATTAGAAGTTAAAAATAAATTGAAATTCTCAACGTATTTATTGCGTATAATTTAAACAAAATCTCAAAGAAGAACACAATTGCATTTCAACAAGTTACCCGCTAGTCTTCATCAGGAGATAAACAACATTGTAAACACGAGACGTGTTGCCATCCTTTGGAACAGTTGTTTTAAAAAGTTGCTGCGGTCAGTGTTCTAGCGCTCTGTTGTTGGTGACGTTTCTGGCAGCAGGGCGGTCCAGGTGCGGTTGAAAAAAGGCATGGTTTTATGGTTATTAACTATGTTGGAAGAGTCGGATTTAATATAATACGTTTCTAAAAGTCTAGTTTAAGTGGAGACCTTAGTTGACATAGTAAAGTTCTTTTTAGAAGCTTATTAAAATAAAACGAACTCTTCAAACATGGTTAATGACCATAAAACTACGCCTCTTTTCAGCCGCGCCTGGACCACCCCGCTACCAGAGACGGCACCAACAACAGAGCCTTAGAATACTGATCGCAGCAACTTTTTAAAACAACTGTTCCAAAGGATGGCAACACGTCTCGTGTTTACAATGTTGTTTATTTCCTGATGGAGACCAGCGTGTGACTGGCTGAAATGCGACTGAGTTCTTCTTTTTTGAGTTTTTATTTGTATTACGCAAAATAAATGCATTGAAAATTGCAATTTATTTTTAACTTGGAATTTTGAACAAATTTTATGTCAACAAACATACTTTCATGTTCTCAATTAGAGTCCAAAACGCCATAAAAACATTATAAACACCCTCTGACTAGTTGAGTGAATGAAATGAGAAAACAGGCAGGAGTGGTAGGGAAACGAATTATTCAGGATTAGAGTTGTAAAAAACCCGGGAATTTTGGGCACATTGGAAACTTTGAATATAGAAACCAAGATAGCTAGAATAAAGGAGGTAGTCCCGTCCGCGCCTTTCTTCCTATTGGTCGATTCGACACAATCGACCAATAGAAAGAAAGATGAGGACGGGACTACCTTTTTTATTCTACTTATCTTGGTTTCTTCCCATCAAAGTTTCCATTGTGTCCAAAATTCCCGTTTTTTTACAACTCTACTCAGGATAGACCTACATTGAAAGCAATTGGATAGATTTTCATCCAGCAGCGGATAAATAATGGTTGAATATGATGCTGATTTTAAATCTGTGCTTGAATTTTAATGGCAATTTTGATGAATTATTTTTGTCTTATATGATGATGTCCCACAGTCGTCCTTCGCAAAGACCGACTGTCGACAGAGCGCCGAATTTGAAAGCAGCCTGGGAAGCGGTCACTCCCTAGGAGGGTGACACAACGATCCCCGCCTTAAACGCAGGACTTCGGCTGTGGTGACTGAGGTTTGGAACCATCGTTATATTGTAGGTGCAGCTTGACAACACGTCTGTCTAGCACGATGAGCTGAAGGCCAATTCCTTTGCATTCCGTTCACCATACTACGAGTGGGTGTGATAGCGGAGAGACCTCCATCCTTCAATGGATTGCAAATGGTTGAGGTTGATAGAAGGATTTATGTTTGTAACTTTCGATGCAACTATTATTTTTTAAGTTTTGTTAAAGTTATCACTCTTATTATGAACGACACTTTTGTAATTTGTTTAGCTTTGAAATTAAATCATACGTGTGTTTACATATGTAGTCATTTAAATTCCCCAATTACTATTAAAAGCAACGTTTTCCAGTACCGAAAAATTATAGATTTTATCATACTCCCCTTATTGTAATTTTTTTTTTTAAATTTTCCCTCTATTGTAAAGTTTTTTGACTTAGGTCTCTTTTTATTTAACTCTCTTTTTTTAATTAATATTACAGATAGTCAAAACTCTAATTTAGCTCTCATTTTTTTAATTAATATTGCAGATAATCAAAACTCTAGCGCACGGGAATTTCTTTGAATTCCTCTTTCACTTTCCCAGCGTGAATATTATTATTATACCTCTTTCGGTACTTTTAAAATACATCAAGTTAATTTCGAATATTATGATACTGTATAATTATATCGTTAATATATAAAAGAATTTCGCAGTCTGAAAAACAAAGATCAGAGATTGATGTCATTAGTAGGTCAATAAAATGATTTTTTTTAAATAGGATTAGATCACGTAATGTTCTGACGTATTTCACTCAAAATATACGTCAAATTCAAATATTCGTATGAATATAATTTGAACGTTTTCAAAATCTAAACGAAAACGGAAAACATTTTTTTACGGATGTCCATTATTGGCAGGTATGAACCATATGGGTGTTTTTAACTCTCTGACTTTAACTCAGCTTTTAACTCTCAGTTAATTCTCCATGGGAGGCAGCATGCCAGAGAATGACATCACCCCACGATATGTATACACACGTGTGAGCTGGGGCAGACTGGGTCCTCTTAAAGGGTGCATGCATATCTTGGATTTTTGGAGGGCGCAAGTTCTTGCCTATTCGGAGGTGCGAATCCTACCGCCCATGAGGGCGTACCGACCTTGAGGCCGGTGGGCCGGCGGATTGGGTCCTCTCAAAGAGAGCATCCATACTTTTTATTTTCAGAGGGCGCCAGTTTTTTCCCATTTGTAGGCGAGAGTTCTATTGCTCGTAAGGGCGCCCCGACCCGATGGCCAGCGGCCCTGTCCGCCCCTGCACACGAGCAAGATTTCTTGATAGTTGAACCCAAACCCAGCAAGTTCAAGGGCTGCGATTATACATACTGGTTCTCTGCGTTTCATAACGGAATATATAAAATCAGAATTATATAAGTGGAAATGTAGTTCAACGCTTTCTATTTCTTCTCCCCAAAATAAATGGCATAATTATATACGTATTATCACTGGGTCATTTAAAACATAGCAATAACAAAAACACTGAGATAAAAAAAAGAAAACAGAATTCGTAATATGATTATATGTTTTTTTTTACAGTATAACACTCTAGCACCCTATTCGGCGACATTTCACCACAGACGTATAACGAAAGGTTATGCATTTCTCTGGAGATTGAAGAGGAACATTCAATCATACTTCATTTAATCACGTGAAGGAAAGAGAGAGAAATCTGCATTAATATTTTCTTTGATCGATTACATTGCACAGGTTTTTCTTTGTTTTTTTCATATTGGTTCTCAAATTAAGAAGCCCATAGCGATAGTTAGGTTTGTGTGAGAGCAGAGTATTATTTTCATTTGCATGTAGGTGTATGAGGAAGTAATTGATCAGTGCAGACGGAAAATATGAATTAGTTGGCGCGATTTTAACCTGGTCAGTTTACTCAAATCACGTAGTCTGCATTTACGATTCTCCTTTACAAATCAGGGAAAAACATATATATTTATTGTCTATCTGCCTGTCTGTCTGTCTACCTGCCATCCATCTATCTTTTTTCTTGTTTGTCTGTTTCATGGTTTAAGCTGGCTCAAAACATGCTGTCGCAAAAATGCTAAAATGGGAAAAAAGTTGTAGCAAAATGCTAAAAAATATTAGTTGCTTTCGTTGTTCCAAAAATCGTATTAATGAAATTATTTATATCAACGATGCTTAACAGGTGCTGTTAAGAATTTTGAAGAGGAAACGAAAAGGAACAAGAAAAGATCGCTGAAGTGCATAACGGATCTTCTGGAATCGAGAAATCCTGCTTTCAGAGAATAAACTGTGGTTAAAAATGCCTGTCGCATTTTCGCGATAGGCAATAATTTTTTTTTCGCATTTTCGAGCAACTCGTCGCATTTTGCGAAAAATGCGACTGCAGCTTAAACCCTGGTCTGTTTGCTTTCCCTGTTTACCTTTAAAAAAATTTTTGACTTTTGCATTTTTTCAATTTGTCGATTTCATTAATTATAAGTATTATCATTTATTAATTCGTTTAATTCAAGAATGGTTTATTTCATTAATTTTGTGAAAAAGCAACACGAATTCTTACAACTCATCGAATGTATTTTAGACCTCCCTATGGTATATAGGCTTTTATATTAAAACGTCTTTTAAATTTTGATAGCGATTGTGAAAGAAAATATCCAATTATTTTTGGAGATGATTAAAGCAAACGAAAGATTTCCCTATTCTAAAAAAAAAAGGGAAAAAATAGAAGAAGAAGAGGGGAAAAGAGGAGAGAAATAATCCCTCTCGCTTTAGAAAAGTGTCATAAATAGACTGAAGGAATGACGAAGCTCATACGGACTAAAATATCGATATTATTATGATTATCCCTACCTCAGGCTGTCCACTCCATTTGCTATAATAACCGATGCTGCTAAGAGCAGTACGATGTACCCAGGGAAAATAAGCAGTTCGCCAGAGCGAAAAACGGCGCTATGCAAACAGAGATGGGGGGAAAAGCGTAGTATTTTTTAAAAGGAATAAACCACCACACTTTCGCGAGCAGTATATTAAAAGCCTTTCACTCCTCGAAGCTAAATTAATAATTAACTTGACATTTAACGCTTGTCTCGAAAATTAAAGGGCTTTAAAAGTTAATTAAGAAATGGCGCAGTGTCTACAGTTAATTAGGGGATGCAATTAAAAATCAGGCGGTAAAGTTAGTGCGTAGTTCCCGAAGTAATTAGCCAAAAAAGTTTAAAAAAAAAGATGTTTCAGCGCAGATTTTTGCTTCTTAAATAACTTCAAACTAGCTTAGAAAAATTTCAATATTTGAACTTGTTATATTGAAACTTGTTAAGCAATTGTCATTTGGCATTAAGTATTCTATAGTTTGCATTTTTGATTTTTAAAATTAGTTTTTCTTCAAGGGAGCGCAAAGCTATTTATTTAATGGAAATGTGTTCTTGTATTTTGCAAAAAAATAATAATAATTGTTGAGCAATGTTTTTTAACTGCGTTTTAGTTTACAGTGTCCCACCAAAAAGGCGGTTGCACAGTAAATCATCTTAGATGGGATCAGACGTTTAGACGTGACCTCAAAGTATGAAACATTAAGAGACGGCTGAAGATTTACTGAGAATAGGTTCGGTAAGGTTGTAATCCATGGATGTATGCGCGGGGTTGGTAAGGTCCACAATCCCAATGAAGTGCAAAAATATATATTATGTCTGTCTGTCTGTCCATTCATCCAGTATGAGCTTCCAAACGTGGGTGTCCATTTATTGCCATCATAAAAATCCCATACAAAAAATCACAAAATCTCGCTCCGGTGGCTTTGCGCGTCGACCATAATATTAGCAAGTGCGTTATCCCTGAGAAGGGTAATAATATCTTACATCCTTATATACGGAGAAAGATAGTTTTTTCCTGTCTTCGTTCGTATAGCGGTGACGATACTGCGAGCGTATATAAGCACATAGCATTTTCTGCAGCCATTTCCCCTCAGAAAATTTTCATAGTCTCTTTCTAGATAATCGTTGAAGTCTCGTCTTTTATCTTCAATTGTTTGTTTTAGCTGTAAGAGGATACATCTACCTTCCTTCCTTGGTGGGTCAAAAGAAAGGAAAGGTGGACTTGACCTCTTATAGATAAAACGAACAGTCGAAGAGGAAAAAGGATAATTAAATTATCACTATTATTTGTAGGTGCTTTCGCTTTTTGCGTTTAAGGCTTGAAACGGGCAGTGCCAAGTATTTAAGACTTCCTTCTGTAGGTTATTCAGGTGTTGTGTCTAGGAACTTGTTGACTGTTCGGCATGTGTTTAAAATTGCGACCTTTTATAGCTCAATGTAGATGTTGGAGTCGATTTAAAGTGTTTCCAAGCTTCTGCGCAGTATGGTTGGTATTAGACCTATGGCTGACGAAACAACAGGTACAATGTCAACTCTTTCCTCATGCCACAAGTCTTCAATTTCAAATTTAAGGTCTTGATATTTGGTAATTTTTGTCGTGTATGTGGTTTGTGTGTTGTTTGTATTTATTATTATTATTATTATTGCGTACACGCACAATTAATCGTGTTCCATTGATTGAAGTCACCTTTAACATCGAGACTTTCCCATGTTATATACTACTGTTTGTAAAAATTGCAACACCATGAAGGACTCGTCCGAATTGAATGAAATTTAATGTACAAACGACCTGTGTTGATACAAATAAACGATTAAAATTACAAAGCAAAAAAACAATATTACATGTCGAAAATCAGTATTTGGTGAAGCCACCACGCGCTGCAATAAGTGATGCTATACGACGTGGCATGGAATCAAACAGATGTTGAATGTGTGCCTGAGGAAGAGCATTCCAGATTGCTTGTATGCGACCCCAAAGTTCATCTGTAGTAGCTATGGGACGAGGATCACGAGCGAGACGCCGACCAACGAAATCCCACACATGTTCAATCGGCGACATATCCGGCGAATAGGCAGGCCAAGGAAGAAGCTGTATCTGTTGTGATGAAAAGAAGTCTTGAACATTCCTGGCAATATGTGGGCGGGCATTGTCCTGTTGAAATACAGCTCCGGGAATGCCTTGAAGGAAGGGAACAACTTCGGGCTCCAGAACTTCATTGATGTACCGGTTGCTGTTAAGATTACCCACAATTCGTAGCAGCTGAGATCGTCCATGATACGCAATCGCACCCCAGACCATAACGCTGGGGGTTCGTCCATTATGACGTTGGATAATGCACTCCGGAAGGTGGCGTTCACCGGTATAGCGTCTAACACGGATGCGGCCATCACTGTACCCCAAATTAAAGCGGGATTCATCAGAAAACACCACTTGTTGCCAATCAGCACGCCAGTCTCTATGTCCATGAGCCCATTGTAGCCGCAGGCGCCGATGGTTTTGCGTCAGGAGGATCCTGTATAAAGGAACTCTTGCACGCAGTCCACGGTGCAGTAGACGCCGACGAATTGATGAAGCACACAATGATACACCTGTAGCAGTGCACCAACGTTCTGCCAACTGTCCAGATGAAGCAAAACGGTCCGTCACCGCCATGCGGACCAGGTGTCTATCATCCCGTGCTGACGTCACCTTTCGGCGTCCACTCCCGGATTTCTGAGTTGTCTGGTTCTCTTGAACCCACTGCTTCCACACTCGCATCACTGTGCTGCTGTTACGCCCCATACGAGCTGCTATTGCACGATAAGAAAACCCTCCTTCACGAAGGCCGATCATTCGTCCCCGTTCAAACTCCGTAACTTGCTGAAATGTCGCCCTCTTTCGTCGTAGAGGCATAGTGACGTCTCATGTAACGTTTACCACTAGCAGATAGCCATACACGCCCCGCTACAGCCCTCTATTTATACGGATCCATCAGCAGTTCAGAGGGCGCTGCTCAGCCCACGCATGCGTGATGACTCTGAAATTCTAATCATTTGAATAGCATACCCTAATTTGCATTTCCTGAAAGTTTCAGCTTAATCACATGCTACCTTCATGGTGTTGCAATTTTTACAAACATGAATTTTTGTAAGTGGTGGGGGGGATTGTGCAAGGGTTTCATTGGGAAGGGTGGCCGCCGGAGGCGGCGCTGTAATCCCAGAATTTTTGTAAGAGATTAGTGTCGGATTTGCGTGTAGAACAAATATGCTCGGGGCTAGGGCCAGGCAATGGCCTAGTGTTCTAGCTTTATTTTAGCATTGGTTAAAAACGCCCCGAAATTTTTAATTATTGGTAAACATAAATAATGGAGATAACTTCACAGAAAACTGATGATTTATTAACTAAATATTACGAGGGGCCCCATCTTTAAGAGCCCATGCTACCCTTCCAACCCTGGGCTCATAAAAGCTCGTATCTGACACTATACAAGATACCAAAGATACATTTTTAATGTGTGTGGTCTTTTTCAGTTGGTACATCGTTATTTTATATCGATTCCTACAGTTATTATTACATTTATTATTTATTATTTAATTTGTAATTGTTATTAGGTTCATCTTTATACTGAATAATACTGGAAAAATATATCATTGTTATTTATGTATTTATTTTTTGTAATTATTAGCGAATTTCATGGCCATAGCTATTTACAGTCGGGCGACTCTGAAAGCTACAGGGGCTTAAAATTCGTGAATGTTTTGATGTATTTTATTAATATATTTAATAATATTAAATATCTATGTAAACTAATATATTTAACATCAATAAATAAATTTCTTAACATAAATTTTGAATTGAAAACTTGTAGAGGTAAACCAAAAGTCATAATTTCCCTTATTATAGAGCAAATGAAAATCCAACCCACCGCAAAATCTGTAGTTGGGTGTCGAAAATTGTTAAGTATAAAAACTGTAGTGTACAATTTTATATAAAACATAACATTTAAAGCAAAATTCTACAATAATTTGTTTTAATAAGCAAGACTTTTCAGGAGAAACTGATCAGAGTTCCGGAAGATACTTAGTCCCCTTTATGATCCAGCCCAACTAAATTCACCTTTGCGTTGAATAATATTGAAAAAATTATTTTCATTGGGAAAAAAACAGTAGATTAAAAGTAATTTATTGCCTTTATTATTATTATTACTATTATTATTACTATTATTATTATCATTGCGGTCATATTTATTCTAAAAAATACTCGAAAAGTATATTAGAAGTAGATTTTTATTATCTATCATATTTATTAATAACCTCCTCTTCATACTGAACAATACTGGAAATAGTAGGTACCATTGGAATAAAATAGATTGAAATATAAAAACAAAACAAAAAAACATCATATTTATATTTATGCAAGTATAACATCCTTTTATTCACTCATTATCTGTCAAATGTTGGATAAAAGTTCCACTAATTTCCTATTTTACTCACAGTTTTGATGGTGTATATTTGAACGATTTTACAAACTATTTTTGCTGCAAGATATTTTTCTGAAAGGCAGTGTTCAAGTGTTACATATATACCTTTGAGGGACGGGTGTAGCTGTTGTGCTTATTTTCCTATGTTAGCCAATGTTAATTTTTGCTTAGGAGGGAGAGGGGTATAAAATGGCCAAAATATTGCTTATGTAATACTTGAACCCTAGCAAGTAAGAATTTTCGAATGGTTCGAAAAATTACGATTATCGCCGTAAGTAGATTTACGATTATCTTTGACAATAATCGTAAATTTTTGTATGCTAACGATTTCCTCGTAAATCGTCAAATGTAGTATTTGCGCCTTATCTGTTTTCAACAGCTTACGATATTTCTAAAGAAATGTTCGTTGTAACTATTTATGTTGCTATTTGCGCAAAAAAAGGTGTGTCTCCAGATCCATGAAATTTCTTATAAATGCATGGAAATATACAAGACTATATTTCAATGCGTGGAAATATACAAGACTATATTTTAATGTGTGGAAATATATAAGACTATATTTCAATGCCTGGAAATATACAAGACTATATTTCAATGCATGGAAATATACAATACTATATTTCAATGCCTGGAAATATACAAGACTATATTTCAATGCATGGAAATA
>QLNU02014802.1:162907809-162919534 GCA_006491805.2 Dysdera silvatica | reverse complement strand
GATATAATGAATTAGGGTAATGAAACCTAAGGTGTAATGAACCAGGGTAATGGAACTTAAGATATAATGAACCAGGTTAATGAAACCCTGGATATAATGAACCAGGATAATGAAACCGAGGATATAATGAATCAGGATAATGAACCAATGATATAATGAACTAGGATAATGAAACCTAGGATATAATGAACGAGGACAATGAAACCTGGGATATAATGAACCAGAAAAATGAAACCTAAGATATAATGAACCGGATGATAAATTGCTTCTTATGCAAGAGATACTATTACTCTTCACAAGGTCTAATATCTCACGGATAAAAAAACAATTTATCATTTAATATTTCCACATCATCGTTTATGATGAGAAAATTTTCCGTCTTTAATAATGAACCAGGATAATGAAACCTAGGATATAATGGAACAACCAAAATATAATGAGCAAAGTCCCCTTATACTCATTATAAACGGTTTCGACCCCACTCATAAAATTATAAAGCAATGTAGAATTGGCATATCTAAAATATAATCAGCTGAAACACTTTCCACCAGTGTCGTAGCTGTCTTCTTCAGAACCTAAGTCAGAATTCGTCATTTCTATGATGCTACCAAAAAAACAACAACAAAAGTTTCATTTTATTACATTTTAACTGCGTCAATTGAATATTGTTTAGTTATTTTCCACCTATGACAAAAAGTTTGAAAAAAATATATCCTCCCATTTTTAATTCCCTGACATTTGAGGCATGGATTTGCCCCTTGCAAACCCTCAGAGCAGTAGCACAAAGTTTACAGGACTATTGGAGGTCAAGCTTATATTATATATAGTTGTACATTACAATATATGTAACATTGCGATTTATTTTAAATTATTGGGGGGATCGGGCACTAAAGGTCCATGTAACTCGACATCAATGCCCATAACCGGAAGTCAAGTGCACAGAATACGGAAAATATAAAACACTCTCAATTTGCATAAAATCCTCCAACTGGCACTACGAGTGTATCTGGTATAGAGTTCGTTTTATGAAATCAAGCTAAAGTAGAAAAATAATTTAATAACAATTGCGTTGAGTGAATAAAAAATAATAGAGTAAACGTCAATCCCAAACGTCCAAGAAGCTCTATATAAGTAAATACAGACTCTTATATTCATATTTAAAATATTATATATATTTGACTGTAACATTTTTCTTCAGTGATTAAGTTTTGTCATTCAGTTAATAGCACAAGTTTCAATAAGAGACTGTGAAATAAGAGACCATATATATATTAAATTTTAAAAGGGTCATGAATTTCAAAATGTTTCCAAAATGTTTGGAAATTGAACAAAAATTTAAAAAGTGTCAGTTCAAGATCTCTTACATAACTAAAGCGTTTATGAACTTAAAAAACATTTCCAAGCTGTTATATATTCAGCTTAAATACAAAAAAGGCTTTTGTTCCACTTTCCTTAAACCAGAATTTCGCTTCCAGAATTTTGCAATATTATCTTTACTTTCGAAATTGCTTGTTTCACTCTAACTTGTAAGAGTTAAAAGACTTGTAAGAGTTTGACTAACTTGTAAGAGTTAGAATACAAAAAATATAAATAAATTCCTTTCGTTCTTTATTTCGCAGTTTTTCGAAAATTCTTAGGAAAAGAAAATTTACGGAAAAGTAGTTTTCTTTTTATAATTATTAATTAACAAAATTTAGGTTTAATTTTCGAAAACTGCTGGGTTAAAATAATTCTTTATTCGGTCGTTTGGAAACCATATTTTAGCACAATTTAAATTTACTTTGTATATTATTTTTGTTGTTTTATTAATATATACTGTACGACTTCGATACCTCGATTTTCTCGATATCTCAAAAAATATCTTTTTCCTTTCACTTCCAGCCTTAAATCAATATATTTTTCATAGTTATTTCGAAATACTCGATACCTTGAATCACAGATTCCTCTGCAAAGGCAGCAATAAAGATAATATTCTTCCCATCATCGATGTCTTGAATGTAAAGTGGAGGGCTGACTTCCTTGGGGAAACGCATGTAGAACATAATAAACAACTATTTCTTTAAAACAATGTTTGAAACGGAAGAAATATCGAAGCATGAGAGCAAATTATCGATTTAAATAGTATGAGAGCTTGAAACGGGGATATATATATATATATATATAACGTAACTTTGCAATAGTGTGGATGGTCATTGTAAATAAACCAGACCTTGACCTTTTGATTCGAAGATTTCTTGGACGTACGTGTTTCTCCTGAAACATGCGGTATTTTTACAAATGCAGAGCTTATTGCGGATGTAGAAGTAGCATCAGATGAAGATGATGATGAAGTGGAACAGCATGAAGAGTGCCAAAATGTAACTACGTAAAAAGCAGAAAAGGCTATTTGTAAACCTTTCTGGAAACCTCGGAAAATATGGGTCCCAAATCATTTGTCTCAATTGAAAGTTGTTATATCGCAGCAAGATTTACACAGACATGAAGCTTTATTGAGGGATTATTGATGTTAATATGCGTTATATGTTTGTAAATTATGTGCTGGTATCGATCTAAAAATTTTATTTAAAATTGAACCTTCTATGTGTTGTATGAAGAGATTAATTTCTAACACCCGCGTTTTTTGGTCCAAAATTGAACCTTTTGACTTCTACATTACAAAAGAGGTTATTATTGCACTTCTCAGGATGTCAAAGTGTGAGTACTTAATCTTAAATGTTTTTAATTAATTTCCAGGTAGAGCTCCAATTTAAAAAGCGCGAGTTCAAAGTTGACACGCATTGTTTAAGTAAACAAGTTGGAGTTCACTATTCTTAAAAAATAAATTTAAAATTCACTTCTACAATCTCTACAATTTCAAAACTTGAAATGACATTTCCTTGGAGGAAAATTTTTGATTATGATTACAGTATTTGTTTTTATTGACACTTTTCGTTCGTTTTCCAAAAACAAAAAACAGTGATTGCTCTTTTATTACCCTGATAAAAGATATATTCCACACAAGGCACGAACACACTGCAATTTTATTTTAGAGCCAGTCATGTGCCCGTCATCAAATATGCAATTCATAATACTGTTTTGGCTGCTAAATTCTTCCGTCAAGAAATTTACAGCATGAACGTGTTTTGATAATTTATTGATATACTGTGTATTGGTTTATGTCCATTATGTGATTTGTTTTGATTCAGTAGGTTTATTTGTTTATGTCCACTAGGTGTATTTGTTTATATTTATTAGGTGTATTTATTTATGTCCATTATGTGAGTTTGTTTATGTCCATTATGTGCAGTTGGTTATGTCCATTAGATATAATTGTTTATATCCATTTGGTGTATTTGTTTATGTCCATAATGTGCAGTTGTTTATATCTATTCTGTATGTTTGTTTATGTCCATTATGTGCAGTTATTTTTGTCCATTATGTGCAGTTATTTTTGTCCATTAAATATGTTTGTTTATGTCCATTAGGCATATTTGTTTTTGTCCATTAAACATGTTTGTTTGTGTCCATTAAGCATATTTGTTTATGTCCATTATGTGCAGTTGTTTGTGTACATAACTTGGAGCTATTTACGTTCATAACCTGCAGCTGTTTGTGTACATAACTTGGAGCTATTTACGTTCATAACCTGCAGCTGTTTGTGTCCATCACGAATAGTTAATTGTCCGTGTCCCCTTAACGTGCAGTTTTTTGTCCATAACGCTCAGTTGCTCATGCTCAAAACGTTTAGTGGTTGATGCTCATAGCGTGTAAATTTTTCTATGCATAACGTTCGGTTGTTTATGTCCATAACGTTCAGTTGTTTATGTCCAAAACGTACAGTTTCTCATGTTTGGTCCAATACTACCCAATAAGTCACTCGGGACGAACATCTTAACGTGATATCTCATACGCAGTATATATTGTCAAAGCTTTGATTTTATTGAAATATGCGCACAATCATCAGCTAAATTCTGAAATACGCACAACCTGTGAAAAAGGGAAAATTTCCAATTTATATTATTTGTAATTTTTCCCCTAAACGGATTTTAGCAGAACGCGAATAGGGGGTATCATCTCGTTGTTAATGGGAACTTAGTGCATAGAAAAAGAGTAATAAAAACAAACTCAATTCATGTAGCTTTCAAAACTTTTGCAAGGAGTATATTTTAACATTCGTTAAAATACTAAAATATACTATTCTGGTATTTTTGTGAATACCGTTTATATTGCAAATGATTGCGTTCAATCACTGGTATTACAATTTCTTGGGCGGACTGTTTTTCGATAGACAATAAACTCCAATAATTGACTATGGGCGTGGTCGTTTTTCTATAGTAATCTAAGCCGATTGACAATAAAAAGAGGTTTACAGTGTTGTGCATAACGTGTCTTAAGTACATAATAACATAGCGAACAGACAGGATGCGATAGATCAAATCTGTCTTATTTACCCCCCCATAGAGGGACTGTTTTCTTGTTGATTTCGCCCTGAAAAGAAGAGATCAATTTCAGCCGACGTAAATGCTTATTTTGCTCTAGAAAATTCTTTGGAATAAGAAAAGAAAGCCATTTTCATTCTTCAATTGCAGTTTCCTCGTATTTAGAAATTCTAAGTTTTCGTCATTTCCTTCGTATTTAGAAATTTACTCTGATGGGCTACGCAGCAGCGTTTCACATCATTGTTACGCATTATCTGGTTGCAAGTTACTTAAATTTCTTCTGTACATTTCACCGTAAGATTTATTATCACAGATTTAAAATTTCCCATACAACACGTCACGAAAATTTGGACGTTTGGCGCAAGCACATTCACTACGAACTGTGATAAAATCTTAAAGAAATTGTGAGTACGTTTGACATTCCAATTTGTTTAGTGCAAGTACCCTTCAACGAAACTTGCACAGAAGCAAGTTCAAACACAAAAGAAAATTCAGCTACGTAATTTGCCTACATGTCAAAACATGAATTTCTATTGGTAAAGAAGGAAAGCATGCATGAAAACTATCAAACACTTCCGGGAATAGATACTGGTCTGTAAAGAAAAAGAAGGTGAAACACCAGAGAGAGAGAGAGAGAGAGAGAGATACTTTGCAAGAATTTGAAATGAACAGAAAAGATGAACCTCAATTGAGATGTAAAAAGTGACGAAATGAGCTGTAATGCCCATCCACGGAAAGCTATATGTGTTCTCATTATCCGAGATTAATACATAATCATGAGAACCAGAGTGGTTTTAATGAACGGCCAATTATTTTGATCTATACGTAGGTGATCTCTCGTTCGAAGCAACGAGTGCGTGAAATGGTGCTTTTCTATAGACTTGGGCAAAGTGAATCCAATATCTTCATTCTTCTTTGTACTTTTCTCATCACAAGCTTAACAAAACGCTTAAAAACATCGCTTCAAAAAACGCGCAGTTCGCTAACCCCATGCATAGCCACGCGCCACCTGTAATCAATAGGTGACGCAGGTTCATTTTCCTTTTTTCTTTATTAGAAGGAACGCTTCCTGGTTTTTTACAGAGTTATTTAACCGTATATTAATTATTTTTTAAAAACCGTTACGGTGAGTCAAACCACCTGTCTCACGTGTAATTGGAGCGCAAAGCAGGCGCAAAACAAAGCAGGTGTAACGCCAGGAGGAGCCCATGCAAGTAGGATCAAGGCTTGATCGAGAATTGATGCATTGGTTTGTGTAGACGTGCGGTCCTACTATTCTCATGCAATCAGCTGTTCTGGACGCCTGGACGTACAAAAGGGCCTTCGTTACGAGATTAATATAAATTTGTGGATTATTCCGGTACGAGGCTAATGAGGTAATTAGACCCTGGACACCCCAAATCTCGGCCATATCTGAACCCGAACAAAGAAAGGTCTAGGATAGCTGAAATTCAAGGACCAGAAGACCAATGTTAATTTATACCCTTATATCAAGGCCACCTTCTCTCCTCATAAAAAATTATTATTTAGCGAAATCAAAGTTAGACATTTTATTTCTATTTTTAATATCTTCTACTGAAGATTTCTGAAAGATTTTATTGTCGACTGTTACTAAAAGTAGGGCTAGGCTTACGGCGTTAGCGGCCCTGAATAAGACAGATTTTAGAGGCCCTGAAAAACGCTTTGAAAAACTAAAACTGATTTCCGGGTATTTGCAGTGTATTTTTGGCGGCCCTGGGCAGCTGCCTAGCTAGCATCTCACTAAGCACGGCTCTGACTAAAAGACTTACTGTTACTCGAAGTAAACGACATAATGTTACTCGAAATAAAAGATTTATCGCTATTCGAAGTAAGAGACACGGTTACTCAAAGTAAGGGACTTAATAGTAAAAGACTTTCTGTTACCTGAAGTAAAAGACTTAACAGTAAAAGATTTACTGCTACTCGAAGTAAAAGACACTTAAAGTAAAAGACTTACTATTACTAAAAGTAAAAGGCTTACTGTTACTTAAAGTAAAAGACTTACTGTTACTTAAAGTAAAAACTTAATGTTACTTAAAATAAAAGACTCACTGTTACCCGAAGTAAAAGACTTAACAGTAAAAGATTTACTGCTACTCGAAGTAAAAGACACTTAAAGTAAAATACTTACTACTACTCGAAGTAAAAGACACTTAAAGTAAAAGACTTACTGTTACTTAAAGTAAAAGACTTACTCTTGCTTAAAGCAAAAACTTAATGTTACTTAAAGTAAAAGACTTACTCTTGCTTAAAGCAAAATCTTAATGTTACTTAAAGTAAAAGACTTACTCTTGCTTAAAGCAAAAACTTAATGTTACTTAAAGTAAAAGACTTACTCTTGCTTAAAGCAAAATCTTAATGTTACTTAAAGTAAAAGACTTACTGGATTATTCTTAGCATAAGTACAATATACGTTTTAGGAAAAATATAATTTTAATATTAAACTCAGAACTGCAAGATGCAATTAGTTATTACAAAATATAAATACAGTTGGAACCAGACTTTGGCACGAAATTCAATAGCTAGGAAATAAAAATAAAATTAATAATTTTACACAAAATGTTAAAAATCTTAGTTTTATATATATATATATATATATATGTTTTCATTAAATATTGATTTATAATGTATGTACTTTCTTGGTGCTTAATTGATGTTTGCACACAAGATAAAGTGTTGTGTTTTGAGGATATTCATTGACTAAGAGCTAAATGCTATCTTCAACCATGGTATTCTTATCTGATTTATAAAGCGTGTATGACAAATAAAGGGGACAAGGAATATTTGTAAATTATAGATTATAAATAATGTTACGTTGTTGTACTACATTTGGTAGGACACTCTATTTTAAATCAGCTAAAAAATTAACATAATATTATCAGTTAATGTTGTGATTGAAAATTGGAGTTAAGAGATATAAATGAAGGCGACATCAAAAAGAAATTTTTGTTCCGATAAAAAATAACACGTTTTACAAACATTAATTCCATGCTCTCCTCAGCCTTGAATCTACGTATGTGTATTTTAGATCGATCAATTATGAAATGAATTCTATAACTAGTGTCATTTATCAGTTGACATTTCATATCAAAAGCAAATAGATCAAACTACATATCAGTAATCCATGTCAATTCACGTCTAATAAAGAGAGATTCCATTTTCTTTAACCTTGTTAAAATCAGTGTTAGATTTGTGGCTTTTTCTTTGATGATAGACCTGCCATTCAAGGCTTTAATCTGCGGCAGATGAAGAGCAACAAACGGGAATAATTTTTTATTATTAATTCTTTGTCGAATTCTGAAATTGATCGGCCCACACACGTCCGAGATGAACACGAATTGACATTATAGAGGTCATTTGAAATGGCTAGTGAATAGTTTGATCTATCTCCTGGATTCAGTTATTACCTCTGTCGCAGCATACTTTTATTTAGTACTTAAACTGAAGTTTCGTGGCACTTTCGGCTTGGAGATCTTTGTCGTTGAAGAATTGCAAATATGAACAACACGAATCTAAATATTTACTAGACAGAAAAGGGCATATAAGTGTTACGCTTGGAAGAATTCACTACCAAAATAAAATCGTTCAGAGAAAGATTTTGTATTGGTGATTACGTAGGAAGGATTGAGCAAAAAAAAAATTAGAAAAAAAAACCTGAAAGAGGAATATCATATGGGAAAGAATTTGGAAAGATCCCATGGAAAAATATTTAAAAAGTTCACACTCGGAAAAGATTTGCAAAAAAATCTGATATAAAGCGTTTTTTTTGGAAACAGAATAGTGTGTTCCATGAACCGGATAGTCGCAAGCTAACGATGATAGAAAAGTAACTACACGTAAAATATTTCTTCAAAAAATTGTTGAAGGAAATTATCGTCAAAAAAAAAATGGAATTTTGAAAAGACGAGAAAAGACCATCTCATAAAAATTACACACAAGAAAAACAAGAAATAAAAAACACATCGAAAATGTTCATATGACCAAAATAAGAGAAATAACAATATATAGAAATATAGCTTTTTTATCATTAAAGGTATCATATCGCATATTGCCTCTTTTTTTTACATTCATACTGTATTAATCAATTACTTCAATTAATTAATTCATTTCATTGAATTATACGTAATCTCTCTCAAACTATTTCAGTTATGTGTTTTACAATCTTTTCTTTGTAATATCATGTCATAAATCGTTTAATTTATGCCATTTTTTAATTATATACATTTCGGGTTATAAGTTTTATATTTCATAAATTAAATTTGGAATTAAGTTCATAATGAAACCTATTTTTAAACTTCATTTTATATATATATATATATATATAATTTATATATATCTATATATCAATATAAGTTATTTAAATTTCATTTTTGTCGTGATTTTACATTAGATTCAATCCACTATTTATTTATCTTTATTGTGAGAGTAAAATTCGGATTAATAAAATTTTATTTTTTAAATTTTTTAAATGTAAAAAGAAGTCCCATTTTCCTCCAAAAAATAAACAATTATATCGTAATTCAGTATCTATATTTAAAAAGACACATCCAAATAATATATTCGGATGTTTTCTTTCTTTCGCTACTAAACGTATTTAAAAAAATTAAATTAAAATATTCAGAGCCGAATTTTTTAAAAATAAATATATTTAAACTTTTTGATTTCTTCAAACTTTAAAGAAATAATAAATAAATTTATCAAACTTACCTTGCTCAAAAATAATTTATTTACTGTGTTTTAATTAAACTCTGTTTTATTTTAATTAAAAATATTACATCGAAATTCTCCAAAATTTCTAAAAGGTAACGATCTTCATAGACTGAGATCTTCATAGAAAATGTACGTTTTTGATATGATTTTCATAGGGAAAATAGCAGTTTGATGTAGTTTTCTCATGGAAAATGTACGTTTTTTATATGATTTTCGTGGGGGAAAATAGCCGTTCGATGCAGTTTTCTCATGGAAAACGAATGTTTTGATACCGTTTACATGTAAAACGACCGTTTGATATAATTTTAATAAAATGGAAACAGTTCAATGCGGCTTTTAGTGTAAAAAAAAGGTCGTTTTAATATTATTTTCATAAAAAATGGCCATTCTGACAAATTACGTAATAAAGATTAATAGATTGTTTTCATAATATCAAGCCTCAACTATCTCAGAAATTGTTGGATCGTATTCGAGGTTGAGTCCAGTATAGAGACGTACGCAGGGGGGGAATTGATGGTAGCCATGATCTCCCCAATTGCAATGCAATTCTGTATATATGCATATGACGATACGAAGTTGTAGCTCTGTAACTCCCCCCCCCTCGAACTTCCTGCTTGTGTCAGTGGAGTAGGATCAAAATGGAAAGGAATATTAAATTGGAAGAAAGGAATATTTAATGGGAAAAAATTGGATCATATATAGTAACATTTTAAGGAACTTTCTAATAGAGAACATATCCGGATGTGTTTAGAAGGACCATACACGAGGGGTAGACTAGGTTCTCTTAAAGGGAGCGTACCTTGAAATATCGGAGGGCGCTAGTCTTTCTCCATTCAAAATCGTGAACCCTATTGCCCATGAGGGCATGGCGGCCCAATCCGCCTCTGACCATACGTCCTGACTACCTACCCTTTAAATCGAAAACTCCCCTCTCCCCTACATAAAAAGAAAAACACAATACCCTCCATTTATTGTCATAATGATGATAATTCTGCTGTGATATTTCTACTTAACGTCCGTTCATATTCATAGGATGCAAGAATAGCGAAGGTGACGATGAGCCGGGACCTTCATTTTTCCGAAGCATCAAAACTTGTGCTAAACCCCGGACAACGGTGGATAGAAAAACGACAGGCGTTCTACGACGCCATCGAGGGTCAAACCCAAGTTAATCGCACGGTAGATGAATGTATGCTCACTGCGCCATCGCTGGGCGTCTAATTAGTAAATGAGAAATATTGGAAACATTGACACATTTCTAATTAAAATTTCTGATAAGCAAATAATGAATTCTAGAAAATTTAAATATTTTACTAAAAATTGTTTCCAGCTTTCTTTTAATAAAAATCTTTTGATCAAATTTTTTTAATAAAAAAACCTTCACTGAATGCTTTTTAACAAAAGTCTTTTAATAAAAATGTTGTCCAGCTTTCATAATTTTCTCTTTTCTTATCCTCAAATTCTCTCGAAAATACGATTTGTCCTTTTTGCGCCTTGCTCTTTTTGATCTCTGCCCTTCCTTAATTCAAGAAATTCTTTGCATAGTCTCCTTTATCACTAATACATACGCTGACAGATGCAGGGGGAGGGGCTTGTGTCTTTGGGTTATCACCCTTACACCTTCCCCTCAAACAGGCACTGCTTATACTGAATAAAATGACACTTTGATAGAGTGTTATCATCCATATTCCCATTCACGGAGAGGAAAAGGAAATGAGCATAATAAGTCTTTTAAATGGATAGGTTATCATTCTCTCATCATACCTAGCATGCTATTATCATCTCTTATCACATTATTATCATCCAACATCTCTACAACCAATGAAATCTCCATTGTCTATAGAACTATGAGCAGGGTCGTATCTAGCCTTTGGTGGATTCTATACTCGACCAGTTTTGGGGCCTTTTTCATAATTTTTTTAATTATCAAATTGTGCAATAATATACATAGGCGGAGACAGGGTTCGACTATGACTATTCGGGGCCCCGGCCCAACTTGCATTGAGGGGCCCCCACTGACGCGCGTATAAAGATTGGATATAAATCTGAAAAATGTACGCACCCGCTATTCCCATTTAAACATATAGGTAAGAACGTGCTTATTTGATCCGACTTTCACGCCAGCGTCAGATGTCAAAGGGTGCCCTTGCATAGCTGAAACTATGAAAGCTTTGGTAAAATTAACGAATACTGTGTGACATTGGCGCACCAATTTCGTGTTCTTTAAAACACTGCAATTCACCCCTGCGGAATTCGTCGTCATTCCACGGTGAATCCTCGTACCGCACATTATCGGAATCTGTATTAACGTAGAAAAAGATAGTAATTGAATATGTACATATATATATAAATTACAATACTTAAAAACTAAATTTATTTTTTAGTACTAAAAATAGCCAAATTAAGAGGAAAAAACTGCTAAACACCAGAAAGCAGGTGAAACAAAAATTGAGAAAAAAATCAAGTCCACGAAAATACTCAGTTGTGGGTCAGATGATTTGCCATTCCCTAACTCGGTATCCGTCTTACGCATCAGTAATGGATTTTAAAGAAAAGGTTTTTTAAGGCATATGCTG
>QLNU02014802.1:162846297-162889777 GCA_006491805.2 Dysdera silvatica | reverse complement strand
CCCTTCCCTGTAAGTGATATAAGATCCACACTTTGATCCGTATATCTTTAACAAAGAATCAATTATGTAACATTTTTCCAGAAATCAGCGGCGTAAATTACATATTATATTTTCGTCTTGGATATTATTCTAACTACATCCCTGATTATGACACAAAACTTCGAGTAGCCTAATAATATATATTCAGTGAAACTTCATAAATAACCTTATAAATGGTTAAAAGGGAAGTATCCTTTCATGGCAATATAGATGACTTCCGCTAACTATACATTTTTCTTAAGATTTCAATGGTGCCGTAGCCGACGAAATAGCTTACTTAGACTATACGGCGTAATAAACATGTAAACGGGCAGTCCCCTTTTCTACGGACTCTCAAATACACCCAATAAAGGACTTTTTATAACTTCTACCGCATTTTTTTCCCCCTTCAGCATTGTCACCAAACTCGCAGTACAGTGTACACATACTCCAGTGTCGAAATGACGCAGGGGCTGCGAAATTCAGTCCCACAGTCAACGACGCAAAGACTGGTGTCGGCGAAATAATGTTGTCTATGTAAAACCACAAAAGGGGGTTGGCGTTCATTCTTCCCTGATATTTTGAAGAGTCATTCTTATAAGTTCCCCCCCGTTTTTCCCCTACTTCCCATAACTACCCTTCCATGATTCAGTTGGTCCTAGATTTGGCGATTTAACGCACGTACACGGGGAGATGTAATATGAAAAATGTATACTCATAATGCGGGATATATATTTCATTTCGTTTATTTTTCGGTACATAAATACAGTTAAAGATCAAAATTAATACAAAATTAAACATGTGTTGAAGGGAGACCAGGAAAAAAAAAGCCGACAAAAGGCGGCTTGACGAGTACTGGCCACCCAAATCTGCATAAGGGAAGTGACGTACATCATTAAATCTAACAAAAAGTTACAAAAAATTATCATTATTATTATAAAATACGTTATTTAATACAGAGTAAAACCTTCGAATAGCAGACACCCCCAGACTTGAGAATTTGTCCGCTATTTAGCGGTGTTCGCTATTCGGAAGTTTCTGTTATGAAGATTTTGCTATAATAATTATAGATATTTCACATTTTTTATATTTATTTTATGCATTTATATATGAAAATATATACCTGGTACTCTCAAAATTTAATTATAATTTTCGAAAGTGAACATATTTTTGGGCTGCCAAAAAAACAACAAAAAACAACAACAATATCGTAAGATAAGATGAAATCCGTTACATAGTTCCAGAGATTGTGAGTGGGATGCAAATTATTAGCATGAAACTAGTGTGAGATATATAGATGAGAGTAAACGAGGTACAAAGTAAAAACTGCTCCATATAGAGGTATACAAATTAATGGGGTATACTAATCAACAAATTATTAATTTACAAATTATTAGCATGAAACTAGTGTGAGATAATAGATGAGAGTAAACGAGGTACAAAGTAAAAACTGTTCCATATAGAGGTATACTAACCAATGGCGTACGCAGGGGGTGTTTGATGGAGTTGTAACCCCATTGCAATGTAATTTTGTATACTTAACATAGGAATATGTGAGCTGTAGCTCTGTAGCTGCCCATTGAACACATAACCCTTATGAACTTTCTGCGTACGCCAGTGATACTAATACTGAGAATAATGCCAGCTATATATAGTTCCTTCGCGGAAAATTGACCAGTGGTATCGTTAGAATCACGGGAGCTGACGTCACAAACGGGTTGGTTCATTGCTGTAAAGGGAAGTGTGCTCTTCATAACTGGTTTTTCGCGTAGACAAACGTGCTCGAAAAACCAGTTATCAGAAACGCCCTTCCCTCTACTGTAATGAATCAACCCGTTTGTGACGTCAGCTCCCTTGAATTCTAATGGTACCATCGGTCAACTTTCCGCGAACGGACTGTAGATCTCATGGCGATTTCCTGTTATTGAGATATAAGTTAAACAACAATATAAATCAACGTTTAATGTTGTTTGATTTAATCTGCGTAGTGTTCGATTTATATAAATATAATAAGTTCTTGAGATAGATGACATCGAGGCCGTACATAAGAAGATTTTCAGAGTTAACCCCGCCCATTTAAACAATATTATGAGCTGTGACCTAAAATTTCTCAAACGACAAAATTGTAGTTTTTGTTGAAATCCCTCGCTTTTTTTTTATCAAACATACTCCTATTTGAATTCCTGCGCTCAGGACTATTTGACATATCTGTACATCAATTAAATTTAACTGCATTTTCTTCCACAGGCTGTGAAATTGACATTTTTTTACAACTAATGATTTGCGGCTTTGTAAATTATCCTTTATAACCAGGTGTAATTGCGTCATTACTAATTATCCTTAGATTATGAATGAATGAATTAATTAATTATGTACGATTTTCTAAATTATCCCTAGTTGCTTAACGGGCAGTCTCGTTGTCAACACGTACGTCTAATACTAGAAAATTTTCTCAGGCCCATCTTTTAAACAGGAAACCTTAATCGAACGGAATTAATCTTTAAATGGTTAAATTTTAATTACGAGTCTATTGCTTTATTCGTCAAGCACAATTCAATTAAAACGCGTGCATGCATAGAGATAACAAAATCTTAATTTATAATAATAATAAACGAATTTGTATTCAATTACGTAGAATTCTAGAAGTTGGGAGCTCACGTGCTTTTTGTTTTCCTCTAAAATTGCGAAAATGCTTCAAGTGGAAACCACCATTGTGACGTCATGACACTCTCTTACTGTATCGGGTTCGACTTCGGCATCAGAAATCGAAAATGGTTTCAGTAGACCTTTAAGTTGAGAGGAAAATACCAAGGCCTGTACCATGGAATTCAGGTTCGAATTCAGAATGAAGTGTGGTCGTTTTCAAGCTTACAGTTACTCTGACGTCACACTGGGCCCCTGGTCCCGTTTCCTCTTTGCCGAATAAGAGCTATCGTATCCTTATGAATAGGCTAGTATTTTTAGATAAGGAATTAAATTAGTCAGCAATGTCAAAGTAATCGACAGTTTTAATTATAAAAATTAATTAAAATTATTATTTAATTAAATCCCATTTTTTGAAAACAAATAATAAAAAGTCTGAATGCACATCTGACTGTCGTTATTAATTATTATCTTTATAGTGATTAATTATTTGTTACTTATTGATTATATGACTTTTTTGACCCTATCCAAGCTATAGTTAGATATGAGGCGTTGGAAACGACAGTGGTGTGTCACAAAAATGAAATTTTTGGGTTAAGTCCGTGGAAGTATCTTCTAGAATTGCCTTGTTACCATCAACATTGGTATATAACCATTGCAGTGGTATATAATCATAGCACTGCAGGATAATACCACGTTACTGTTGGTCAAAACGAAACTGGCGGTTCGTTGGACGCAAATCCTTTCATATCTCATTTTAAGCAAAAATGGACTTGTACCATTATTGTTTTCAAGGCCTCATATGCGGGGTAGGAGCAGGTGCGTCTAGGCATCTGAAATTTGAAACATAATTGCTAGGGGGGGTGGTGGGCAGATTATTGTTTTCTCTAAAGGCGCAAATTATAGTTGGCGCCGAAAGCAGAAGGACAACTCAAAATGGCTCAATTTTCTTTAATGTGTCTGCGTCAATATGCAGAAATGAAGCATATATATACAACATCATTGGATAAAATATTATTTCGCAATACAATTATTCGCGCCAATATTTGGCTCCTTTCCATGTTGTGTTGGCGAGGTAACCGTCAATTTCCCAGTCAGATTTAGGCACAAAAGATGTTTATTTATCACTGTCCTGCCAGGTACATCGTAGACCTTTTCAAGGGGCTGTATACAATGACATAGGTACAGACAGGCGCCAAAAGGCTAACGAGGAAACCATGAACCCGCTTTGAGGCGGGTACGGCTTCGGTCCACTGCAACCATTGTCACTTTTTAAATACACGGCGCCAAAGTACATATGCTTTCATGTACCGGGCCATGGGCTCATAATACGCGGTAGACCGATCCTTTATAAGCCGGAGAAAAAAAGCGAATAGGCGTTAAAATTCAATTCGTTTCTCTGCCTTCTGCTCTCTCTAATCCGTTTTCTGAACCAGCTGTGAAAAAATTTCACGTCTTTTAGCAGAGAAAATGTCGTTCGTCACAATAGCGAGTATTTTTAGAGAATACTTAATATTGGAATTTGTGGTTCTGATAATTCGTTTATATAACTATTAATTTGTTATATATGATAGAGTTTATTATTACAGGAGAACTTCAATTATCCTAAATAAAGGGGACGGAGCCAGTTCGGTTAACGCCAATTTCGGGTGATTAAGTGAGGTTCGAATAATCGTGAGTTTACTGTATTTAAAATATGCTTATTATAGTGAAATATGCCTATAATGGTATGTTTCCTTGTCCCTTGAGCATCATTATAGACAGATTTCACTGTATTTGGATATGAATGAAATATTTATGAGAAATTAATTAATTAAATTCTGCCTGCCCATCCATCCATCCATCCATCCATTAGGGACGGATTTAGAGGTCATTCAAGGGGGGGGCGATTAATGACTTGATTTTTGAAAATGATACCTCATTGGACCTTTACCTTGTATCTTTTCAATGTTAAATTTTCATTCAAGGGGAGGGCGATTCCCCCGCCTGCCATTCGCCCATCCGTCCGTCCACCCATTCATTCATTCCCCTCTCCCCGACCTTTCTTAAATGTTTCTCGGAGGGTATTGCAACTGCCTTCTCCTTTTAAATAAATCATAGGCTCTTAATTACTTTTTAAACCAAGGGCTGACCTTTTCTCTTTCTTAATAAATTTATGCCATTACTTCGAAATTAGAATAAGTAGTGGTTTAAACCTTACACAGAAACTTAACAAGGCGTTTGCAGACTTATAATGGGGGTTACGGAGATTGAACTTTATATACTCAGATGTATATATATACAAAATTACACCGCAATGGGGGTATGATCCCATAACCCCTGCGTAAGTCATTTGTTATATCAACTCATCCCTCATCAATCCTTCATCATCTCATTCTTCTCTTATCGCCTTGTAATCCCATTTCCCTGCTATTCAAATTTTTTTTTTTTTTTTAAACTCTAGAATAATCTCCACCATTAATTAATTTGCTATTTCCTTATAGAGAGAAAAGATAAGATGAGGGGGGACGCATTGCGTAGAGCTATCTAGGCCCATGAGGCTCGAGCCTACGCCCCACACCCAAAAAGAAAATATTAAAACAAACTGCACCTTTACATGTATTGTAATGCATAAATTCACATGATGTGGGCTTGGGAATTCTATGATGAATTGAGGGGGGGGGGGCTGTCCTAATTTTATACATATTTCTAAGAAGAAAAGGAAGAAAACAACTTCCTGCAACTCCAGAAACCATGGACCCTAAAATATCTTCACTTCAGTGGCTTAGTGGGACTTAAATATTGGGCTACCCCCCATAAGTGCTCATCACCCCCTTTTTCGGATAGAACAGCCCAAATTCACGTATATATCATAATCATGATACACACACACACACACACACACACACACATATATATATGAATTGTGATTTCTTTATTCGAGGGGGATGGCAAGTACTTGGGTATGACCAACTTCTGAACTTTCTTCCCCGCTGCGCCACTACTTCACTTATATATAACTCAAAACAAGTAAATATCAGGAAAAAGTACTAATTGCTTATGTGTACCACTTACTAATAAAACAAGAATTAATTACCATTATCAAATTTTAATTAATTAATGTTATTTATCTATTTATGTTTAATGTAATATATAATTATAATGTAATATAAAGGAGAGGATGGAGCGAAAAAATATAGTGAAAATATAGTTATAATCACCTGGTGTTATTTTAATTGTGTTATTTTTTTTAACGCTGACGTCATAAGCTTGTTATATAGATTGATATCTTCTTGGGACCTTTCTTAGTCTAGCCATGTTTTCTTGTATTTTGATATAGATAACGATTATACCATGTAGTATAAAATAACATGTCTATATTGATGGAGAATAAATGAAGCTGAATTCTATTTTATTCCATGTATCCTTTGTTGTTATACGAGTGTCCATTGAAAATGTGGGGGGAGGACTTGTCAAAAGATTTATGTTCTCCTTTTCCCTCCTCTCTCATGACAGAACAATGTTATGCATTGTCTTGTCAGGAATAAATGAAATAAATAAATAATGCCGGTAATACTAATTATTATTAATATGTACTGTTGATACCAATGATTTCCATTAGTTAATTATGGAGACACATACAAATCACTATTCCGACATGATGGACAGCATCCAAATACTTCACAAGTCATGGCAAGTAGGAATAGCAGTATATTTTCTCTTTGTTATCGGGTAAAAAGGCGCGAAAAAAAAAAAGAGAAAAGTACTCTAAAAGTACGCAGCGGCGACGGGTTAAGTGTTGGGAAAAGCTGACATTGAAAAATGGATATTTTAAGATCTGGATACCCACCCCCTGGCCCATTGTCCCACGTGACTTTCGAACTTTGAGTGATCGATTTCCGGTTGTGGGGGTCCTTTTCAGCGTGCATTTTGGACTCGAGCTCCTCCCCGCTTCCATCCCTAAACTCCTTTGAAACAACCTCCCCGTTCAATTCCGTCATGTTAGAAGCGAAATAGATCTGTTTCTCTTTCTCCCTCTCGTCATCTTTATGTACTCGGTTTTGTGGTTCGCTTCGTTCGTTTGTATGTCTTTTGTCATTCGATTCCAAAATGGCGCCCTATTGAAGATCAAGTTGTCGTTTTTTCATTTTTACGCGAGATGAAATGACATTTGATGAAGAGACCGATTTTACTGACTCCTTCCCCGATTTTCATACAGACATTCAAACATTTATCAACATTTTTGCACTTAATAATGGTCTTATAATGTCGTATTCTTACTGTTATTTTAATGTAATGACATTTATGGTTTCTTTTATTTTTATATTCTAATTGATTTGAAATATAACTAATTTTTCACTCTTACCTCAATGGCTTCCTCCAAATATTGAATCGTTAAACAAAAGAAAAAGGGGGGGGGGGATTATTCAGATGTTGCACAATATTAGTTATGTGACAAACATTTTGTATTGGATGTACCATTGTACAATAATTTTTGCCACCCACGTTCATATAGCTCAAACTAGAGCTTTTTTTATATTTGGAGAAAAAGAGGCGCCGTCCTCATCCTGGATTCGAACCAGGGTCCCCACGTTGAGCCCGCGGTGTCTTGACCTACTAGACGAATGAGGACAAGAACAAACGCATTTTTCTCCGTATATGAGGATGTAAGATATTATTACCCTTCACAGGGATAACACAATTGCCAAATAATGGTCAACACAGAAAAGCCTCCGGGGCGAGATTTTTGTGAGTTTTTCGTGGGGGAATTTATTATACAATAATTTTTGCCACCCACGTTTTAATTACAGCTCAAACTAGAGCTTGTGTAATTTTGGAGAAAAAGAAGCGCCGTCCTCATCTTGGACTCGAACCAGGGTCCCCGCGTTTAGCCCGCGGTGTCTTGACTTATTATTTTTTCAATATTAACCTCCTATTAGTTTATAATACACTGTCCAAGTTATTTCGCAGCGCAAACGTTATTTCACAATACCCTTGTACTACGTTATTTTCTAGCACATATGATATATATATACTTGTTCTAGGTTTGTACTCACATTTCAATGTTATTTCATGGCACGTTCTTAGTATCCAATCTTTATTTTCTAAGATGCAGTCAGGGGAGGACTGGGCTGCCGGCCCACCGGCCCCTGGGCAGATGCGCTCTCATGGGCGATAAGACTCGCGCCTCCGAAAATCCAATGTATGAGCCCTTTGGGAGGACTCAGTCCGCCCCTGAAAATACAGTATATAATATATAGTTCAAGCTCAAGCGAATTTAAGAAACGGTGAATGAATGAGTCATTTGCAACCTTAAGAATAAAACAACTAGGACTATATTATCTTCATTTTCCTAAAAAGAATTATGGAACAGTATTGGATGACGAATTACAAAGAAAAGAATGATTTAGAGAGCTCTGGTGGGACATGAACCCATAATCCCTTGATTGCCGGTCAACTGCATTAAGCTATGAGCGTCAGACCTTCTCCCTCTTATGAGAATATGTAAGGTGTTACTATAGACAAATTTACAGGCAAATTTACAATTTTATGCGTCAGATGATTTTAGTATCCTCTACAATCTTTTTTTTCTATTCCTATAATGTTTTTCCTAACACGCTTTGTGCCAAGCCGGGGCCATTAGGGGCGTGGTACCAGATGCCCCATCGAGCCATTTATGTATGCATAGAACAATCCCCAGGTTCCCCGTGCCCCATATGTCCCTTTGCCTTGCCCCAGTTGCTTCATCCTAGCCACAGGCCTGCTTGGTGAGTTATAAGATATTGTTTCGATCGTTCTACATATGAATATGGGTTTATTTAGTGACGTATTTAGTAATTTTTTAGGCGTAGGTACAAACTATATGTTCTCTCCCTTTTTCCCCGTACAAAGAAAGGAATACTTTTGAAAGAAATCCTTTATATCTCACTCTTAAATTTTATATCTTAAGATGATTTTTCTCATAGCTATTTAAACGAATAATTTTATATAAAAAAAAACAGTACATAATGACTAATATCTTTTTAGTCTTAACTGCCACCCCTTCTCTTCTGTGTACAAGATTTGTACACAGAATTATTAGGTACGCCAGCTAAAAGGCATTTGAAACGATATTATGTGCAAGTTTATGTTATTCTATTCATGTTCAGTTTATGTCAGCACAGACATTAAACTTGTATCCTTTCTGTCTTTGTAAACTTGTACTGCAAGACATCTTTTTCAATATTGTCCAGTTCTAGGAAAATTTAATTTTGAGTTCTCTGCTGCCATCCCTCCTTCTCCCCCCACCCCAAGGGTAAAAGTGGCGTCGACCTTAAGCACTTACCTTTTGTGCCAACTTAGAAATCTAATCCTGGATTGGGGAAAGTTCAAGTATTACGTAAGCAATATTTTGGCCATTTTATACCCCTCCCCCCAAATAAGCAAAAATTAACATTGGCTAACGTAGGAAACTAAGCACAACATTAGCCCCTTTCCCCAAAGGTTCTTGAGCAATACTTGAACTCTCCTTTGGTTGTATTAAATGATGCCATGAAGACAAATTCGGGGTTACATGTAACAAATAAAACTAAAAGTTAATTTTCTAGGTAAAATAAAAAGAATTTAAAAATAGGCAACTGTATACAATTCTAAGTACTAAATAATTAGGACCACACATCAGGCGGCCAACCAAGGGGAGACGAGGGGGGTTCGAGCACGCAAAGATCTGTTGAAGCGCCCTTCAAAAACCTACATTTTTTATATTCTCCCCCTCCCCCCCACAAACATTCGAAATATTTCCATAGATCCCAATAACGTAGGGATTTCTCATAAAATTTTAAGAAACAATAAAACGAAAATATACCATGTCATGCTCTTTATATACGCATATATTTTTTTATGCGTGGTAATTGAACTCAAAAAAAGTATAATGCGCCCTTTTGACAGCTGGAAACCCCCAATAGAAAATCCTGGCTGCGCCTCTACCATACATATATAAAACATATTCGCCTTTGTGTCAGCAACATGATCGACAAGGTTTTTAGATTAAAGCATGATATTATTGCGTTCTAAGCTCACCAAACGTTCTCTGCAAATAATGCATTGTTATTAATCTTCCAGTGTTTCCTTTTTTTTTTATTTCCGTCAACACTGCAAAATTTTCCATTCATTCCTTTTGACCTCTTCGTAAATAAATAAATTACTCAATTTCTTTGCAAAGAAATGGCAACGCAGATGAGATAATATCGACGTCGGGATATGGAAAACCTTAGATGTATAAATTTGAATTGCAATGGATAATATCAAAGAAACCTTCTATGATCCTATGGTAAGAATGGACGTACCACAGTTCTAATCCACCTCCAGTAGGCGGCCATTTGTAGAAGGATTAGCATAGGCGCCGCCCACCATCAAACCGTTGTCATAGAAACAACCTCTTCTGATCATTTCTCTTGAGTGTAGGGTTTCCACTTTTGGCGCTTGCGCGAGGTTTGGTGCCATTCCGTTTTAGTATTTCTGTATGTGAGCGTCCGTAAGAGCACAGAGAATAAAAACAGATCATTTTTTAATCTCATTTATTTATTTATCAGAACTACAAATATAAATTGTATAAAACTATTTAGACAATACATTTTCCTGGCCACATTGTAACCACTACTACTTTTGAACTTTGCCGAACCTGAACTTGCCTTTAGGTTTCGTAGTCGTCGATTTATTGTACATACAGTCGAAACCGCGTATATGCAACTCGCATATATGTGGAAACCGCATATATACAAAAAATATCGAGCCTCAAATTTTCTCTTATCTTTTTAATATCTAAACCCGCTTAATTGCGATTTTATACATACAAAAATTGCATGTATGCAAGTATTTTTGAAGCAAAACGAATATTTTATTATCTATAGAATTTCAATCGGATATATGCAAACAAACTTTGCGAACAATTTTTCATTAAGTAAATACCACATTAAGTAAATATGTAATTGGCAATCCTATTTTTAAGGATTGGCTTGCCCCATAGGAAATGGCTGTCAACCCTTGTCGAAGTTTCCCATACCAGCTTATTTATGGCTTTGTTTATGCCTCCCTCCCTTTCTAATAATAATAAATAATAAATGGATTTTATTTATCACAGGAGACATACAATGCACACAATCTGTAAAGACAAGCTTATGCATTACATTAGGCAAGTTTCATGTACAATAAATCGCACATACCGACGTACATAATACGCCTGTGTTCGGAATCACTATCAAATTATGTATTTGTAATTGGCGCAGTGAATTACTCGTTTCTAGTTTTATTGCGCTACAAAATTCCTAGTCATTTTGCACGTTTTTTCTTTTGCACTTTTCAGTTTATATTTATTGTGAACATGGTAGATGAAAAGAAACTGACATATTTGCTTAAATATTGGTCAGAAATTGGTGATTTTAAATTCTTTGAAATCAAACAGTTAAGACAAAGATATAAATAACAAAAGAGTATGGTTGTAATTTGTCCACTGTTTTCCACAAATACAGTACATGTGTGTTTATGTAAGTACTACATTACTTCCTGTTATTTTTGTTAATAGAGTAATAATACTGTACATTATAAATATTGAAATAAATAATGTGTATGATTTATAAAATTAGAAATAAGAATATCTAATTTAATAATAAAATTCAATAAAAATTTAATGAGCAAATTATTTGCACGCTATAGTTCAGAGAATACCTCTTTTATGTAAAACCCGCTTATATGCAAAACCTGCTTATATGCAAAGGATTTCGTTGCCGCGTCCATTTGCATATATGCGGTTTCAACTGTATATATATATTTTTTTTTTTTTCCAATTCATCTCACATTTAGTGAATCTAGTTTTCTAGAAATTTGAATTTCTGTCTCTTAGAAATATCTGGCCTTCTTAAAGTTTTTGGCATAGTAAAGAAACGCTTTGTCTACTGGAGCGGCCCAGGACCAGGGCCGGATTATTACATAAACAAACAAGACAGATATCTAGGGCCCGCTTTTTGAGGCGCCCGGCGCAGCGGAAACTCAACGCTACTTCAAAATCGTTGCTAATTATATCACTAGAGTACTAATTTTATGGCGGCTCGAATTTTCGCGACATTTTTCGCGAATTTTAGAGTTTTTCGTATGTACTTTGCGTATAACTATGTTACCCGTACCAACTTCATTTTCAAACTAAAAAATTTAAATTCCAGAACGGGTTTAGCGATCAAACATAACGAGTATTTTCGTTGGTCCCAAGCTCCTCGTTCTATACGGTTCTTCTATAATTACACAGCATAATATAGATTACAAGGGGGTCCAGAAAAATATTTGTCAAGGGCACCACGGAACCTTAATCCTCCTACTCTCCACGGAACCTCTACTCACGGGCTACTCTCCACGGAACCTTAAAGTCCTACTCATAACACAATATACCAACTCATCATCAATCGATCAGCATATTCAACCATATCTATTCACTGCCCGTTTAAGGATTCCCAAATGCCCTTCACACATGCTTAGTTTTTTAGACAGAATTTACTGACTCCCTCCCACACTTCAGGCCTGAAGACAAGCCGGGGCTAGCAGGGACATAGCCCCAGTTGCCCCATCAATCTACTTATGTATATATAACAATCCCTATGTGCTTTCTGCTCCATATGCACTTTATCCTAGCTATAGGCCTGCCACATTTTCATGCAAAAATTTGATTGAACAATGCGTTGGAGATGAAGTCCATAGTCTTCCTTGCCCCACCTCCTAAAACGAAACCTGTCCATTTAGCTGTTGAGGAACGAATAAAATTTTAAAATGAAGTGAAGGGGATTTAGTGAGTCAACTCCCGATAAAGGAGTTATTCGGCACATCTATATCAGAAACTGATCTACAAGAACATGTCACCTTCTGTTTGGGGGTTGAATGGTTACAGCGAAAGCTTCAACTTCGGAAGGATGGGTTCAATCCTTTGTAAACAGCCTTTTGTCAATACTTCGTCATTCTGCGGCCACCTTAAGTGTCTGGTTTCGTCCCATATTACTTAAAGACATAGGCGTAGAGTTATACGCCTAGTATATACCCCTTATTAGTATATACCCCCCACAATTTGAAATAACTTGCAATTTTACATTTACTGCAATGCATAAATGTGCACAACATGTGCTCGCCAACTCCCCAATAATTTTTAAAACTCTGCGTTGTTTTTTAAAAGACAGGCAGCCTTAGAACGTAAAATACAATTGTAAACAAGTTAATAGTTTAGGAATAAATTCCCTTTCATTTTTCCCATTGCACATCCTTCGTTTGTGATCATTTTTTAATTAATTCATTCATTCATTCAAGCAATTCGTTTGCATATTACCTCAACTTTCATTTAAATTATATTTAGGATAATTCAGGGAGAGTTGGACCAGTGGGCGGAGATGGACCACTCATTAATTTTTTTGAACCGGCCGCTAGATGGCACAGTACCATCTTGTAATGGCGGGTGTGAATCTTACGGTGCATTGTTTTTACCGTCTTTGTTCAAGTAGTTGAGCGAAAAATCTGCATAGTACAAATCAGGAGAGTCAAATGTTTTTTGTATTATTTAGACCTTAAGGTGCACCTAAATTATCTGATAATATTTTTGAACCAGCATCTCACATGAGGAGTAGGTCATGCTAGCCAATAGTTGTAATGAGCCGTAGTGGTAATGGTGCCAAAGTTTGCGAAATGGCTGCCTGGTCTGTTTATCCTTGGTAATTAGGAGAAATGGACTAGAGCAACACGGGAGAGATGGACCAGGTTTTATATAGTTAAAATTTTATTTTTTTCGACAAATGATTAATAATTTTATATTTATAATAATAATTTGCCTCTATATGCGTTTATAATATGACCTTTTGTATATTTGATATTGAGAAAACGCACTGCTCGCATAAAATAGCCCATATGACTTACTTTTTTTTTCTCCAGAAAACTGCTAATTACGCATAAAGGGAAAGTGGAGTTCATTAGAGAAATTTAGAATGCAGGTGATTTGCGGAAGGCTGTTGACGCAATAACAAATATCATGGGGATCAATGAAGCTGTAAATATTTTAAAATCCCTAAAGAAAATGCAAAAAGCGATACAACCGGGATTTAAGGCACGTCTTGACAATGAAATGTCGGGAAAATGAAATGAACAGGATAAAAACCGAAAGCAAGGACGCTGCCTCTAGGGCTGCCAAAACAGAATATTTCAGATATCCCCAACTGCAGAAAATTCTTGCCAGGAACCGCCAAAAGAAAACTTATATTACATCAGTACCGAAAAAACTAACGCAGGTAATAAAGTTGATGAAGCGACACAAACTAATTTACAGAACACTATTTTTTCAATTCCGATTTTGAAAAAAAAAAAAAAAGCTACTTTGCTGGATAAGGCAGCAAGTATTTCAGAAATGCTGAATTCGGAAGAGAATATAAATAACCAAAAAGTCAAGAAGGCAAAACTGAGTGGGCCAAGTCGAAAGCCTAATTTGCCTAAACCTAAGATACCGACAGCCAAACTAAGAGACAGCAACAACTCATTAGTTTTGGACGGATGCTCGAATAGTGGTGTTGTATACGATGATAGGCCTAGCGATAATGACCTAGACGATTGGAATGAAAATGAATGTGCTGGGTGTAGTGAGTATTGTAATTCCATGAAACAAAGGAGAAGCACACATTAAAATGTTTTTAATTACAACACAAATTACAGAAAGCTTTTTGGTTACACATAAAACAGAGACGCAGCGTACCCGAGGAAGGCGACCGCCAGACCCAGCATCATGGGGTCGCTTACACGTCACATGATCAACAAACCGGAAGGAAGAGTCCACTATACAGATAGGGGAGGGGGGAAATCGCAGTTGACATTGAGCACAGATACGAGAATATACACATACATATTCCAACAGTGAGGACTGTAATGCAACTACTAGCAGTGAAAACTGGATACGACGTACTATATGTTGCCGTTGGTTACATGAGAACTGCACCAAATATGCCAATAAATGTGACCTATGTAGATCCAGCGAGTGGCGGAGATTGGGATTGCGCCCCCCCCCGTCAGAGTAAAATATGAAAAAAAACAAAGTCAATGAAGAATATCTTATGTTATTTGTTATGACTGTAATAAACAAAAGTATTACATTGGCGTCCAAAGTCTTCAAGTCTTGAAAATATGCAATCCAGACGTTTTTCCACGAATCTACAAGCTTCTCGACCTTCAAACTACGTTTTCAATAAGCGTTACTTCAGCAGAACGTAGATTTTCATCATTAAAGCGCCCTCAAACTTGGCTTCGAACGCGGATGACAGAAGAGAGACTTTTAATATACCCCCACAGAGACATTCATATTGATGTAAATAAAGTGATTGACAAATTTTCAAAGAAACCAAGATGGCTCGACTTTGCACTATAAACTTCAAATTTTTTAAAAAGTTGCTTGTTATGAAAAAAGTAAAATAATTACGATGTTTTTGTAGTTTAAATTTAAACTTGTTCTATTAATTACATTGTAAATTATCGTTTTTGGTTATTGTATATATCTCCTTTACTAAGTTATCCTTCTGTCGTACTCAACAATAATTTATCCTAAACTACGTAGTTTAATTAAAGAAAAGCCCAGCTTTAATTCATTTTCGTAAATTAAATATTTTGGTGAATATAAAGGAAGGCTAGTAATATATCAACATTTACCTAAACTATTTAATAGTCCAAAACTAAACATTTTCCCCCTGAGGGCTTCCGAAACCGCTCCCATAATAATGTGCTGGATCCTCCCTTACCTGTGTGGGTGAAAAAAAATCTGGACCTAACGAATTTAAATAATAAAGTTAAAAAATGTTATGATTATAATATTTAATTATCAATTTTTATTACTAATATTTAGTCTCATTCCTGTTTCAACTTTAAGTAAGTCCATCTCACCCGGTGTGGTATGAGATTGATGGACCACTTGTAATTTTATTTTGTAAATTAATAATACATTTGTTTATATGTCTCTTATATTTATACTGATAAACATTTTCAAATGCAATTGGTTTTTGAATACTATAGTACCATTTTTTCACCAATATTGCTATAAATAACGAAATTATAGCAATTCTTAAAAAGGGGTCCATCTCTCGTGGAATTACCCTAGTAATAAAAATAGAAAAAATTAATTTCTTTTTTCAATACTTATTTCTCCCCATCTCTCGCTTTTTCTCTTTCTTTATTTACATATTGCCAATTGAAAATAGAAAGTAAGAATAAATACAATTGGATTGATTTTTTTAGAAGCTTGGCTGTCTTTTATTCATATATTTGGATTAAAAGAGCAAATTAAATGGCAATGCGTGAGCGTTAATGGCATATTTTATAAGTGTGACAGTGAGTATTAGTGATATAATATCTAAGTATCACAGTGATATACCATCTGAATATCAACGTCGGTGATATATTATCTGAATATTGCGCTCAGTGGCATATCTGAATATTACAGTTAGTGGCATATTGTCCAATTAGCACATTTAATAATATATTACCTCAATATCGCACAGTTAATAATATGTTATCTGTCTATCACAATAATATATTAGATAAAACGTTAAATGAAATGTGTTTTGTATCGCTATGAAACGAACTTCTGATATATGATATTGATGATTATGATGGTCTGAAATATCATAATAACGATATTAAGATATCAATAATAATCGGAAAAGAACAAAGGTTTCCTGCTTGCCTTCTCCCCTTCAACTGTAACTAATTTTTCTTTCTACTATTGCATTTAAATAGGTTAATTTGAAAAAGGGGTTGTTTCAAAATTTTGTATTTTGTTTTTCTATTGCTCCTATATTAACTGAGGTCTACGATTCGCTTTATGTGAAAACAAATTATGCACCCGGAACAAATTTGCAACAGTCTTAGTATAGAGTGTTTTTATTGTTATTTTGCCATGTTTGAATTCAAGATCAGGAAGGCGTGGGGTGAGGCATCTATACCTTACAAATTGGTATACATGCCGCAGTTAAAATCAGGGACATATGCCGCGCGTATTCTTTCGGATGTTAATTTTAATTTTTAGAATTTTTTGTTATTTTGCACCAAATGCCGTTAAATATAATCGCAAATCCTAGTCAAATGTCTCCAATTTAATTATAATTTTCTTTTCTTACAAATACATAAAAATATCATCAAAGTTTTCAAAAAATCCGCCAAATTCATAAAAAGCTCTCCAAATTTCTTTCTGTTTTTTCGTCATTATTGATACTGGAACCATGGAATAAACATGAACTTGAGTCGAAAGCATAAGACCTTGTGGATTCACAGCCATCCACGAGTAAAGGTTTGCCTGAAAAGAATATTGCAACTCCATCGAAACATTTGCATGCAATATCTCCAATTTCAAAACTAAATAAAGAAAAAAGGAAAAGCAACGAAGAAATAGGCACTTGTCTTAACCATTGCAGAAAACAGAAGACCGTTAAAAGAAAGATAGTAGAAGAAAGTTGGAAAAGAAAGAAATAGAAATAACGAAAGAAGATGGTCAGATATGAATCAAATAGTCATAGTACTAGTTCTGAAGTAGATGATGTTTCTGGGTTCGATTCCACTGCAATAGAGAAAGCCAAGGGTAATCCTACTGAGATTGAGTAAAAAAAAGGTAAGTGGAATTGAGTCATCACAAACTTTGGATGTGAATACATGCAATGAATATGAAGAAAATTATTATCGCACAACAAAAAAATGCGAATGGTTACGTTGTGCTATATGTAAGTAAGCGATGGCTTCATGCAGAATGTACGATTTTCGATGAGTTTTGTGCCGACTGTGGGAGAGAGAGAATAGATTAAAAAATTAGTCCAGCCTATTTGAAAAAAAAAGTAATTCATTTATGTCATTATTTTGTCCATGTTTGTTCCGATTCTGAAAATGAGTGCAAAATAAAAACAGCAGATGTTTTTTAAATTTATTCAATTTTTATGTTTTATAAAATCGCAATTTCAGTTATTCTATTTTTTCATAACATAGTTTTTGAAGAAACGTATTTGATAGGAAGTAAATTCATTTACTATACGAAGCGCGGCAAGCCTCATGGTGCGGCATAACACCCGACACACTTTTAGGCGCAGTTTTTGGCGCAGTATAGCCCAGATGCTCTTGCGCCATAAAAAAGCCAAACAATCAATCAATCAATCAATCAATCAAACTTGGGAGAGATGCCGTAACGAAGGGTGTTAAAAAATAAATTATAGCGGCTTATTGAATTTTTTGTAGATTATTTTTTTCTAATATATATGCTTCTTAAAAGTGTATCGATTATTATGACTAAGTAAATTTCATGTTTGTGCGCCATGGGTCTCAGAATATCGATTTTAAAAAAGGTGCGGCATTTACCCCATAATTAAATATCGCGATGCTGTCTGATATTCCACGTTTCAAGGCTCATGCTAAAACATAACATATTTTTGACTCACAACAACCAGAGGCAGAAAATTTTGCATACACCTATATTAATTCTTTAACACTTTAAATAATGAAAAGCTCCTCCTTTTACCTTCGGTAAGCATTCATACCTAGAAAAAAGGTAATCAGATCTGTACTATATAGCTTATATTGGTAAAAGTACGGTAATGGTAATCCAAAGCTTGCTAGTTCTAATTGAGTCTGAGCATGTGACGAATTTTTCTTTCTCTCGCTATTATGATACATAGAAATAATGGATAGCTAACAGGTTTGGTACGAACGCTGAAACGTTTAGTATCTGTTTTAGCAACGAAAATTTCTTTATCCACTTCCTCTTTAAGTATTTGAAGATGCCCCCTTTATAACATTCCATTTTTCCAGTTCTTGATAACACATCGATAAGGGACTTTGCCATTTTCCCCCAAATTATGATTTTATTAAAACTTACAAGTCAGAGGTGTGTAAAGAATTACTTAAGTGTTAACGCACCAAGGCGTGTGCAGAAAGGCGAGTTATAAGCTAAATGGGGTGAGGGGGGTTACAGAGATAAAACTTATATATTTCGATGTAAATATAAATTTTTTTATTGCAATGGGGCGTTACAACCCCCATCAACACCCCCTGCACACGCCAGTGCTTGGGCAATAAAGTCCATATTCCTCCATGCTCATAAAAAAAAAATATCCATTTAGTTGTCGATCCATAGCTGTTGAGGAACGAGTGAATTTTTAAAAATAAGTGAATGGGATTTAGTGAGTTAACTCTCGATAAAGGAGTTATTCGGCACATCTAAGTTAGAAACTGATCGACACGAGCTTGTGACCTTTTGTTTAGTGGTCTGTCTAGTGGTAATAGGGAAAGCTTTTAACTACGGAGGGATGGGTTCAATCATGAGCGGATTTACCTTTTTGCCGCCCCTAGGCTGCTATTTTGCCACCCCTTCCTACCTGTCCACCTCCCTCCAATCAGTGGTAGGAACATAAAAATTGTTACATTCAATATACGCTAAAAACTTTTGTATTGACAATAAATATGTTGAAAAACAAACTCATAAATTGAAACATAAATATTAAACAATATTAACTTATATTGAAGTATTATCTCTTCTTGGTATATAATAAATCAAATTCAATTTTATTGAAATAAATTTTAATTTTAGCAAAAAATAAAAGCCTATCGAACACTGGTATTTAAATGGAAAGCATGACATCTGGCCTTCTTCTCGGCAAATATCTGCTTATACCATCGTTTGTTATTGATTTTTTTTATATCCGACTCAAAATACACAAAATTTTGCCGCCGTAGTATAGCCTATTGAGAATACTCACTGGGTTCAATTTTTAACAAACAGTTCTTTGTCAGTATTGCGTCGTTGGGAGGACGCTTTAAGTGCCTGGTTTCAATTCTGCCTGACTTGAAAGTCAGCCTTAGAACGTACAATACAATTGCAAAAAAAAAAAAGCTGATAATTTGGCAATAAATTCCCTTTTATTTTTCCTTTGTTGGATAAATGCCTCAAAAACGCATCAATTTTTTCAAACAATTTCCTTTTACACACTTCTTTATGCGTTTTATTTACTATTCAAAATAAATAAAGAAACGATTGATGATTACTTCGGGTATGAGAGCTCGCGTATGGCCTTGAGATGATGCAACGATAACGAGTTCATACTTAGAGTGCCGTTACTCTAGCTTCGATTTCCCATGGTGGAAAAAAAAAATGCTTACTGAATATTCGTTCATTGGAGTCCGGGAGATGGTTACCTAGGCCCAGGAAAGGTTGGGTTCCTAGGAAAAATGGAGATCCTCTGACCCACGATGCCGTAGTAGCAACCCATTCACTTATCGTGCTATTTACTCGGGATTTGATCATCTATGATGTCGTAGAATAAATCATTCTTCTGTCCACTGTAGTCCGGAGGAGGTTACCTAGGCCCAGGAAAGGTTGGGTTCCTAGGAAAAATGGAGGGCTTCTACCCCCATGATGGCGTGGTAGCAACACTTTCACTTATCGTACTCTTTACTTGCGTTTGATCCTCCATGGTGTCGTAGGCCATGTGTCGTTTTTCTGTCCACTGCGATCCGGGGTTTGACTCCTTTGGAAGAGAACGTTCCCGTTCCGCAGAAAACTGTAGGTCCCGGCGTATCAGGACCTTTGCCACCCTTGCGCCATATAAACGCAAGCAGACATAGAGAGCTCATAAGAGTCATTCAAGTTTGACCGAAATTTTGCCAGCGTTGTTTCGAAATTATAAAATTTCCTAATAACCTTTCTTAAGGTTCCTAGGCATGAAGGAACTTAATAAACGTAGGGTAATTTAATCTCACGCAACTAGACTTTTTTTCCCTTTTTTTCCCCGCCAAAATCTCCTCTTTACATTAGATGTTGGGTGCTTTTTTTCGTCAGTTGGAGATTAAGGGAATTAATAAAACTTACATAAATGTGGTTATTTTTTAAGAATTAATTCCAGAAAGTTGGAATTAATGCCTCCATTTGCTTAATTAGCGCATAGAATACCCTAGCTTTTTTTTTTTTTTTGAAAATCTAAAATTCCCTTTTTTAGTGTTTTGTCACCAGTTTTGGCAACCCTACAGATAATCCCCAAAGATATTTCCCCCCCTCTAACGTTGTCCTCATTTTATTACACCAATTTCGAAAAAGAGATCCCTATATTGGATTTCGATCCCAGGAGACAATCCCTCCCTCCCCTCACTTGAACTCTTTTTCCCGTTGGTTAGGGAATGTTCCCCTCCTCTCTTGTTTATTTTTTCCCGCTGCAGGGACAATAATCTTTATTTCTTCCCTGTCTTTTCATAAATAAATATTCTCGTAATGGGTTCGAATTCTTTTGGCGGCACTTTCCTCGTTCCTGATTCGTTTAATTTTTTTCACGCCGTTTCCGGTTGTTTTTTTACGACCGTTGTTTATGTAGCCCCGGGGGAGGGGTTGAAGTGGTTTACTCCTTTTTACGACATTTTTTCCCCGCCGCCCCCTTTATTGGGGCTGCCACTGATTGAAGGTAATTGCGCTAATTCTTTTTCAGAGTTTTGGCGCCTTTTTTTTTAATTTAGTAATTGAGTGTTTTTATCTCCTAATATTATAATGGCGCGCCTCCCCTCCCCGAAAAGAGGGTGCCAATTAAGTTTTGTATTAAAGCGCCAAAAGGGAGATAAACATTGGCTAAGGATGAAAACCCGTTTCTACAGCCTTCGAGGGATTTAGTCTAAGGACATTTCGTTTATTTTCTCCCAACTTACGATAATTAATTTTTAGCTATCGTAATTATCCGATTTTTTTCCTTTCTTCTCTTACTTAAATCCTAAATGTGCTTTAAACATCTTAAAAGCTTTTTTCCAAATGCAATGGAAGTGAATTTTTTTTAATATTTTTATTTTTATTCGTGATACGTTGCTCTTTAGTATCTTATATTGCAAAATGAGCAAAACATTTACTCAGAGATTAATTGGTTACTTTTACTTCGTATAAATGAAACTAATTTTGTTGTTGGTGGGTTAAAACTGATACATTTCTTTATAACACTATTGATAGAAACATTGGCGCAAGTGCATGGTTCGTCACTCAGTTTTCTCTCCTCCTAAAAATGCTCCACAATTTCAGTAGATCGGCTTGTGAAGTTATGTTTAGCATTTATAAAGCCATTTGCAGGAGCTCTGTGTTTATGTAGGCTATGTTGTGTGCTTTGCAGCAAAAATCATTATGTCGCAACGATGGACGTCGTCTTTCTTTGTGGAATTGTGTTTGAAAGGTAAGGAAAGTGTGAGTGGGTGGGCTATCGCATGAATATTTAGCGGAGTTTATGTGGCGAAGCCGATACAAGAAGAAGCCGTAGAATTTGTTTCCGGCATTTCTTGATACCACCAAGACGATTTTCCCGCCGCACACAACCGACCAAGAACAATAGAGGTTAGCACTTCTGTTTTTTTTTTGTTTTTTTTTGTTTTTTTTCCCGCTGAATCGCGATAATTACGAAAAACAGGCTGTTCTTATGCTTTTTCCCAAGCATTCAAGATTTTTAAGATTCAGGCATAACTCGAATGTGATCTAAACGGGCAGCAAGGGCGAAGCCCGAAGCGAAGAGGGGTGCGTGGGGTCTTCCCCTACTTGTCCTCCATTGATACATTCCCTTCATTGATTCAGGAAAAATACAAGGCCCCCAAACCACCGTAAACTACATAGTGGCACGTCAATTATCGTATTTCCAGCCGATTTAGAAACCCTTAAAAAAATCAGTAGGTGACGGACTATGCATTTTTACCGAAATATTATAGGCACAAAAAGAAATACACGTCACATTGGAAAGACTAACTTATAGACTAAAGACTTAACAGAAAACCAATAGTGAATGCAAGATAAAGTTCTTGGAGATGACGTAGTTGGCAACGCGCTGGTTTGTCGTGCCGTTAAACTGGGTTCAATTCCACTGGTCGTAAAATTCCGGCGCAGTGTGGCCTTAGCTGTCCTTACTCTGTAAAATACAAACAAACCGGAGTTAAGATAATGTGCGAACAGTTCGAAGACTGCTTAAGATGTTGTGACGTATTCGAGCAATTTAAACGTCAGCTTAAAAAGAATAATTTTTAAGCCACGCCTTCCAAAGCTGAGATTCGCTTACGAAATCAATGGCCCATGAGCTCTGTCAAGGTAATTCAGTTGGCAGAAAGCTTGGATGTTAACCCAGAGGTTGCGAGATCGAGTCCAACCCGGAGCGAGGATTTTTGTTTTTCTAACGGACACCTTGTTGTAAGTTGCCGCTTGAAAACTCTTGCATTTTAAGTTATTGCGGATGCTTTAATACCGTCCTTAGCTGTAGGCTCAGTTACTGTGGTGGAAGAAGCAGTCCATGGCAAAGATTCCTATTTAAACTGTTGGTCCTCGGAGCAACACTCTCACTCCAACAATCGAAGCCAACAATCTCACTCCAGAAGCCAACAATCTTACTCCAGAAGTCAACAATTTCACTCCAGAAGTGAACAATCTCACTCCAGAAGCCAACAATCTCACCCCAGAAGCAAGTCAATATCCACAGTTAAGAAATCGGGCCAGGTAGGCCGAGATTGCGTACCGATAGGAAGTGCTGGTAGATTTTTTATATAAATGTTTTTCGTAACAATTATTACTGTATAAGATCACAATTTTTAATACTTTATATACGATTTTCAGATACCAATAAATATTCTTTGCATGGAGTATGCATTACTACGTCGGAAAAATATTATAATACCTTTCCGTAAAAATTATTACCTCGCTATAAAAGTTATTATTTCATTATAGAAGTTATTATCTCATTATAGAAGCTATTATTTCTCAAAGAGAATGCATTTCGAGAATGAATAAGGTTTTTTTTTTTTCATTTTCATTCTAAATAATGTTTTTTTATTTAGTTCAATGCGAAAGGTTTTTTTTTTCACGCGTTCAGCTCATAAAAATAATGACTGTTTTAATAGCTTAACGCGTTTAATTATGTTCATTTGTATCGTACAACATCAAACTCAGTTCAATTCTAAAAATCTCATAATACCGTAAAACCTTTCTTAACGGACACTCTGTTTTTACGGTTAAATAAAAATCCCTTCACAACAGTATTTCCCTAGTTTATGATCACCCCTTTTGCGGACAACTTTTCCTATCCTGTGGATGTACGCAACTGAAAGGTTTTGCAGTAGCATTTGCGCACAGTTTTATAAGTACATAGTGTTCTCCGACCGATATACAATAAAACCTTCCATTAACGGACACTCACCGAACAGAAAAATTTTGTCCATAGAAGACAGGTGACCTTAAAAGAGGGTCATCGTGAAAGAATTTCTTGCTGGAAATTTTTTATTTGACCATTAAAACGGTTTGACAGCATTTGAGGGGGTGTCCGTTAAGAGAGATTTTACGATAATATTAATTTCTGGTCCCTGATACTCAATAACGAAAGTATAAATATGTTTTAGCCTTCATAATGGATTTTGGAAATTTTATGACATCCCACAATTTTTCATTCTACAGAACTAAAAAAAAATCCATACTTGTAAAGGAAACGTCTTCGTTTAGTTGAATAACACGATATACGAGTCATTTATAAAATTCCATGTGTACGCCATTAGCATAAAAAGTGTTAATGGCATTTGATAACAGGGTACAACTGTAAAAATGCCAACACTTTTCCTCTCAAGCCCACAACTCGTGTATCAATGTCGCCTCGCTGTCAAGACGGCGAATAAAGAAAAGGCGTTTTCCGCTTGGAATAAGGAAGATGGATTTGATTTTCCATTGAAGAAAACGGCCCCGCATCTCACCGTCCACTCAACGATAGCTATAATCGCACTTATTAGAAGCTGCAAACATCCACTCTCTTCCAAGATTTCCCATCGCGAAAAATTATAAAAAGAGTGCTTCACCCGTGGCAACGGTGACGATAGACATTAAGATACCACGGCAATAAATTCATTTTGATTTTAATTTTCGAGCACGTTCACACACACACAAATGACCAGACATTTCTGTATTTGCGTGCATTACAAAGACCGCCTTACACAATGATCGTTTGCTTTAATTCAAGTTTTCGCTTCACACTTCATACTAGCATTGAAGAAGCCTTGTATCGTGTTTAGCCTCACTTCCAGGGGCGGACTGGGTCCTCTCAAAGGGCGCATACCTTGGATTTTCTGAGGGCGCGAGTCTTTGCCCCTTCGGAGGCGCAAATCCTATCGCCCATGGGGCGCCCCGGCCTACGGCCAACGGCCCAGTCCGGCCCTGCATACATTAGTGCATTTTGCATGTTCTACACTACCTACTTTCTTTATGAGACATGGTATCTGAACAGATAGGTTCCGAACTGACCTAGCTTCAGCTTTCTTATTGTGCCTCAACCCCAGGGCCGCAGCCAGGCTGGGGCTAGGTTGTCCTCCCCCTAGAATTTTTTTTAAATAAATTATTATCGATATTATAATAACACCACTTTTGCCACTGCCACTGTAAAAGAAAAAAATATAATAATTGATAATTTTAAAACGAACCTCTAGTTCCCATTTAAAGTTCGCTTTTGGTGGCTCAATTAGCAAGTCCTTTACTATTGATTTGTATTAAAACATGTAAAAACAAAAACAAGAAAATCGTTATAACAAAGAAACATTAACATTTGCAAAAAAGGCAATTACAAATTTGTAATCAGTGCGAAAAACTGAGCCAGAAATAATTAAAATATCAAGAAGAACAGTTTCGTTGTTACCCAGTGTTATCAATACTGTAAAAGGAAAAGTGGGCTAGGAAAGGAAAAGCTGCCGTTGGTAAAAATATCGGGCCCCGGTATCAATTGTTTCAACGGGCCCTCTGATAAAAATGTATTCAGCATCGTGGGCCGCTAAAAAGCTCGGGCCCTGGTACTCTAGTACTCATATCCCCCATAAACGACGACCCTGATTACATGTAGACATATGAACTAAATAGGAAAGCAAAGGGCTCAAACGTCGAAATAGTAACTTTTCTAGAGCAGAATGCCTTCAGTTCATATAACGAATAAGGATTCAACTATGAATATAGAAATATGCGAAAGTTTGGGGTCTCGAAATTAAGATTAAAATAAATTAACTTAAATAACACTGGGCCTCTTCAGGGCTCAAAATCGCGAGGCTCTAGGCAGGGACCTACTCGGCCTATAGGTAAATCTGGCACTGCAGACCAAAATAACAACAACTTCTTCAGCAAATGTCATTCTCCAGTCATTCAAAAAGGTTGAGTTCTGGAGAATATATAGGCTATTTCATTCATCGTTTTCCGGTTCATGGATCCACTCTATTCAACTTAAACACGTGGAAACGTCGCAACATAGTTTTCGTAGCGCGTTGTCCGTCACGAGGTGATGCCATTATCATGTTAATGAGGTCATAAGACGATGACAATTATACATGTCATTTTCGAAGTTAATTTATCTAATTTATTTTTTGATACCTGTAGTTTCGTTTTAATTTCGATTTTGTTTTAAAAGGAAACTTTTGTATGTGATCGTTAAATACCTGTTTGGCCTTTCTAGCACAATGGTAATATACAGTACACCTACTCTTATCTCTGTTATATGTACCAAGTATTGTTTTTTTTTAAAAGCGATATAGAAAGAATGGAATATATATGTTCTCATAGGCGTACGCAGAAAGTTCATGAGGTGGTTATAGGCTCAATGTGGGGGAGGTTACAGAGCTACAACTCTATGTATTCCTATGTTAAATGTACGCAATTTTATGGCCATAGGGGGTTTACAACCCCATTAACACCCCCCTGCGTACACCAATACTTGTTCTATAAATATAATATTGCTACATGAAGCGTGTTTCGGGGCGAAAAGGAATTGGAAAACGCTGCTCTAACGTATGTTCTTTTTAAAGGAAAGATTGCTCAGGTCAAGGGAGGATCCAAGATGTCGTTACGGAAGGGTGTCGATTTCGGGGGCCTTTACCGGGAAAATTTTTAATTTTAAATTGTTAAATAGTTTAGGTAAATGTTGTTATATTACTAGCCTTCCTTTATACTCACCAAAATATTTAATTTACGACAAAGAATTAAAGCTGGGCTTTTCTTTAATTAAACTATATGGTTTAGGATAGATTATAGTTAAATATGAGACTAAAGGAGACATACAAAATAGCCAATTGGATAATTTACAATGTAATTAATAGAACAAGTTTAAATTTAAACTGTAAAAAACATTGTAATTGTTTTAATTTTTTTATAACAAGCAACTTTTAAAAAAAATTAAGTTTAGTAAGTTAGAGTAGTTTAGTAATTTATATTACTTATTTTTATTATATTTATACGTGGGTGTTGAAAATTATTGTGTAGTTTAGTAAGCTAAGTGCAAAGTCAAGCCATCTTGGTTTCTTTGAAAATTTGTCAATCACTTTATTTACATCAATATGAATATTTCTGTGGGTGTGTATTAAAAGTTTCTCTTCTGTCATCCGCGTTCGAAGGCAAGTTTGTAGATGCTTCAAAGATAAAAAAAAACTACGTTTTGCTGAAGCAATACTTACTGAAAACGTAGTTTGAAAGGCAAGTAGCTTATAGATTCGTGGAAAAACGTCTTGATCGCATTTCTCCAAGACTTAGAGACTTTGGACGCCTGTGTAAGACTTTTATTTATTACAGTCGTAACAAACAATACATAAAATATTCTTCATCGTGTTTATTTTTTTCCCCTTTAGCCCTGACATGGGGGGCGATTGCCCCTTCCGCCCCTCGCTGGATCTGCCAATGCTCACATTCCAGCTGCTGTTGATGTGCAGCTATTATTTTTCCTACATGAATCATGTGTGGATATATTTTATTTTAAACTGTACAAGTTATTCATCTCCGCGTATCTTTATTTTTATTTCTAATTTTCAACTTGCGAGCATTAATTTTCTTTAAAAATACGTTGGTGTTTACTTCTACGTATTTCGAAACGTGATAACCACCGTTCATAACAAACGTGTGTTAAACAAGCATGCAGTCCAAGGTTATCTCACCTTGGTTGACAGAAAAATTAGCTATTACATAAATTGGGGAACTGGGCGGGCAAAGCCGATTTTTGCGCAGAGGTGGACAAGGTAGTTTCTCCCGTCTCTTTTACAAGGTATTAAATGATCCTACTCTTTACACAAGCGATTCTTCTAGCGCAGTATGCACCTGCCAGATGAAATGGATGGTGCTAACTAACACGCAGTGGGGTGTCTAGGTCAGAACCAGGCTCGAACCTAACCTCGTGATAAATACTAATTGGTTCGCACGACGGGGAACCTGTGGCGAAATTACGAACTACGAAATAGCATTGCTTCTCCCTACTCTGTGAGCCTTTTGGACTCATGAGCCCTTTAATTTGCATAATTAACGTTTAGATGTAGCGGAATGCCCTCAGATTCCGACCCAGTTTTCTCTTCAATTTCACCGTCTGTCAACAACTTGACTTCAATTCAAGAAAGTTTCTTCTGTTAATGAAGTCATTCCGAAAATGCAGTCGCCGATACCTTCCTATGTGGCGACCACAATCGCTTTTATATCGCCATAATCGCTGTCTATCGCGAGAACTCCATCCGCCACTTGGTCAATGTCTGTCTGTTGCCATGGTACCGAGCCTTAATTCATTTCTAATAATGGGGATACTTAAAGAAAAACACTCGCATTGGCGATTCGCCTGTTGGAAACGGGTTAAGTCTCATTTTCACGGGAGCAGTGAAGCGCAGACGGCAGTGACAGAAAGAGTTCCCATTGCAATGACATCATGATATCTTGAATAATTCATCTTATATATCTTAAATAATTCATCTTATATATCTTAAATAATTCATCTTATATATCTTAAATAATTCATCTTATATATCTTAAATAATTCATCTTATATATCTTAAATAATTCATCTTATATATCTTAAATAATTTATCAGTAAGTTACTCATGATATCTTAAGTAACATATAAGTTAGGGCGCTTCTAAAAAGTGGCAGTGCTAGAAATTTATCCTCTAGCCCTTCGTTGGATGATATCAAGTGCTGAAAGGTCCCAGCAAAAATTTTCGGTTAATAGATTAATATTTAGGACTTGTCCAACTCACAGGTTTTGATATTTTTCAACAATATGAGCATTGTATTATAAAAATTTAAGTTTTCCCTATTTAGTCAAAATACTTTTAATATTCACACATAATACAGTACAATATATTGTAGACTGCAAAGAATTGTGACAGTTTAGCAATGTAGCTTTCCATTAGCATTATTTACCAGTTACGTTAAATATCTTAATGCTTAATTTAGTTTATTGTCCGCGTGTCTGGATGGCTTTATAACGTCAGCCTTGGTCAGTGCAGAAAATTGCTTCCTGTACTCCTTAACAACCTGCAATAATTTTAAATATATATTTTTTTATAATAAATATAATAAAATAATAAATATTTTTTCTATAAAATAAATTTCTGTTCTTCGCTACAGGGAAAAAAAGAACTGTTGATTTCTTATAAAAACGCAACCTCTTGCTCTGCAAGGTCCTTGACCACTTTTACAGATTTAACAAGAGATTGATTATTTCTGTATTCCTCCTGAAATCTCCATTTACTAGGATCACTATATAGAAATACCTCAGACCAAAGATCTTGAAGATCTCACCGTCAAAGTTGCGACAAAATTATGCAGTCCCTTCGTTTCTAGATCCTGGAATGGTTTTATTCGTTTAGAAGGAATATTTAACCCTTCTCTTTTTGAGAGAGCAACTACCATTATTTGTTTTCTTTCATTGAAACCTCATCATCAAAAAATCCAAAGCCAACCAAAAGTTCAGATAAATACCAAAGATGATGACCACATGCTGTGGTAGCCATTCTAACTACATCTATCTTTGGGTATTGATACGTTTCACAGAGTAATCTGCAATCAGTCCTTGGCTCTGCAGTAGAAGATGGACTCTGGAACCAGTATTTGATATAAATTGCTGTTACAAGACGTCATATATCCTTTAAATGATTTCATATTTTTTCATAATGCAAAGGGCCACAGGACCTTCGCGTTCCTGATGATCTTTGTTCTAGTGGTCATTCTAGTTACGAAAGAGCCAATTCTTAATTGAGTAAGTAGCCCTAGCCATCCAGCGGGCACGGTGAACTGCTCTGGATATCAAAAGCTTGTCCTACGAGGTGTATCAGCACCTTAGAAGATAATTGACAATTTAAGAAGTTAGAGATAATCATCTCGTGACTGAAATTTCCTCAACTCTGCTACTGAGGAGTCAATGCCACTGTCTTTCCAGGGAGGGGATAAATGCTGCCATGTTCGCATCATCCATAGCTGTCGAAAATGAACACTGATCTATTGGTTACCAAAAATTCTTTAAATGGTTAAAAGTTCCATATTTGGAGAATTTCGAAACGTCATATGACTGAAGACTTTTTCAAGTATGATCTGAGATATGATGACGTCAAGCTAAATTTAACGTTTCTCTACCAAGTTACAATTCAATGAATAGAATTAAATCAGTGAAATTCAAAGATAATTATATTCAAAATTATCAAAGTATCACACTCACAACATCCAAAATTACGAGCATAAAAATCAAAACATAAAAGTGTAAGCAAAGATATTTGCGCAAAGTGGTCTACCTCAATCTTTAAAAAAAAAAAACAGAACATTAGCAATTCAACCCGTGTTTCTTACTAATTTCTTGCCGACTTCTCTTTCTGTAAAATTTCTGATTTCATAACCTTTTTTAGCTTTTCAATGCTTCTATGAGCTCCTATAATCAAAGGGTCTACCCAAATTCTATTTCAAACTTCCCTGACTTTTCCAGGTTTCCAGACCAAATGTTAATCGATTACCAGTTACTAATTACAGTAAACAACACACAATGCACTAAAATTTGCCCAATCAAAGCAAGTTTCAAGGCCATGAAATCAATTAATGCAAACCCCAAAGCCATTTATCATTCAATTACAGTGAATTTACAAATTCAAAAACTGCATTAAAAAGTGTATTTCTTTACACTAATTATATAGTTATTATAACAATGAATTTCAAATTTCCTTGACTTTGGCCTTTGTATTTCAAATTTCCCTGACTTTCCAGATGAGTAGACACCCTGTATAATGTTCCAAAATGCATTACAAATGGTGGCGCCTTCTGTGCTCAGAAATGGTAACTTATTAGCAATTATTCTCCAGATCAAATAATTAGCTAAGTAATTACATAAACTTAATTAATAAAATTCAGTTAATAATTTTATAATATTGCACATGAACGTTTTCATCATTATAGCAATAAGAACCAACTTTTAACCGTAAATGCTCATAGTGAACACTTGTGCATAAAAAAGTGGCTTTTAAGTGAATTTCAGTTGAAGTGGACAAGCCCTAAATATTCTTCAATTTAAAAAAAATTTGCATACACACTTCCTACATGAGTCATCACCAAATCGCACCCTGGAGAAAGATCAAATACCAAGTTGAGATTTTATCATTATGGACGGAAGCACCTTAATATACTTATATTAAGGTGCCTCCATAATATAAGTATATTAAGGTGCCTCCATAATATAAGTATATTAAGGTGCCTCCATAATATAAGTATATTAAGGTGCCTCCATAATATACTTACATACTCGAGGACGAGGCAAGACCGTTTGATGCCCGCCTGCAAAATAGGTATGAGCGCCCAAGACACCAGGAAAGTCGAAATCGTTGAAAATTATACCTGCCATATTTTAGTACAATATAAAAATTATTAAAATAAATAAGAAAACTTACTGAATTAGAGCTTACTCCATTTACAAAATTATCCTTCATGCTTTCATATTTATAATATGAGAAACGATGCCTTTATCAGTGGTGTAAGAAAGGGGGTTGCACTGGTGCTCAAGCCCCTCCATTGGACAACAAAGTACATCTTTGCTATTCTTAACGTTACACCACTTGATTTTTTTATCCCACATAATTATTTATTTTATTATTTATTTATATCTTTTATCCCACATAATTATTTATTTATATTTTTTTATCAAACATAATTTTTGCATTGCTATTCCCCTGTTCTTCATATTCCTATTACAGCACATGCTTCATTTTCTATTGATGCTAATGAAAAATTTACAAGTCATTCTTGTGAAGTGCTCTTAAAAACGTGTTTTCATTAATTTCGTTTTTGAAAATTAAGGTTAATTTCTTGTACGGTTAGAAGACCAGTGACTTCCAAAATAAAACAATAATATACAATAACAAATAATGTAGTAATGTACAATGGTTAAATTAGGAAAGGATAAACTAATAGGTGCAATAAACTAAAGGATATTAAAAGGGTTTTCAGGTCTTAATATATCTTCTTTATAACTGTTTTTATAAGTACGTATCTCCTCATAAAGCTCCATATCATTTATATATTTTTTTTGTTATCACATGTTAAAACGTTTTTTAAATCATAACAAGATTTTCATAGGCTTGACATCAATATTTGAGAAATTACACAAGACACAGAAATTATCTCTAAGGTTTTTCATTTATTCAAAACGTTTATCCAAAGATTATCGTGTTATATACAAGGTTGTGCAAAAAACAGATCGCTTCTAAACTTACTTTCTGGCGCTTACGACGCTTCTTCAGGTTGTTCATTCTGAAACTGACACATCCTTTTCATTCTTCGAACCGCAACTAACGATTTAAGTTCTGTTTTTCCATCCATATCTTCATTTAGTTTCTCTGCTATTTCAAGAACATGCTTTCAATTTGTCTCCTTTCGATATTTTGACTCAAAGGTTTTTTTAAAATTACTAATGAATTATAAGGCAAGTGGAACGTTCATGTTTCTCTCCTGCAGGGGAGTTTTGTGACAGGAATTATTCTATTAAATACATCATGCCAAATTAACCAGTTGCAAATAAAAGCGCAGTCGTTTATTCTAACCCAAATTGTTTTGCTCACTGTTGTGTTTCCTTATTAAAATGTTTAGTCTCCTTGATTTCCTAGAGCTCATCATGAATTTTTACCAGTTAATATCTCAGAGGCATGATTACTTCAATCTTCAATTCTGCTCACCCATCGGGTGCCAGAATTTTGTTTTATTCTTTAATTCGAAATGTCCCTTAAAAGAATTTCCCACCATTTTGAGAAAATGAAAATTAAAAATATCTATGTCTCCACTGACTTCAGCTACGTCATTTGTCGTTTAATTTAGAATATAAGCTTTATACGGGAGGCAGGCTTGTAGCCAGGATGCAGGGCAAATGGGGCAAGGTAAAGGGCAAATGGGGCAAGGTAAAGGGCAAATGGGGCAAGGCGAAGGGCATGTGGGGGATAGGGCATCCGGAGCTCATACATAGGCGTACGTAGAAAGTTCATAAGGGGGTTATAGGCTCAATGGGAGTTACAGAGCTACAACTCACATATTCCTATGTTAAATATACAAAATTTCACTACAGCAGTGGGGGGTTTATAACATCCATCAACACCCCCTTGCGTACGCCAGTGGGCCCACACATATAAAATAATTGCCAGAAGCGGTACAGAATTTGAACATCATGTCACTCGAAACCTAAATAAAGGAAGGAGGAAGAATGTTATAAAAACAATTTATACAAATATATATATATATATATATATATATATATATATATATATGTCCGTGGCTAAGCCTATCGGTAGCGTCTACAGGTTGCGGATGGTGGAGAGCTCTACATATCTGTAGGGTAGCTGCGAATAAGCAGGCTTCTGGAAAGATGCTTGTCAAATAAGCAGTCGCTGACAATTGAGAGGCAGAGAGAGGGTATGGAGGACACTAGGGCGGAACCTGGTGCACAAGTAAAAAATCACATGTACCCAACGACGGCTCTGTGACATGGTGAGATAACACCACCATCAAATATGTGTTTCCCGGATAGGTGAACTCGTAAACTCTGAAAAGTGATCACCTAGGAGAAAGCACTTCGAAAACAAACCAAATCTGCCAACCCGCAATTGACCAGCGTGGCAGATTACGGTCTAACCCTCCAACATGTTTGCACAAATTAATTCGCGGCCCTCATTCCTCGGAGGCCTTGGAGCAACTACTTCAAGTAGCAGGAAGACTAGCTCGACGGCAGAGGATGCTAAGAATCACCGGGTTCGAACACGCTGCCAAAACACTTTGGAAATTGGAACTTTCAACACCAGAAAAATGAAAACGGATGCTCGCCTACAAGAACTAATATTAGAACTCAAGCATATTAAGTGGGACATCATCGTGCTGTGTAAAACGAGACGTAAAGGTGAAAATCTTGTAAAACTCGACACCGGCCATCTTCTATATACAAAAGGAACTGCAAACGGGAAATGTAGTTTTGTAGATTTCCTCATTAATCAGAGATTAAAAGGTTCCATCATAAAACTTGAGGGTACTTCAGATAGAATCGCACAATGCACCATACAACTGAACAAACGACATAAGCTCCAAGTTATCCAGGCTTATGCACCAACTAGTAGCCACACTGATGATGAAATCGAAGAATTCTACGAGGATATATCAGACCTACAAAATAAAGAAAATTGCCACTACAAAATTTTAGTGGGTGATTTTAATGCCAGAATTGGAAAAACCCACTTTGGTGAATGTGCAACAGGCCCACATGGCAGCGGTCATAGAGATGCAAGAGGAGACTCGCTGGTTAATTTTGCAGAGAGACAAGGCCTCTATATTTTGAATTCGTTTTATAAAAAGAAAGCCAATAGGAAATGGACATTGGAAAGTCCGTCAGGAAACAAAAGTGAGATTGATTATGTTCTATCCAACCACAAGAATATATTCAGTGACTGTACGGTCCTCAATCGTTTTGACGTGGGAAGTGACCATAGACTGGTGAGAGTTAAAGTTAAGTTAGACTACCGCAAAGAACGCAGTAAAATGATAAACCTCTCCAAAAAAGTGAAAGCCAACAATGAGGAATTGCTTAAAAAAAGCAAAGAATTTGAACTCGCTATGTCAAATCGCTTTGCATTATTACAAAATTTGGAAGACACCGATATAACAGAACAAAATGAAAAAATCATCAGCAACTTAATTGTAACAGCCGAGGCTCTAGTACCACTAACAACGAAACCTAAAGAAAGTAAAATCTCTAAAGAAACTTTAAATCTAATGGAAAAACGAAGGTCTTGGAAGAACACAGGAATAATTGCTAACAAAGTGGAATATGTGGAAATTTGCAAGACGATAAGGAAACGTATCCGGGAAGAAACTCGTAAATTCAATACAAAGTTGGTACAAAAAACAATTGAAGAAAATAAAGGCATCAAAAATTCAAAACGCAGGCTAATAAATGGAAAAAAGCAAATACTTGCCTTAAAATGTAATGACGGCTCAGTATGCAGAACACGCCAGGAAATGCTTAAGAGGGTAAAAGAATTCTACACAGACCTCTATAAAAGTAACGATCAGCAAAATCTGCCAACAATTGTAGTTACAGAAGAAATGCCGGATGTTTTAGTATCAGAGGTAACAGATGCCATACGATCAATGAAAAATGGGAAATCCACAGGAAAAGATGGCATTTCTGCTGAAATGTTAAAAGCTGGGTGTAAAACGCTTCACAAAATATTGGCAAATCTCTTCTCAAAATGTCTTAAGGAACAAAAAATTCCTAATGCATGGAAAAATGGCGATGTTATTCTTTTGCATAAGAAAGGAGCTCAAGATGATCTTAAAAACTATCGACCAATTAGCCTTCTACCTGTTAGGTACAAAGTTTTTAGCAAAATCACTGCAAATAGAATTTATAGAACATTAAACTATGCCAAACCTCTAGAACAAGTAGAGTTTAAAAGTGGCTATAGTACGATTGACCACATTCAGGTTCTTCAGAGAATAATAGAAAGACACAATGAATACACTTTACCACTATGCATTGCCTTCATCGACTACGAAAAAGCTTTTGACTCAATTTTCAAACCATATATTTTAAATGCACTAGGTAACCAAGGTGTGAACCCAGCTTATGTTAGCTTACTCCAGTCCATATATTATAAAGCAAAAGCGACCATATCTATAAACAGACACAAAGTTGAAATTAACCTTGAGAAAGGTATACGACAGGGAGATACAATCTCGCCCATACTCTTTTCAGCTTGCCTTGAGAAAGTTTTTCGTAAATTACACTGGGATCAAAAGGGCTTAAAAATCAACGGAGCGTATTTAAACCATCTAAGATTCTCCGACGACATCGTGTTTTCGCAAAAGATCCAGAAGAGCTCCAAAGACTCATTGAAGATCTCAGAATGAAAGGAGAAACATCTGGCTTAAAAATCAACTTGAAGAAAAGCATGATCATGTTTAATAAGTTTATACAAACTAAGAAAATCGTTGTTTTGGGAGAAGAAATACAGCAAGCTGAAAATTATATTTACCTTGGTCAACAAATTACGATGAAAGGCGACATAAATCAAGAGATCGAACGTCGTATCAAGCTTAGCTGGCAAGCATTCTACCGGCTACAAATAATTTTTAAAAAAAAGCTCCCTATTTCTTTACAGAGGAAAGTTTTCGATCAATGCATCCTACCTGTTCTGACTTATGGTAGTGAGACATGGACATTGACTGCCAAAGGTATCCAAAAGTTACGAGTGGTACAAAGGAACATGGAACGGCAGATGCTTGGTATCACGCGACGAGATCGAAAGACCTTCAGTTGGATAAGAGATCAAACAAAAGTTTGTGATATCATTGCGAAGGTAAAAAGTTTGAAATGGAAGTGGGCAGCCCATATTGCTAGAAGAACTGACAACAGATGGACCAAAAACATCCTAGAATGGATCCCACTGGACACCACACGCCCAAGGAAAAGGCCAAAGACGAGATGGGTGGATGAAATAATTAAATATATTGGGCACAAGTGGCAGCAAAATGCACAAGATCGACTTCGTTGGAAAGATGCAGAGGAGGCCTTTATCCTGCAGCGGATTGACAACGGCTGAAATGATGATGATATATATATATATATATATGACAAGCAGATCCAGAGCATGAGGCAATACTTCCAGTTGAAGAGTCCCCGATCGCCACTCATCCAAGCCATAATACAAGCAGATGCAAATTACACGCCACTAAACCTGTGTAGTACCGAAGAGCGTGTCCTGGAAACAGCCAACGAACAGAAACTGAGAACTTGGGCCGGAAAACCATTACATGGCAGGCACTACAATGACCTGCAACAACCACACGTTGACAAAAAGGCATCAAATTCTTGGCTGGCCAAAGGCACTCTCCAGCCAGAGACAATCCAACACGTGATGGCAGGATGCAAGATCCTTGCGCAGTCAGACTACAAACATAGACACGATCAAGTAGCGAAAATAGTCCACCAGAAATTGGCAGCGAATGCTGGCTTTCTGACAGAAAAATGCCCGTACTACAAATATGAGCCAGAGACCGTGCATGAGAACGAAACACACAAGCTTTACTGGGATAGAGCAATCATAACAGACAAGACAGTCCCACATAACCGTCCTGACATAACCCTCGTCGATAAATCGAATAAGACCACGTACTTAATCGACATAGCAGTACCCAACACCAATAACATACAGACAACCTACACAACGAAAATCACCAAGTACCAAGATCTCAGACATGAAGTACGAGATATATGGGGTATGGAAAAGATCCTCATCATCCCGTTAGTCATCTCAGCAACAGGGATAGTACCAAAAACGCTTGCGACGAATTTGGAGATACTCAACATTGACCCAAACACCTACATTGAATGGGCTGAAAATAGAAATAAAATACAGGGTACCAGGGAGGAAATTACATAAAAAGGTTAAACACTGGTAAAATAGCAATGAAAAAGATCACTCAAGCTTTCGGACGCATCAGCAGCAGTCCTTCATCAGGAGTAATGGTGTCCATCCTGGCGTATTCCATCGGGCCAGCAGCAGATTTTTGGAACCCCTACGTGCTACTCTCCCTCTATACAGATATGAATGTAGGACAAGTATCGTCTAGGGGCGAAACTTCTCCTGCGTGCATATGTGTATACAGGAGAAGTAGCACTTAGGGGGGCAATACCAAGTCGCCAAACAGAGACAGGCCGCCGTCCGTTAGCGTTAAATAATTTTGGAAATTCTTTAAATGGCGCATTTTGCCATATGTGGTAACCTTGAATGCGCTGGATGCGAACACTAAATTCACTGTAGCAGCCAAACGACTAATTTTAGGAAAAAGTGACTGAACAAAAATTGTTTATTTTCATGTCCTCTACCTGCTGCATACACTTAGCAGTTCACAATTCATTTCCAGTGTGCTAAAAAAGGCACTTTTATGCTTATTGCTGACTATGTGGTACGCAGATCCGGATCAGAAAAGGGAATTCCGGATGTTTTTGTCTCTGCTGTATTATTAGGTGAATCACTTAAATTCTGTATGGAAAAAATATTTTAATTGATGTAATTGGTTACGCAGCCGCGAGGTGGACGTATACACTAAATTCACTTTCTTGCGAAACCGGTTCCGTTTCGGACATAGGTTCCATTGGCCGATACGTTTCATTTGTCCTCTACAACCCCTAGAAGTTTGGAAACGACCTTCTGGGACACCCTGTATGTATATATATATATATATAAGCAGTTTCATACATTATTACTTTTAATATTTTAACATTGTATTATTATTGTTCGGTGGGGTAACGGGCACAAGATTGGGAAAACTTGGAGCTCGCCCCTACGCTTGACAACAGGCTTGATGGGAGGTGAAACGTACGAGGACTTTCGTTTAAAAGTTTTGTAGCCCATTTCTTTTCCCTTCCACAACGAGATTTTTCTATTTTTGCAAGAGTTCAATTAGTTTTCATATAACGCACATTTCCAAAAATAACCCACACATTCCCAAGAGAGTTTTAGTATTTATCACAGAAGTTTTTGCAGCTTTTTAAAATTCGATACCTTCAGCTGAGCATTTTATTCTCACCAACCCACTGGAGGCTCCTCCCTCCCTCTCTTGGTGCCTGCTCGCTAGTGCTAACCCTGCATGTAAGATTTCCGGATGATCCGAAATTTCGCTTAACCGAAATGGCGTTCATCCCCCTTGTTTCGGATAACCGGGTGTTCTGCCGTATTCATTTCGCAATATGTATCCAATCCCTTGGAACCCAACCACGAAATTAAATTCGCAATTTGACCAACGGGTCTTCGATCTATTACATTTCGGATTTCGATTTGATGAACGAGCTATTGCGTCATTCGAACCTGTGTTTACTTTATTGCGTTTTTTAAAACGTTGAGTGATTAATAGAGGGCTATTGATTCCATTATCATTTTTCACCTCGTGTTCCTTTTCTCTTTTCTCTCTATTTTTTTTTTTTCTTCTGCCACTAGACGTATCACCGCCCGAAGCGATACCTCATTTTCCCATCACCTCTTAAGCACGAAGTTCCCTGTAAATTTTTGCTTATACGTTACAGTTATACATAAGCGTTTATTGATACGCAGATTCAATTCGCATTAATTTGCATTTTAAGGCCAAAGACAGATAAAAGCGTGAAGCGCAAGTCCCATAATTTTCTGGAAGGGTCCGAACAGCTGTTGTTTTGAAAACAAACCCCCGGAATACGGATTGGCGAAAACTATAGACAAATACACCATACTACTGTGCGTTCACGAAAAGTAGTCCGATGGTACCGTTAGAAATAACGGGAGTTGACGTCACAAACGGCCTAGCCGATTACAGCAACGGGGGGGGGGACCCAATTTCAGAACTGGTTTTTAGCGAACTTTTGTCTGCGTCAAAAACAAGTTCTGAAATGAAGTCCTCCCTTTACTGTAATCGGCTAGGCTGTTTGTGACGTCACCACCTGTTCTATCGGACTACTTTTCGTGACCAGATAGTAGAAGGATTCAAACCCGAATTTTCAATACGATAGACAAATGCGCAAAACGCGTTGTTTTTATACAAACGTATAGCATTTTGGTTCATAGTTAAATGCCGATTTTTTTTCTTCAGAAATACAGTTGAACCACTATTATACGAATCAACTTGGACCCTGCCTACATCGGCAAATTGAAATTTCTGGATATTCAACAAATTCATAAGTTCGGAGGTCCGGTACTTACTTCACGTCCGGGTCACCAATTGCAGATATATAATTACTAATTGAAGATATAAGTATTGGAGAATTGCAGTAATTCATCCAGCTGAAAATAATATTTTATTTAATATTTTAAATATTTAGGTTAATTCAATAATAGACGCCAATAAATAAATTAATTAGAATATATCGTTAAAAGAGTTGTGTACGCCTTTTTGGTGGAGTCTCCAATGAGACGTGTTAACATGTCAATGGTAAATTGAAGACTGATTTGATTTTAGAATTCGGAAAACAATTATACATACTGCTGCCAAATATAAAAAATAAAATTATAATTATACAATCAATATATTTGTTGCCAGATACGGAAAGTGAAAGTACATGCATTTAGAAAACGTCATATAGAAAGAAGCAATTTGGCATTTTGTCTATTTTAGGAACTGTGATTATTAAATTTGCGTTTCTTGCTATTCTAAGTGGCAAAGCTCAAGAAAGCCTGCCAAGTGAACACATAACCTTTCTATCGTGGTTACCCACACTGGTTAAGGTAAAAATCAGAAGCTTTGATTGACGCTCTTTTGATTGCCTTTATTTAGCAACTCTATCGCTGAACTGCTCTAACATCGTTAGTTTAGCTTGATAAAGGGAGCAGCAGTTTCTGAAACGTTGATGAATCTTTTCTTATACGTTGGATCAGTTATAAAATTTTACTAGTTATCATTAGTTTTCTTGAGTCATATTGTTTTTGCTGCTCTAGCCATACTAAGCTCTAAGGAAAATTATTCGCCACGAAAGCGAACGTCATTTTACAGAGAGTTCCGGATTAAAGGGTGACGGATGACGGAGACTTTTCCTATATTTAAAATAAAGCGAGATATTACACTCGAGTTCTCCATTTAGCTGTCGATTCTGCAACTGACATAATAAGGCACGTTTCCGAAATTCATATTGTCGTTCCATCTTATTCACTGGCGTATGCAGGGGGGTGTTGATGGGGTTGTAACCCCCTATTGCAATGAAATTTTGTATATTTAACATAGGAATATATGTGTTATAGCTCTGTAACCCCTCTTTGAGCCTATAACCCCGCCCCCCCCTTATGAACTTTCTGCTTACGTTTATGATCTTATTTCTTTCCAACTGCAAATTAAGTGATATTCTGGAAATTTATTCTAAATTGAAATTGAAGTCACAAAAATTAGAACCATAAATTTCTGTTTTTAAAGTGTGACATTTTAATTCTCTCTGGATTTTTATAAAAACTTTTTGAATTTACAAAATTTTGTAGCAGCAACTTTTATTTATTTATTTATTTTTGCAAAACCTGTTTGATGTGTGGGTGTCAGGTCAGTTTATGGTCATCTTCATTCTTTAAGGAATGATACATATTACTTATGATTTCTATTGGCTATATATTAATTGTTTGTTTCATTTATGATATTCATAAACAGGCAAGATGGTGCAAGATGTGTTATTGTATTTGCATGTTTTTATTTATACAATAATACTTAGCCCATGGGCCAAGATGGGGATACAATTGGGATGTTACAAATTGTTGAATGATATGAACAAATGCACTGACATTGGATAAAGAAGCACATTATGAATTAAGCTTGTTGTAGGTTAAAAACTGGTAATAGATATTATCTTAAGTTAATCATTTCATCCTTATTATATTTCTATGTTTTTCGAGCTTATAACGAACTGGAGATAATTATTGATCCGTAAAGTCAAAAACACAACAAACTATGTTGTTTTCAGTAATTGGTCACTGTTAGGGGGCGTTGGAGACGGGACGACGTCAGTCCGGTCTTCTCTGTTTTGCGTGATTATGTAATGAAGCTTGACTATTTAACATCGATTTGGGGACTATTGCAATTCTTGTGGTTTGTCTGCTTTTCGCTTATTAGCAAGCCTAAGGCTTGCTATTTTATTATTTTAGTTCGTTTCTGCTTAGCTTTTAACGTAAGTCCATGTCAGGGTCAGCAGTCGAACCTGTTACGGTGCAAGGTCAAGATTTAAGATGTAATTACGACGGAATGTTCTTTGTGAGTAAGAAGTAGCTTGAAGTGCTAAGGTCTATGTGAATCTCTGAATGTTGTTCACTGATAGTAATCGTTCCAAAGCGGTAATTGGAAGGCATTTATCCATAAGAAGCTATATATGCGTTTCGGCCAAACTGGATGCTTTTGCCGCACTTAAAGAAAAGGCGTTGACTTCTGCTGATGAATATGGTGATGTAAACTTGCGTTAATTATTATAATTTAATTTTAACGGATGTTGTGTTACTGTTATTGTTAATGGAATAATGCTAATGTGGCTATAACTGACATAAGTTAGAACTATTGCGAAATAATGAACTGTGGACTGTTAACTAGAATGGAACTTTAGCTATAGGCTTAGAGTTGAGGTCGAAACCCTATTATTACGATTTTGGAGATTCTCCAGTTGAAGAAAAACCTTGACAGCTGATTAAACCCTGTGTTAATTCCTTATGGTGAAGAACTCCTGTTGAAATAAAGTTCTTAGAAGTTAGCGTCTGGATTAGCAATCCAGATCAATGATAGTTTAATAATTTAATTATTGACATAGCGAATAGTTTGGATGTTACACTCTCGCATAGCTAATGATTTTAAATGTTTGTAGCTTGACTGCTGCTAAGGAGTAGGTTTGAAGGGCTGTCCTTGCCAATGAGTTAATGTCGAATTCAAGGGGCCTTTGCCGTAGTTCCAGTATTGACGTGCTTACGAGGGTTGTTCTAGCATCCAATACATTATCGAATTATGGGCTTGAAAATAAGTTCTAGTGAACGTTATAGTTATAGTTATAGTCTTGTGATTACAATAAACAGCTGTTCACAATCTTGTGTGCTTTTTGCCAATGTTGACCAATGTCAAATTATACCTGTTCCTAGGCTAAAGTGTAAGTCTGTAACTACTAGTACACTTTCAGAAGTACTTAAAAGTATAACACCGTTCTAAGCTTAAAACTCTGATGCTAATTTCGCTATAAGCCATGAATGAGAACTTGGTTTAATCATCGGGTTATACGGATAAGATATTTATGTCATCATCATAGTCAACCATTTTCAATTCATAGCATGATGGAGGTCTCCCCGTCATCACACATGCATATTGTACAGTGAATGGAATACAGAGGAAGCGGCCTTAAGCTCACCACGTTGGCCAGACGGGTTGGCAAGCTGGACCTACAGTTTAATGAAGGTTCCGATCTTCAGTCACCACGGCCGACAGTCCTGCGCTAAGAACAGACTAGTCGTGTCACCCTCCAACGGAATGACCGCTACCTGGGCTGCTTCGAAGCGGTGCTCTGACGAGTGCCGGTATTCTTGGCAGTGGACAGCTATGGGAATATATTTATATATAGCATATAATATATATACGCACCGATAATATAATTTACGTTCATTGAAACATAGACCGTAGCATGCTTTGTACAATTATCAAGCTTTATATCCATATACGTACATAGAGGTATATGGGGCCCGTGCCCCAAATACTTTAAAATAAACTGAAATTTTACATATATTGTATTATATAAATGTATGCAATATATGCCTTCCCCCCAATAATTTTGAAAACTCTACGTTTCTGTTCCTATACAGAACAGACACAAGGTGAGCGTGTCTCTCCCATTAGCGTACACAGGAAATTTATAAGGGGATTACAGAGCTGAAACTCCATATATTTATATGTATATATGCAAAATTTCATAGCAATAGGAGTTATGACCCCAATAACGTCCCCCCCCCTGCATCCGACAATGATATTTTTCTTGCAATTTCTCTGATTGGTAGAAATTATTACAATTCTGAAATTAGT
>QLNU02014802.1:162799670-162811526 GCA_006491805.2 Dysdera silvatica | reverse complement strand
CACACACACTCCTGTAAAATAAATGCAGTTAATGTAACATCATTTTTTTTTTTTTTATAAAACAGTTCTACAGACTTTTAATTTGGATATATATATGTTAATGTTTTGTTTTGCTTTTATAATTTAAGATCAAGTTATAAAATTGCAGTCTTTTATGTTTTAATAATTTACGGTAGATATAATTTTTTATTTTAAGTGCTAACAAACTGACTTACTACTGATGTCGGCGACACTTATCTTGTAGAGGTTTATGAATATCCTTTATTTATTATATTTATTGTATATTATTATATACTATATCAATAAGGGATATTATATATTAAGATTATTTATATATTATTATGACAGAATATCATAAGAATATATATTATATTTATTTATATAATATATATTAGAAGTTTATTGTATACATATTATATTTATTTCATATAATATATATCATATTTTATTTTAAGTATAATATATGTTATATTTTATTTTTATATATATATTGGCGATATTTATATATTATCAGTATATTATGGTATTTATTTACATATTAAGCCATATATATTATATTTTATTTATATTTTGACATCAATACTTTGAAATTCAAGCAACTTGTGGGGAAGCTTTAAAAATTGCTATTACGCGCCGCTGTATATAAATGTAAGGAAATTTGTGTTGAACTATTAAATATATAACATATAGATACGTACATATTACAATGTATCTAAACATCAAGAGGTTATGTAAATTGCAAATGTATACATAGTGTTATTAGTGATTTCTGTAACATCCACAGGGTTACAGTTTCACGCCAAAATGCAGCCAAATTCGGACTTCCCAACAGCTGTGTGTAGCCCCCTAGCGGTTGGCCAGACCGAAGTGGTATGCGCCTCTTTCGTTTTAATACAGGAGCATGATAAATTGCACAGAGGTCGGCCATTGTCATCCCACACTAATTGTATTTGTTTAGGTAAGGTGGTTAATAAATCAGCGCCATCTGTTGAGCGCCAAACGAACTATAAATAATAAATGTTGGTCCTCCCCGCAAAAACATCGCCACTTACCAATTAACGCAGATTATTGGAAACCATTATGATTTTTTCGAGCTAGATAAACATGAGCTGGAAAGAGCGTTAATGCAATCACCTTATAATACTAAAGTTAGATGGGAAAAAGTAATATGCCTGCCATAGACCCGTCATAATACCGTGAGATAACACTCCAGTTTCTACAATTTAACTTGCACGTCTACCTCACACGAACCCTATAATTGGAATAAATAGCTAGCAATCGGGCATTTGGCCAGTTATAGGATATTTCTAACCGTAATTGGTCTGCTGATGTTCCGCGCTGATAGATTTCGAAAAAAGATTGCGTTTTCGCAAGTTCGTTTGCAAGACGGCGACCTTCCATTGAATAGCGAATACCTCCCAAAAGCGCTGAAGAATACATACTTGCACGTCGCTGTATTTCTCCATTTTTGGTGGCAGCCGAACCGCCGTAATTACTTATCATTACCCCACTGCGCAAACATTTTCTCTTGCTGTTGGTTTTTTAGATGATTGCTCTTACTTTTTCCTCAATATCGAAGACTTCACGCTTTTTCATTGTCTAGTTGTAGCGATAACTTACGTTTATTGATATGATATACGATTTCCATTTTTTCTTCTTAAATCAGAAAAAAAGCAAATATGTTAGCAGAAAATTCGGTCTACAACATGTATACCCATCTCCTCCCATTTTAGAAATCATCATCATCTTCTTCTTCTTCTTCTTCTTCTGCATGCAAAGGTGATAGGAAAAGTTGTCCGCATCTGCAGCCCGTATTTCCATAAATGGCATGGTAAAGTCATAATGATGAGGTTTCATTCTGGTCCCGCAAATGAATATAAGCGGATCCAACTATATACATATACTATTCTACTATTTTTAATTGGTTATCATATTTTAAAATTACTCATTTTAGAAATCGAGTATTATAAATGTAGGGTTGAAACGAACTTATTGGCTATTGATGACCTCACAAATAACTTTTAAGTGTAGAGAATTCGTAGGGGGGCACGGAATGCCTTGCCACCCCTCCACTGTTACAAGTTTAAAGTACTACAGGTAATTACAAATATGTAAAAGGATGTAACCGGGGGGGGTGGGGGTGGGGGATCTAGGGAGCTTATCCCCATAGAAAATATAACAGGCCCTTAGAACTACAGAAGTTATAAACGAGTGCTATGTCGCTACAAACGAGTGCTATGTCGCTACAAACGAGTGCTATGTCGTTACTATGTAGTTACAAACGAGTGCTATACTGACTACGTTAACACATGAGAGGCACTGGCGTACGCAGGGGGTTGTTGATGATGGTTGTAAACCCCCTATTGCAATGGAATTTTGTATATTTAACATAGGAATATGTGAGTTGTAGCTTTGTAACATCCCCATTGAGCCCATAACCCTCCCTTATGTGCTTTCTGCGTACGCCTATGATAGGGGGTCACCCCTTAACTTCTATAGACACCGGAGTTTAAAAACTAGATCTAGTCTTTGATCACGTTGAAAGATTTAGCAGAAACTTCGTAAGGGGGTTACAAGCTTATAAGGAGGGGGATTACAGAACTACAACACAAATTCATATGTATACGTACAAAATTTTATTGTAATGGGGTTTGACCACCATTAACCCCCTGCGTACGCCCGTGATTTTAAGCACAATTGAGTTTGTAACCAGGGCTGTCTTAATGCATTCAAGCCATGGGCTCAGTCATTTTTGAGGCCCTTTTTATACAAACAAATTTTCAATCATTTTAAATAGAAAAAAAAAACAGAATATGCAATAAAACATCCCAACAACGACATCCGATATAACGATAAATCCCTCTACAACGATAATTTTTCTCGGTCCGTATAATAGTGTTGCAGAGAGGTTTTACTGTATAATGAACCCTCCCTATAACAATAACTCTTTCTTAATAGTGTTGTAAAGATATTTTATTTAATAACAAACTTTGAGAATTTGTGGCCCCCTGTTTGCGTCGGGGCCCAATTGGCCCGAAACCGTCGCTTTTGCGGTGGTCGCCTTTGCGGAGGATGGGAATCTGGTCGCTTTTGCGGGGTCCGCTTATCTTGATTAAAATTAGTCTCCCTCCAGGCTAAGATCACCTCGCGTTTCAGCCATATCCCTCTTTTTCCTTTCAGGGGCTGTGTACAAATTTACTATTGGGCTCCATTAACAGTAAAATTTCTATTACCACAATATAAGAGTAATTCACTCTCGTACGTAATTTGTAAGTTCCCTTCTCTCCTTTATAACACATCGTTACAAAACTTTGCGATTTAAAATAAAAATTGTACATTTAATTTTCTCAATACTGAGGAAATATTTACGTTCTTAAAAATATAAGAAAAAGATAACATTAAAATTTATTTTATACATGTATGAAATAGAAAGCACATAACTTTAAAAATAAAATATAGAAAATAAATGAAGATATGTATAAAAACACACAACACATGGAGTTAGGAGAATTGGTCAAAAAGTGACTTTTAACGCCAGTAACGATAGAAACGGAGGAAAAGTATATCTCTGCGATAGCAATATTAACAAAGTAGAGAATTTTATCATTAGTACTTTCTCAGAATCAAACTCTCGAAGAATAGTGGTATACTCCTTTTCTGTAAGTGAGAAAGCTCGACCAGTCATGTATTGTCAGATTCTTGCAGCGTCTGTGATCTTATAATTCAATTATTACTCATTTGCACATTATCATTGAAATGTTATAAGGTTTTTCAGTTTTAAGGTTTCAGTGTTTGGGGAAATTTTGAAAAATGTCATCTAAAAATTTTGGAGATATTACAGAATTTTGTTAAAGGTAATAAGCAAAGATTACCAATATTGTATGGGGATTGTCAGGGGAAAAAGACTAGGAACCTGTGGGTATTATTAACGATTGTTGTATGCCCCGAACTAAATGTACGAAATAATAATTAGACAGAAATATATAGAAGCAATAGAAATCATAGAAATAGGAAACAAAGATTAAGGGAGGAAATTATACCTACCCAAATTTTAAACTTCAAACGGCGGGGACAATGTCGATTACATAGGACCAAATCTAGAACTTACCAGAAGTATGAAGAAATACAGGAAGTAATACAGAAAATAAACGGCTTTAAAATATTCAAGAAAACTATAAGAGAGCGAATAACCGAAAAGATAATAAAGAGTTTATTGCCTGTAGTCATATGGAGGGACCCGAATTGGTTAGACAAAATAGTATTTATTACATGATATACGTTCATTACTTCTAATCGTACGCTAATTTAAAATATAGTAAAACCTCTCTTAAGACCCCGTTTACCGAAATAAATTTTCCCCCATAAACTCAATGCTAAATTTGCATACACTTATATACTATTAGAAACTATTCTTCTTCAAGAAGTGAGAAGATTTTGGAGAATTTCATTTCTTGTCTTTTGACCTCGAATATCATAAATTTAACTGTGACCTTCTTTCAGAAAAGTTTTGCATTATAAAAAAATCTTAATTTAAATCAAATATAAGTTTTAGAATCCCCCTTTCTTGGCCTTTCAGGCTTTTAACCCGTTTCCAATGAATAGTTACAATCGAAATTCTCACACAAAAATTCTCGCTCTCCAGTGAGAATTGTTATTTAACTAACCCAGCGATACCAACTTCAAATAGTACAGGTATATGCACCAACATCAAGCCATACCGACGAAGAGGTTGAAGAATTTTATGAAGAAATCAAAGAGTTACACACCAAAGGGAAACAACATATCAAGCTCATCATGGGGGATTTCAATGCAAGAATTGGACAACAGGAACAAGGAGAGACATCGGTTGGTAAATACGGATATGGGGAAAGGAATGAACGTGGCGATCAACTCATCGAATTTGCAGAAGCTGAAAACCTTAGCATCATGAATTCATTTTTTAAGAAGAAACCGCAAAGAAAATGGACATGGAAACACCCCAATGGAGGAACCAGCGAAATTGACTATATCCTGGCAAACAAGAAATCAATTATTGAAGATTGCAGCGTACTGAACAGATTCAATACTGGAAGTGATCATCGAATGGTGAGATGTAAAGTGCACTTAAATACTAAACTAGAAAGGCAGAAGCTCATCACAAAACAAGTATGTAAGGGGGTGGATTTAAAGAAACTAAAAGAAAAAGACCGAAGCATTGAATCTGGAACTGAAAAATTGTTTTCCCGCAAGGAATTGTTTTCTGGAAGGAATTGTTGGTTAGTTGGTGGTACGTTTATGGCGCAAGGACAACAAAGATCATTCTGCTCCAGATAAGGTAGGACTGTACATACAGTTTTAAGGAAACATGGAGGGACTTATTGAAGAAGTTGATATCTCAGAAGCAAATGAAAACATTGTTAAGACAATAGTTGAAACTGCTGGGGAAATTGGTGGTGTAACCTGTAAAAAGCACAATAGCAAATTATTTGGAAGGACGGAACGGTTCATAACAGGACGAAGAGATCTGAAGGTAGGCAATCAGAATGCCACTTCCAGGATTAAGTATGTAGAAGGTTGGAAAATTCTGCCTAAAAAACATGAAAGAAGATATAAGAAAATTCAATTGTGAGTTAGTAAGGAAGGCCATTGAAAGCAACAAGAGCCTTAGGGTTGTTAAAGGGAGTTTGTCTATTGGGAAGAAACACATCATTGCATTAAAAGGAGAGGATGGCACTGTAACAAGAAATAGGGAAGAAATACTTAGAAGAGTTGAAGAATTCTACAAAAAACTGTATGACAGAAACAGTGGATTATCGAAAATTATCGTGGCACATCGAAATAGTTGACGGAACAGCACCTGAAATGTTGAAAGAGAAAGTAAGGTAGTAGGTGAAGAAAGGAAGAGCCCCTGGTGATGATGGTATTACATTAGATATCCTAAAAGAAGCTGGAGAATATGTAGAAGACATACTTGCAAAATTCTTTACCAAATGTCTTAACAGCGGTAACATACCAAACCAATGGGATTCTGCAACAGTAATTCTTTTGCATAAAAAAGGTGATAAAGAGGATTTGAAAAATTACCGACCAATTAGCTTGTTACCTGCTATTTATAAAATCTTCACAAAAGTTCTAACACATCGCCTGCAGAAAAAATTAGATACAGCTCAACCAAGAGAACAAGCTGGATTTCGAAGTGGATATGTAGTGAGATTGACATTTCACTTCATGAATTCAATAGTATAACATTTAATAACGTCATTATCGTGTGCATGATAGATTTATTTCAGAATGTTTTTGTTTTAAAATTTATTCATTTTACGATGAAGTTATTAAAAATATAGTTCTTCAATCGTAACTGTGAAAGAATTAAATATGTGAGGAGTTCGATATCAAAGACGGACAACTCCATTTATTTTTTTTTTTTTTCGAAATTGAGTTATTAATTCATTCTTATAGGATTTTCCACGCTGAATCTAAATCGGAAGCCCTTTAATTTCAAAAACGGCTAGAACATGAAGAAAATCGAATTCAAAGATGGGCATAGGCCATTGGTGCAGTTAATAATAAGTCCAGTTTTTCAGCTCTCCTAAAAAAACTTGAAAATGGAGTTGTTCATCTTTGTTACCAAACTCTTCAAATATATATTTCACTTTTCATGGTAATAAATTATCCTATTTTATCTTTACTGGTTGTCCTGGCAACGCTCTTAATACTTACACGCTACAGATGGATTTAGCTCATATGGCGCACTATGCCAATCCAAAATTTGGAGCTCCCCCCGCAAAGTATTAATTATTTTGAAAATGATTCTTTTTGTGGCACAATTTTTTTATTTCTAAGTAATCTCCTCAATAAGCTACTGAATCTTATTGTAAAAAATACAGAATACTATTACGAGATGGCAAGCCACGATAACAACTAACATGTCCTTACAACAAATATCATGTAACTAAACTGCAAATACTTTTCCTGATGAGTCAAAAATTAAAGCCTTATATGAGTTTCAGTAAACTGGAATGTCTTAAGTGCAGTCAAGTAAATTTATCTTTTTTGAAGTAGTTTTCACTTATTAGCCTGAATTTATTCTTATCAGTTTCAGAAAACGTATAGAAGTGAACATAATTATATATTGCGATGAAAGATATTATTACCCTTCACAGGGATAACACAATTGCCAAATAATGGTCAACACAGAAAAGCCTCCGGGGCGAGATTTTTGTGAGTTTTCGTGGGGGAATTTATTATACAATAATTTTTGCCACCCACGTATATTTAGCTCAAACTAGAGCTTTTTATTTATAGTTGGAGAAAAAGAGGCGCCGTCCTCATCTTGGACTCGAACCAGGGTCCCCGCGTTTAGCCCGCGGTGTCTTGACCTACTAGACAAATCAGGATAAGGACAAACGCATTTTTCTCCGTATATTAGGATTTTTTATTTTTAGGATTATTTTATTTTTTCTTAAAAAACAGAAAGCTCTAGTTTGAGCTAAATATACGTGGGTGGCAAAAATTATTGTATAATAAATTCCCCCACGAAAAACTCACAAAAATCTTGCCTCGGAGGCTTTTCTGTGTTGACCATTATTTGGCAATTGTGTTATCCCTGTGAAGGGTAATAATATCTTACATCCTCATATACGGAGAAAAATGCGTTTGTTCTTGTCCTCGTTCGTCTAGTAGGTCAAGACACCGCGGGCTCAACGTGGGGACCCTGGTTCGAATCCAGGATGAGGACGGTGTCTCTTTTTCTCCAAATATAAAAAAAAGCTCTAGTTTGAGCTACATACACGTGTATGGCAAAAAAATTTATTGTATAATTGAATCGGTCATTTTGAAAAGGGGTCAACTCAATAGGAAAACAATAAGACATAACCCCTTTTCAAAATGATCGATTCAATTATATATTGCATTCAGAAAACTTACCTATTTACGTAAGTTTATTTACACATGTGAAGTACGCATTAAATTTATTTAATTATATTACATTTTATTTTTTTCATTTATGCACAAATTGGAAATATCACATCACACGTGTAGGTCCCGAGTAAATGCTGCAGCATAACCCGCTTAAGACCCTGACATCGATTTGGTTTGTTGAAACCTATTTAAGAATAAGCGATTAGATTATCAAATTGGACTTAGCCTTGTCTGCATTCCGGAGTAACTAGGCCATTTTGGCGCCCTGATGCGCATTGGCGTACGCAGAAAGTTCATAAGGGGTATTAAAGAGCTACAACTCCATGTATTTCTAAGTTAAATATACAAAATTTCATTGCAATGGGGGGTTATAATCCCATAAACATCCCCTGCGTAACCCAGCGTCCTATGGCTTGGCGTTCAGTGCGACGGCACCGGTCGCACCGCCCTTAATCCATCACTAATTCATTCTTAAAAAGTTGTGTAAAATTTCAAACCACAAATTGTACTCTTTAATTTGATATTTTGCATACTAATGTAATAAAAACTTACCAATTATGTATGCAAGTTTTATTATTTTCTGTCTATTTACATATTTATCCAGCTTTACCATAGACCTCCATTAAGAGGTCACCTTTTTATGGAACCTAGGGTGGTTACTCTGGAGGTTTTACTCTGTATCTCATGAAATAATATCATCGTATTAATTATTAAGTTAGTATTGGTTAAATCACAATATTGTGATTTATAATTCTTATAATATCCAATAACTTTGATTTTTAATTGTCCTATTACCCATAATTGCTAATTATAGTTAAAAACAAGAGTATTTTTAACAGTAATGTACAAAGTAGAGTATAATGTATATGAAGCAGTGAACTCTGTCTGTAACAATATTCTAGGAACCGGGAAAGGGTACCATTATAGACAATTTATCGTTACAGATGAGGTTGAATCGATTACAGTCCATTATGAAAATCAGTTATAATTTGGATGCCGCACTATTTTTATTAATATATTCAACAAATTATTAAATAATATTGCATATAAATAAGCTTGAATTACAAAAATCTAATCCTAATTTAATTAATTCGCAAATATAATACTATATGCGTATTTTAACGACAATTTCCGCTAATCAAAAAGTGTATTTACATAACGATAAAATTAAAATCGGAAATTACGTTCTTAATTTAAAACTGAAAAATATATAATATACATAAAACGAAAACGCGATGTATTATTAAGTTATATAGACGTATAATAGAATGTTCCATCATTAAATATTTAGAAAAGCCAAGTTTAAAAAAAAAAATTTAGTATTTATGATAAAGGAAAGTAATCTGATATTTGCATTTGTTTGGTTTGTCCAGGGAGTAGTGGCGCCATATTTCTTAAATCTAGGAAATTCCGATATACATTTGGGATAAAATGTTGTAATATTTCGATCGATTTAACAGCGTCTAAGACAGTTAAGCTAGGTGATGATTCTATCCAATATTTCGTCTTTTCTCTGCTTTCATCGCATTTTGTTTCAGTTCCACTGTTATATCTTTATTGGCAATGGAGGATTTCCCTATATGTTAACTAGGCTGAAGTTTACAGCGGGAAAATTGTAAATCTGCCTCTGTTTGTCGGTGTGCCAACTATTGAACGCTAATGACTCTTTCTAAATGCAAATAAACCTCTGTTTTTATGGAAGAATGCATATTCTTTAAAGCTTTGTGTACACTAAGAGAATTACTTAGGTGGTGTGTATCTCATATATTTCCTCTTCAGATATATTCGATTGATATTGGCTCTCCACTCAAGAACCAAATGCATTCGCGAACACAATGTTCTTTGGCATCAACGAGTGTCAAAATCTGTACTGTAAATTGTTACTATATACAGATTCACCCAAACACTGTGTTTTTAATGACTTTGCATATGGTGGAAAAAAAGTATAAAAACTTTTATATAATAAACAAAAATAAATAACTAAACATCCCAATTGTTTCATTCAGTTTTGCCACAGGACAAATCCCATTTAAATTAAAAGTTTTATGACATAAATTAAAAAACTAAATTTCAGTTTTTGCCGGAAGAAAATGTACCCACAAACAAAGCATCCCAAAGCCCCGACATGCTATCGCCTAACAAATTAGTTTTTATGACTTTGTTTGACCCAAAGGCAAGAATGACGACAACTATGGTTAGAAACTTCTAAACCAATAGAATGCCGCCTCTGTTTTTTTGACAAGACTTGACCAGACTTTCTCAAAATGACATATTATAAATTTATATTCAACTCATTTTTGATTAATATAATTGTAGCCAAAACACGCATATAGTATTGTATTTTTGAATTAATTAAATGAGAATTAAATGTGATTTATTGCTTTTATCTTTTTAATTATTGCGATTTATTACTTTTTTCTTTTCAATTATTATGATTTATTGCTCTTTCCTTTTTTAGTTATTGCGATCTAGGCTCATTTACATTCCTGATACGTAATATTATTTAATAATTTGTTTAACATATTAAAAATAAGGTTGTTGTTCAAATTAAATAACTTCCAGGAATTTGTACACAACCTCTAAGAAAACACGGAGGGCTAAAGCTGAAACAGGTGCTGATGAGAGGAAGCCTGTAGTATACCATGCAAAAGCGACAACGTTCCCATCCCCAGCAAAAGCGATCACCGCAAAAGCGACGACACCACTGGCCCATCCGTCAAGACGTCACCAATTGTTATTTTTAATTTATCCATTCAATCAGAGGTTTACACAAGCTTACGCAGAAAATTGATAAGGGGAGATTAGATATAGGCTCAAAGTGGGGGGGGGAAGTGCACAGCTACAACTCCATATATTCATATGTATACAAATTTCATCACAAAGGGGGTTCAACACCATCAACATCCCCCCCTGCATAAGCCAGTGGAAGTATACAGGAGCATTAATTAAGATAATTGGATTCATACGTTCAAGTTTTTTTGTCCCAATCGAGTCCTTTCATCCGTGAAGTAGGAACGAGGGGGAGGTCACATTTCATGCTTGTCTCGAATCAGCGACCTTCAGGTTTGTTTGAAACCTGAGAGTTAAAAATGAGTTAAATTTTAAGTCCCTTTTAACTCATGCATTAAAATATAAGCTAAAAGTGACAAAGTAAGTTAAAATCCCGCCAACTGTGTTCCATTGGTTACCACTTTAGGCGTTGTATACCCTAAGGTCGCTGGACTGAGTCCAGTTTGAGACGTGACCCTCTTTATCTTCAAATTCTTATTGCTCTATTTTGAGCCGAAAAATGTGGCCGTGTAAATCTAATCAACTTATAATTGAGTTTTAAAAACCTATTCCATGAAGTGGCTGAGAAGAAGCTCAACGAAATTAATGAATGCATTGTGACCGAGTTCTACTTAAATAATGAATGAATGAAGTTAACTGGCACTCAGAAACCATGAGTGTAACATGTGCTCTATATATTGGGGTAGGCAGGGGGGTCGCAACCCCCCATGGCGACGCAATTTTTTATATATACATATAAATATATAGTGTTTAGAGATTAAACGGGCTCCGCCCGATCCCGGGACCGCAACGGACTTGGACGGATCCGGACTCATAAGACGATGCAACTAACGCCGAAAACTAACTTTTTTATATTAAAGTTTCGGGTTCGAACGGGCTCGGTCAAAAATTTCCACGAAGTACTTCGGGCTCGGGCGAACTCAAATTGCAAGTCTTCTAGCTCAGGCGAACTCAAATTGCAAGTCTTCGAGCTCGGACGGACTCAAATTGCAAGTCTTCAGGCTCGAGCGGACTCAAATTGCAAGTCTTCGGGCTCGAGCGAACTCAAATTGCAAGTCTTCGGGCTCGAGCGAACTCAAATTGCAAGTCTTCGGGCTCGGGCTTCGGAAGTTGAGCTCGAACTCATCTCTACTGGAGTTACAGCTCGCTAACCCCTCTATTATAAGT
>QLNU02014802.1:162758238-162799570 GCA_006491805.2 Dysdera silvatica | reverse complement strand
CAAACTCTGCAATAAATCATTCACTTGTTTTGAAATTTTAATCGTTTCTTTTTTTATGTATGTTCTTCACATCCACCAATTTTTATTGCAATCGGACAACTACTTCTTGGCGCGCCGATCTTTTTGGCGGCTAAATCGTCAACATTCCTGGATGGTTGCAATCGCCTTCCCATAGCGTCCCAAATGTGCTCTATGGGAGAGAGATCAGGAGATCTAGCTTGCCAAGGAAGTGTTGGGCAAGCTTGAAGACAATTCATAGCAACACGTGCCGTGTGCGGCCGGGCATTGTCTTGTTGAAACGTAAGTCCAGGGTGTCGCAAAAGGAACGGTAACACAACCGGTCGTAGAATGTCGTCTACGTACCGCTGTGCTGTAAGTGTGCCAGAAATGACCACCAAAGGGGTCCGGCTATCAAAGGAGATGGCACCCCCTGACCATAACGCCCTGTTGTGGGCATGTGTGGCGTGCGATAGTAAGGGCAGGATCCCCACGCTGCCCTGGACGTCTCCAGACACGTCTGCGGTTGTCGTCAGGACACAGTTGGAAACGGGACTCGTCACTAAAGACTATACGTCCCCAGTCAGCGCAGTTCCAAGTTGATCGAGCCCGGCACCACTGTAATCGGACTTGACGGTGTAAAGGCGTGAGAGGTAAGCGGCGTAACGGTCGGCGCGAGCGTAAATTCCGCTCTCTCAGTCGTCTGCAGAGGGTCATGTTGGACACATGTGTGCGGGCCACACGTTGGATAGTTGATAACGACGAATCCGGTGCTGTGACAGCTGCTCTGACAATCGCTCTGTCTTCCCGTTCTGTTGTGGCCCTAGGTCGACCGCTGCCGTCCCGACGCTGACATCTGCCGTTGTTGACCCACTCTTGCCAGCACCGTCCAATCGCCGCATCGCTTCGACCCACATGTCCAGCGATTCTTCGATTCGTCCAACCAGCCTCTTTCAATCCGATAGCACGACCTCTTTCAAACTCTGACATATGCTCGTAATGAGCACGAATCTTTCGGCGAGGCATTGTTACAGTCGACGTAAGATATCCGCAGTCAAAATGCAACAGAAATTTTGACCACATATTGAGAATCGCTCCTTATATACACCTGCTGAATGCGCAGTTCCGATGCGCTGGAGTTCCCGCTATTCATTCATTGGACACCAAATTTTAATCATTTGCATGTTCGGTCAAAATGTCTTTGCATACGAAATTTCATTACAATCGGACAACTCCTTCTTGGTGCGTCGATTTTTTTGTTATAGAATGTAGTTTATTGTACAGGGTGTCCCAACACCAGGGTTGCAAACATCTAGGAGGGGTAGGGTACACCTAGACGAACAATATTTGTCATAGAACCTAGGGTCGCAAACCACTCACAGTACTAGTTCTAAAACCGTCCAGCATGCACAAATAGTGACAACCAGTGCATGAGAAGCGCAAAATGCGATGTCCTAATCATCTATACACTTGAGCAGCTGACCTGAGTTTTATCTGGCGCTTTTCAGACATTAGTACAAAAGTATTAATTTGTTTCAAATATAAATGGCAATTATCTATATTGAACTTTTTCAAGGGAATTTGAAATTTTTCACTTTATACTGTTCTTCTAGGCTTTATGGGACACCCTGTATTTGTGAATTTTATTATTATTGTTAATTTTAATATTGTTTATATTGTTAATTTTAATACTGTTTATATTGTTAATTTTAATATTGTTTATATTGTTAATTTTAATACTGTTTATATTATTAATTTTAATATTGTTTATATTGTTAATTTTAATATTGATTATATTGTTATTTAATATTGATTATATGTTAATTTAATGTTTTGGTTATATTGTTAATTTTAATGTTTGGTTATATTTTATTATATTTTGGTTATATTTTATTAATTTTATATTTTTAATTTTAATATTAGTTACATTCTTAATTTTCTTTATATTATAAACTTTAATTTTCTTTATATTGTAAATGTTAATTATCTTTATGTTATAGCTTTTAATTTCTTCATATGACATTTCATTTCTCCATATTTATGCTTATAGGAGGAGTGTCAATGCTAAAATGTGTGTGAATTCAAAATTTTCAAAATTTTAAATAGGCCACAGATATAAACTGGACACATAAATATACATCAATATATAATCCTTAAAGTGTTTTCCACTAAAAACATTTCCTCCAAAAATATTAAATAAAAATTACTTACAAAGCTTTGACCTGGTTTCAGAATCACATTGACTCTACCTAAATTCTTACATAGTTTAATATGTGTCTGGTCCCGTGACAGAAAACCCAAGAAAGAAAAAAATGCTGGTATGCGTATCTAGTTCGTTAAAGGTAGGTGCGGAGAAGGGCACCTTCTAGGCGTCGTAGGGGGCCCCTGTTTCTTGGCTACACCCTTAAATTTTAATTCCTCAAAAACGAGAGAGGAATTACGATGGGCCTATTTCATTCTAAGAAATTAAACTGCTGCCTATAATAACTCATCTAATGATGAGACATTTTTTTTTTCAAGGTTTCCAATATGTCGATAACGCTTCAGATAAATATAATTTCTGTAATTTTCACAGCTCTTGGTTTCATTTGAAGGCAATTTAATGGAAATGCAAATGTAATTTATAATGTCCTGAGTTCATTTTTTACATATTATAATCTAGTATTTCTTTTTTCCCTTTGGAAAACGACTTGATGAAATACATTGTATCTATTACAGCGATTGATGATACAAGAATATCTCCCTTAAAAAAAAAATGGGGAAGCATAAATACACAGGTGTAATTGACTGATATGCAAATGTGAATATTCACAAACAACATGCAGGACATATATATTAAGAGGTAAAATCGATTATATGATTTTATTTAATATTGGTTTGAAATATACATAATGAATAAACTAATTATAAGAAATGAAAGATTATTGAGAATGATTAAGCCAGTATAGGAAGAGAGGGAATTAACCTTTGGTTTTTACAACTCTTCCTCCATATGATGGATTGACAAATCTGTAGCATAGAAAATAAAATACTGTATTGCAAATTTAGCACAATAGAACTGGCTCTAAGGATTGCACATTATAAAATTAACACTATGTGTGCAATTGACTACGTAATTTCGATATCATATGAAATTGATAATATAATTTCAGTATCATAAAATTTCACTATTAATTTCACTCAAGAAATGTTACACGATAAATTAATTCAACACAATACATTTGGCCCGACAATTTTTATAAAATTAAATTGAAATCATGTGAAATTGATATAAAATTACCACGATAAAATTTTAAACTAGAAATTTTGAGCAATAAAATTACAATTTGCAACAATAAAATTGACCTAAACATATAGCAATAAAATTAACCTAAAGTTCCTATAGTGGATATTAACTCTAAATCCTTAGTTAATAACGTAGTTTTAACATTTTATTTTCAACGGAATGGAATCGATAAAGTAAACTTTTGTTATAATGAAATTAACACTGTAATTTTAACACGATAACCTTGGCATAAAGAATTTGACACGAACATTTTTTTAACATAAAACTGACGTCATAAATTTCACATGATGAAATTGAGATTAAATTGGTAAGATAAAATTGATATTAAATGGACACTGTGATATTTACATTTACACTATAATGTTTCTGCAGTGAAATCGACATTATAATTTTGACACTAGATTATAGACTCAATAGTATTGATATTATAAATATGTTATAATGAAATCAACACTATAAATTTATCATGCTGAAATTAATGCCATAAATTTATCATGCTGAAATTAATGCCATAAATTTATCATTATGAGAAGTCAATACTATAATAAATTTATCATGATGAAATTAATATTATAATTTTAATATGACTAAATTAATATTATGATTCTAATATAATTAAATTGATATTATGATTTGAATATGATGAAATCAATATCATAAATTTATCACGATGAAATTATGACTATGATTTCGATTAAACAAAATTCATTAAACGATACTAAGCGACAACTAAAGTGAAACTCTGTTACTAAATGATACTGGAAACGTATTATTCGTCTTATGGCTATTGTATGCAAAATGTTTTCTTAAAAGACTCCCTCTCTCTCCTGACATAATACACTGGAACGAATATAGCGGACACCTATATTTGAGAGACACTTCCAATTCTTAGTCCCAATATTTGTTATCCACTAATCCTCCTGAGTAATGGACACCTCTAAATAGCGGACAGATACCCTAAGTCGTGAGATATACACTCTTCAGAAATGTTACTGTATTTTATAACGTTAATTTAGTTTAGTATAGATAGAGCGGAAATGGGAATCTGAAAACACAGTTTCTTCGTCTTTCCCTTTTCTTGCAATTAATATCTATAATCAGCGGGGTAAAACTGATCCACTGAGTTGGGATAGAGATACCCCATTCATTTCTAATATCTTTAATATAATTGGATTTATTTCACTTCTAATATCTCTAATACAATTGAATTTATTTCATTTCTAATATCTTTAATACAATTGGATTTATTTCATTTCTAATATCTTTAATACAATTGGATTTATTTCATTTCTAACATCCTATCTCTAACACAATTTAATTTATTTAATTTCTATTATCTGTAATATGACTAAATTCTCATAATTTTTAATGTATTTATGAACTAAATAAATCACTTGCAGAGAAAAGAAAGTTTTCGTGCATCCATTGGGGTACGATCTCACAACCTTTTCATTAGCAACGTACCCCACCTGACACACCAAGACTTTTTTTCTCTGTGAGTGATTTATCAAGCAATACTTGATTTATCAACTAATACTGCTACCATCAACCTTGCAGATAGAAATCATTTGCATTTCTTATGTAGTTGAGTTCGCATAATTTTTAATGTCTCTTAGATAGCTGAAGATTTTCTAAATTTCTAAATCTAAGAAAACTGAATTTTTTTTTATTCAATTCTGATAACCTTGTTTTTTTTTTTTAATCTCTATTTTATTCAAACACCGCTCTTGATCATAAATTATTCTGATAGTTTTTCATTTCAAATATATCGAAATAAAGATTCTCCGAATCTCCATTTTTTCACTCTTGAATTTTTTTATCAGTTATTTTTTAGTAATTGTTATCAGTATCTCAATTAAAAATTGAGATATTTAAATTTCAAGAATCAAGTTGCAGTAAGCCACAACATTTTTAGTCGATCGACTGCAATATTAAACAACTTGCATAATTTAAAAATGTACTTTAAGAAAACGTTTTCTCAAATAGTGTATTAACATTACTGATACCATAACAACTAAAATTGAATTTTTAATAATTCTTTTTCAACTTTTTTTTTTGCTTGTTTGCTCGTATTTTGGGGTCTGGAGACTACAGGTATGACTGATCATGTCCAATAGTCACTTTAATGCGATCTTTCTTTTATTATTATTATTATTATTATTATTATTAAAAGAGTACCACCGGTGTCAGTGACCTCTTAACCACGTGACAGAATTGATTTAAAATCGAACCCGACATAGTGCACTCAAAGACCCTTGTCTTCGGCAATATTGTGACTTTCAAAAAGAGCTTGACAAACCCAGTTGTCAATAGCGACTAGATTTTTCCAGCTGTCAGAGTAGGAAATTATTTTAGCTTCACCATACTTGGCTTTCTGCCTGATGCGACTTTTACACGCATCGTTTCCACTTAATATGCAACTTGAATTACAACATTTAAGCATAACCCTAACCTTGTTGATGTTGGCAATGGGTATGAAAAGACAGAGAATCAGCAAGGGCAAAGACCAGCTTATGTCAAAAACATGCTACATATGGACAGCATCAATTTCAAAACGAGCAAAACGAATTCGCGCTGACGTAACGAAATGCCCTAACGTACTATAACTTGTCACGCAGAGCATATCTAATTGGTTTGATTTCCTGCGAGGCCAAAGATCGAGGTACGCACATGTTAAATATTTAAATGTCGTGAGACTAGCTTTCTCATGAGCACGGGCACCATTAGCGGGGGGGACGAGGGATCCATCCCCCCCTCAATGTTGATATTAGGGTTCCATGTCCCCTGATTTCAAATAAAAATTTTGTAATAGGTAACGTCGTTCAAAATTTAATTTTTTTTTTTTAATCTAAGGAGTGTGGTTATATTTTTCGGCGCAGTGTATTTAGTACAAAAGTAGTGGTTAAAGACCAGAAGAACACGTGCTTGCTATGGAATCATGGATAGGGGGATGGGGCCTTAGGCCACCCTCTAGCTACGGCCCTGATTAACAACAGGCTGCCTCCCACTGGTATACCGTCCCCCCAATATCTTTACGCTATCGGCGTCCATACTCATGAGCAAGCTTTAATTTTATAAATATGTGGTAACCTTTGTATAAATGGGTATAAATAGTGCTATTATAAAACATTGTGTAGATAGAGGTACTAATATAAATATTTTATAAATATAGTGTTATTATAGATGCATCAATATGGTATAGATAATGCTATTATAAATCTCTCTCTCTCTCTCTCTCCTTTTTTAATACATCCAGTAAACCAGATGTTTAAAGACATTCAACGCACTATTTTTCGACATTATTCTAATTTTTTTAGTTGGAATCGTAGTACGTATATAAATGTGTAATAGTAAAACTACGTTTTATTTTAGTGCGTATTTGAATTATCTACTGGCATCATTTTGACTGGTTTCTAATGAACTAAACTAGTCTTACTGAAATCATGTACAAGGTGTGAGGAAAAGTAATCGAATTTTTTAGAACTGTGCTTAACTTTGAACGAAAAACCTTTGTTATATATTAAATTTCAATGGTTATTAAGGTGGGAAAGGAGTGGATTATTTTTAGTTTAATGATTTTTTTTATCTGATACACACACACACCAAAAAAAAGCAACAAAATAAAATCTATCTATTCCTACTTTCTAAACGATTTTTCGGTGATTTTTGGATTTTTCATTCCAGTTGGACTTTTTGTAGATCTCGCTCTAGCGCGTTGTTCGAATTCCAGAATTTCACTCAATAACTGGACTTTTATAAAACAATTCATTAAGTGTTACAAGCGGTTTATATGAATTTAATTGTTTATCTTGTACATATTTGTATATATGCACATATATATTTATATATTTTTGTAAATGTGTTATACAAGCTGAAAACTGAGAACGTCGAAGCATGTAATATTTAATGGTGCATGTTGAATAAATACTTTTTCCTCTGGAACACACACATGCATTAAACAACAATAACCATCTAATCATGCCATAACATCGGCGCTGGTATCACTACGCCAATAAACGTTGATTTATATTGTTGTTTAATTTAATCTGCGTAGTGTTCGTTTTCCTCGCCCGTTCTTGGCAGAAACAGGCTCGGGACGGGCAGAGGGCCATGTTCCCAAGCCTCTCACATCACTTCTTAATGTGCCATGTCTAGAAACTCCTGATAATGTGACACGTGTTTAGGATTGTGGCTTTTTGCAGTTCTATGCAGGTGTTTGAGTCAATGTTGAGTACATCCAAATTCGTCCAAGCGTCTTTGGTACTATCCCTGTCGCTGTGAGGACTAAGCGGATGGCGAAGATCTTTTCCATACCTCACATGTCACATACTTCATGTCTGAGGTCTTGGTAATTTTCGTTGTGTAGGTTTCCTGTATGTTATTGGTGTTGAGTACTGCTATGTCAATTAAGTAGTGGTCTTATCCGATTTATCGATGAGGGTTACATCAGAACGGTTATGTGAAACTGTCTGGTCTGTTATGATTGTTCTATCCCAGTAAAGCTTGTGCGTTTCGTTCTCAAGCACCGTCTCTGACTCATATTTTTAGTATGGGCATTTCTCTGTCAGAAAGCCAACATTCGTTGCCAATTTCTGGTGGACTATTTTTGCCACTGGGTGTTGTCTATGTGTGTAGTCTGACTGCGTGAGGATCTTGCATCCTGACATCACATGTTGGATTGTTTCCGACGTCGCATGTCAGTGTCTGCATTTATCACTTTCTATGCCTTTTCTCTCAATGAATTTCTGACTGTTCCTTGTTGAGATCACTCGAACTTGGATGGCTAGCATGAATCCTTCTGTCTCTGGCTATAGAGTGCCTTTGGCCAGCCAAGCATTTGATGCCTTTTTGTCAACGTGTGATTATTTTAGGTCATTGTAGTACGTGCCATATAATGTTTTTTTGGCCCAAGATCTTAGTTTCTGCTCATTGGCTGCCTCCAGGACACGCTCTTCGGTATTACACAGGTTTAGTGGCGTGTAATTTGCATCTGCTAGTACTGTGGCTTGGATGAGTGGTGACCGCGGACTTTTGAATTGGAAGTATTGCCTCATGCGCTGTATCTGTTTGTCATTTTGGTTTTGAGGTTCGCTTATCTGCGTTCTCCTTCTTCCCGGGGTAGTGTTTTCCGTTCAATTACCGTTGCAGGGTGTAATTCCGCGGCTCTTCTTTGGATGGTTCTCATTTCTCGGTGGAGCTGTTCTAGTTCAGTGTTGGTCCATTTGATGATCCCAAAATAGTAGCTGAGCACTGGTATTGCGTATGCGTTAATTGCTTGCGTGATGTTTTTCCCGCTCAATTTCGTCTTCACAATGCTTCTGAGTCGTTCTTGGAATACTTGCTTGAGCTGAGCCTTGATTTTCTTGTGATCCTGCTGCCGTGTTTGCATTACCCCTAGGTATTTGTAGGTTTCGCCCTCGTCCAAGATCTTTAGTAGTCTCCTGTCTTTGACTTCGATGCCTGGTAAATCTTCTTTTCTATTCTTCTGTATTTTGCACTTATCGAGGCCGAATTCCATTCCTAGATCCTTGGAGAATGTCTCTGTTATACAGATGAGTTGACGGAGTTGAGTGATTGTTGGCGCGTATAGTTTGATGTCATCTATATACATGAGGTGGGACAATTTATGTAGGTTTCTTTTGTCTTTATTCAGCACATATCCATATTTACTTGTGTTCAGCATCCTTGACAAAGGGTTTAGCGCCAAGCAGAACCACTGGGAGCTTAATGCGTCTCCTTGGAAGATTCCTCGCCGGATGGGGATCTCGGCCGATTCTATTTTACTGTCTGGCGTGTTTAGTTGTACCCGGGTTCTCCATTGTTTCATGCTGCTCTGTAGGAATCGGATGATGGATGGGTGCACTTTGTATATGCTGAGTATTTCAAGGAGTCATAAGTGTGCAACAGAGTTAAAAACCTTCTTGTATTATATGTATGCGGTGTTGAGTTTTCACTTCTGTTTTTTTGCTTGTTCCAGGATAATTGAGTCGATAGTTAGCTGCTCTTTACACTTTTTACATCCTTTTTGTTCTTCGGTCATTAGGTTGTTGCTTTCGCTGTACCGGTTTATTTTTTCAGAGATGCATCCTGTAAGTGTCTTGTACAGGGTGTTGGGGCACGTAATGGGTCGATATTTCACTGGGTTACTGGTATCCTGATCCTTCGATAAAAGGTAGGTTATTCCCTTACGGAGGAATTCAGGCATTTTGCTGGGGTCTTCAATTATCGCCGTAAGTTCCTTGGCTAATGGGCGCTGGTAAATTTCTTGTACCAGAAGTTGTGTATGCTGTCAATACCGGGTGCTTTCCAGTCGTGCGTACGTTGGATTACCTGCTGGAGTTCCTCTATCATGACGCCCGTGTATTCCATCTCCTCTATTCCGCTCACAGCCTCCATTTCTTGCTGAATCCAGGGAACGTTTCTGTGCTGTATTTCATTGGACCATAGTGTCTTCCAGAAGGTCTCTATTTCTGCTGGCTTTAGGGTTTTGTACTTGACTTGCCGATGTCTCTTGGAGCTTCCTGTAGAAGGCCTTCTGGTTTGTTTGGAATTGCTTGTTCTGTTGTTTTCTGTTGGTACAGTCTTTGTGTCTCCGGAATCTTCTGGCGTATACATTCAGTTTTTGTTTGAGGGTTTCTAGATATTCGTTGGTGTGTTTATTGGGTTCTTCGTGGCTTGTATGGATCCTCTTTCTCTTGAGAGCCATCTTTACTTTCTTCACCAAGTTCTTACTCCTCTTTCCTTGCGCGTACTGAATTATTCACCCTGTGCTGCTTCGGAGCTCTTCTATTATTTTTTGTAGTTTCACTTGCCATGGTGGTTGGGTTTTGCTTCCTCTGTTATTTCGGTCTTCGTTGCGTACTTCATACCCATTGACGCGTGATGCCGCTACAGTTGCACAGTATATGGCAGTATGTATTTCCCGTAGGAAGTTGTGGTTCTGTAGGTGTACTGGCAGGGTACACTCGTCAAGGATCTTGGTTGCTTTGCAGAGCTTCCAGAATGCCGACTGAATGGTATTCTTGGTCTTCCTGCTGCATCTGAGCCTTCATATTTCGCCAGAGAACATTGGAAATCTTCTTTCATTTTCTCAATGTCCCTCCTATCTTCATCTTACATGCTCGGTTGGGGCGGTTCTCTTACGCTAGTTGATGCTTCTGGGTTGGCCACACTGTTTGTTTGGATTTTTTATGGTGAAAGAGCATCTGGGCTATACTGCGACAAGCATGGAAAAAAAATCCGAAAATGTTAGGAGTGGGGTTCGAACCCGCGCTCTCTTACGAGAACCTGCGCTTAAATCTGGCGCCTTAGACCACTCGGCCATCCTAACTTGGGCCACATCGGTTGGAGTGTTTGCTAGGTTATTGGTGACTTCATCTCTTAATTTTTGTAATATATTTATATAATTTGTAATATATTTGTATACTTTTGTAATATATATACATATATATATATATAAAAAATATTAACGTTTAATAAAAATAAAATTACATATATAATGCCTTATATTATGATACGAAATATGGGAAATATTAGAAGTGAGTGCACAAATGCAATTCTCAATATTACAATATTTATAAATATATTGCAATTGAAATATATACCGTTAAAAGCTGCAATGTAGAGTTTTCGAACTTATTAGGGGGTGGGGGGGCAAATAGGGTTTAAGCTGCTCTAGTTTTTTTCGCATTTCGTGAAAAGATTTTGCGAAACAATTTAATACCACTTTCGCTAAAAAGCGAAAGCCCTGAAAATTAAAAATTTTCACAGTTTTATTTCGACGGCCGCCTTCGATCACAAGCTTAAATTTGACAGATTTTAGAATATACATAGATATTAGAATAATAGATAATAGATAAAATAATAGATAATATAAACAATAGATACACAGATAAAATATAGATAATAGAAAATAATAGATAATAGATAAAATAATAGATACATAAAATAATAGATAATAGATAAAATAATAGATAATAGATAAAATAAGATAATAGATAAAATATAATAGATATTAGACAAGATTTTAGAAAACGACGTATTCTTAATATGAAATATTTTTTAGAAATGTGTAGGTGTCCCATGTAAAGCGTTTTCATTTTTGCAGTTACCACAGTTTTTGAATCAAAACGAAATAAATGAATTTCTTCACTATGCTAAATAACTAAATATGCGGCAAGTATACATATAAATACTGTATAGTATACATATGTATAGTACTGTATACTGTATAGTATACATATGTATAGTACTGTATACTGTATAATATACACATGTATAGTACTGTATACTGTATAGTATACACATGTATAGTACTGTATACTGTATAGTATACTGCATAGTATACATATAATACTGCAGAATGTGAAAGGACTTTCTCCCAAATGAACTTGATTAAAACTGACTTGCGAAATCGTTTAACAACGAACCATGCAAGCAAATTGCTAATGATAAATATTGAATGACCTGTTCGAAATAATTTTGATTTTGAAAGTGCCTTCCAACTATGGTGTGTAGTAAAGTCAAGGAGGATTGTCCAATAATATTGTCAATTGTATAATGTTGTAAAACCCAAAACGTTTTGCTTGTTGTCCGAAATTTTATATATGTTATTTTGTTTAGCGTTCGCCTAAGGGACAAAATTTTCAAAAATATCGGAAGTATTTAAATTAGAAAAAAAAACTAAAGGCATTTTAAAAATGCTAATTTTATTTATTTTTTTTATTTTTTTTTTACATTTTTGCTAAAATGCTAAAAGAAAAAATATTCAGCTTAAACCCTGATTTGAATATATGTAAAATTATAATTTATTTTAAATTATTTGGGAGGAGAGCTCGGGCCTAAGGTGCCCATATAACTTTCGCTAAGCCTATAATCAAAATTAATATAACCCAAAAGCAATATGATACAATTATATAATAATATTATAACAATTATATATAACAATTATATAATACATATATAAAATATATAAAATGTAAATAAATAAATAAATTTTATTCTAATAAAGACATGAATGTAATTTCAGGATCGTCGTCAGAGGCCTTTTCTCACGTCGCTTTTTTTTTCCTTTCTGGAAAAGTATGCCATCGGATATGTTACATCAGCAAACAAAAGACATAATGGTATTAGAAGTACAATTAAAGTGGCCTACAAGTATACTATATTTATATAAAGTGCTTAATGCATTATAATTACAATTTTTTACATACTCACATTTTCAAAAATTTTCCTTCGACTCATCAAAAATTTACTTACGACTCACAATTTTGAAATCAGTGAAGAACAGATTGAAACCTGCGAATACAGTGAAAACCAGTAAAATATTGAGTACCAGTAAAATAGTTGACTACCATTAAAATATATCGCAGTGGAAACCAGTAAAATAAATTACATCGATTAACGAATCTAAACCTTAATGAGACTGCGGCCCAGTAAACTCTCGTTCTCTCTTTTTTCAATAAAAAGAAGGCCCAGTCCTAACAATGTTATTCGTAAATACTTTTCCATTTTTTTTAAAAGTTCATACATTAAACTATCATCAGTATCAATAATTAATTATGGCATAACCATTAACAGTATAAGTATACCAGGCCTATAGCTAGGATGAAGGGGCAACCTGGGTAAGGCAAAGAGCATATGGGAGCACACAGGGCACCCAGGGATTGTTCTATATATATATATAAATAGCTCAATGGGGTAACATGGGGCAACAAGACATGAGACAACTGGAAAAGCATGCCACTGGGACAAGCATGAGACAACTGGGGCCACAAGCATGGGGTAACTGGGGCCACAAGCATGAGACAACTGGGACACAAGCATGAGGCAGCGGGGCCACAAGCATGGGGAAACGGGGCCACAAGCACGGGGCAACTGGGGCCCACGCCTCTGATGATCCGGCTTGGATGCAGGCCTAAATTATACTCATCAACGTAGAATTCTTAAAATTATTGGGGGGCAAGCACATATTATGAACATTTATACATTACAATATATGTAAAATTGCAATTTATTTCAAATTATTGGGGGGCTCGGGCTCCACGGGACCACATAACTCTACGCCTATGAGTATACGCTTTGCTTTCTACCTCCTTGCCGATTGGCAACTTTTATGTCAGATCATAATCAGTTGTATGCTCTTTCTTGAATGCTGAAAGATTTCAATGTCGTGAAAGTTCCTCAGAAAAATGAAATGACAAATTCTAAGAGAATTTCTCGCGATCCGTTGTTATTGATACCATGGCCAGAGCGGTAGCTAACTGATCTTGCATCCCTGACAAAATTGTCTACCTTGCACCCTTGGTAGAACTTTTTTTTTATTACTGTATACTCATTTTTCTGTATCCTCATTTACTGTATACTCATTTTTCTGTATCCTCATTTACTGTATACTCATTTACTATGTACCCAGTTTTCTGTATACCCATTTACTGTATACTCATTTTTTCTGTATACTCATTTTTTACTGTATACTCATTTTTTACTGTATACTCACCTTTTCCAGTATACTCATTTCATTTATTTTGTTACTCTGTGTAAAAAAAAAACCCACCTGCCTCAGGTCAAATAGCCTTAACAAATAATTTATCTTCAAAACCCAATTTCTTGACTTCGTTGGATGCAGAGGCGTACGCAGAAAGTTCGTAAGGGGGTGGTTATCGGTTCAGTGGAGAGTTACAGAGCTATAACTCGCACATTTCTATGTTAAATGTACAAAATTTCATTGTTATTGGGGGGTTATAACCCCCAACAACACCCACCCACCTGCGTACGCCAATGGCTGGAAGGAAATTTCAACAAATAGACCATTTTTTCCCATGTTTAATTTTTTTTATTTATTTATTTATTTCGTGAGTGTGCAAATGTTACAATCTTATCAGTGAAATTTATTTAGGAACATGCCTCCTATCAATCACATATTAATGAAATCAACTTTGCACAATAACGTATTCATAAAATAAACAAAAAAACAGAATCATATAAAACAAATACAAGATATAAATAAAATATTCACTCATTGCACATTAAAATATTAAGACACATTACTTATATACAGTACCCTTAATATATACAAGATCAACAATCCAATAAATAAAATATCAAATTAACTGAATATACACCCACAGGGAACTTCCAAAGCTACATGCCGTTTCTGAAGTCACCTATCTTATTTGATATTGTTTTAAGTAATATTCTGAGAGATTTTTGCCTATAGTTTCTACTATTTTTAATTGTAATAGGAAATTCATTCCAAGTTTTTAGTCGTATTTTAATACCAAAATTGACATTGAAAGAGAACATAGTTTGTAAGATTGAAGGAAGCAATGCTGAAAGCAACATCGAAAGGCACAATTTGTGTAGATTTTTTGTGTGTCTTTCCTTTTTTACTGATCTACGATTTGATCTATCCACGCCGTATCGAAAAGCCATTATAAATGAATAGATGTCCTATATCGCGTTTTCTCCCTTGATAAATGGCCCTATCAAAAAATCAAATACTCGGTGATCGTGCTCCATTCTGATAATGGTGGCTGAAGGAGAACCAATAAAAAAAAAGGTAGCGAACATTTTTCCTTTCCCTAGCCAAAATTGATTGATTCATTCTTTTCCGCTCTTTGGGGCGTGAAACGTTTGTTTTGAAATCGTGATCCCAAATTCCACGTCCGTTTCCCACCCCACAGCGTCAATTTCTCTCATACGGTTTGAGCGTTTTCTTTATTTCCTTAGCTTCAAGAGATTAAAAAAAATATTGAATTATTGATTATCGGAATGTTAGTATATCGTTTGAAAATTTCGTGATATACGATGTCTCTTAACGTGCTCGATTCCATCCCGTTTCCTCCCACCACTCCCATTATATCTCCTGTCGTCCCAGAGAAAAGGATTATGTAACAGGCATGCTTTCTTTGTACACTTCAACCACGAATTCTTAGAAGCGTATCTTTTCAACGTCGTTAACTGCTGAAACAAAAAACAACCCATTGTGAAAAAGTACAAAAAATTCCCTCCAAATTCTAGGCTAAAACAAAGGAGGTAGAAAAAGTCGCTGGAGGATAATTCTCCAATTACAGGAAAGGAAACATCCTCCCCTCCCCCAATTGGATGGCACCGTAACTCGGCACTAGATGATTGGCTGTTGCTATAGTGCTGCGCGCTGCTACTTGACCATCTGGGTGCTATTGGCAAGCAAAGCTGCCGTAAGAGCTTGGTCAATATTGCCAGAGACGGTGCCGTAGGGTTATTTGATTGGTTTTTGTCCGCTATAGCCCACATATTCTGGGGATAATAGACTCTGACCCAAGAAAAAACACGGTGCGAAGGAGATTGTTTAGATAAGCTTTATTTTTTGATAAAATTTTCTCCACACACACACACACACTGCAGAAAGATGATCCCCTTTCTTTCTCCCCCAAAAGAAAATCGAATTTTGATAGAGGTGCGACGTACTTAGGATGTCACTGTATTTAAAAAAGAAAAAGAACTTGATATCTGTGTATATCCTACACGAAAACTAGTTCGTACGTTAGCTAAATAAGACAGGCTGGAGTGGTTGAAGCAAGATCCAACCGTTTGTTGAGTACGAGGATGAGTGACATGCGTTTCTAAAATCGGTCACAATACTTTTCAGTGAATTTTATACCATTTTGTTCTCATTCAGTTTTATATCATCATCATCAAAGTCAGCCGAATAAAAGTTTTACCAAGTTTCTCCCCCGCGTGTCAGCCTTCGTCAATTTGCCTCCTCCTTATTTCAACCAAGACTATTGTTTAAAGATCTTCAACTAAATTCGCGTTTCAAATGAGAAGAATAACTATCTGTTTTTCAGAAGCTAAAAAATAATTGGACACTACTCCCTTTCGCGGGCATTTTTCGTTTACGCCCAAAAATTTGACTCACTCTAGTAATGACAGTTGAGAAATATTGCTGAATATTTTTATCATCCAACACCATTAAAAAGCATACGACTAAACGATTCCAAATTCCCCGCACCCTTTGTTTTAATTAATAATAAAAATAAACTCAATTTTTAGCAGGATTACATCCAAAAACTCACTTCCTATCAAATGTTTATCACAAATCTGAATTTTCTACGTCCTCTCCAATTTTAATTTCCACCTTTTTGCTCTAAATCCCGCACAGAAGTGTTTAGCTCAGTCTTTGTATTTCCACTTCATATTCTTCAATCCTATAAAGCATAAAACGCCTCTCGTTCTCGTTTTGCATCTTCCATAGAATGCCATAGGAATAAAGGAAAAGACCATGCGCGTTGGGGGGAAAAATAGTCAAGTATTTTTATAAATTTCTGATTGGTAGGTGGCGTGTTTGTGTAAGGATAGGCAAATTGCATGAACCCATCGCAAAATTTACTGCTGCGCCACTAACTACAAGCTCGCTCCAGATTAGCATGGTTCTCCCGAATTAATATCCTTTTGGCTTCAGGACAGCCGGCCCAAATAGCAATTTAGCCAATATCCAATTAAGCGTCGCCGATATAACGCAATTCACCCAATTATGAGCCGTGGATCCATGGCGTAATTAATGGATCGGATAAAACGATCTATGAAGTAATTAATCCATCTAATGATGAGCAGCAGAGATGGAAATTTGGTCCCGAGCTTGCGAAGCCGATCACGTGATCATCAAAGTTAATTGAAAGTGGTACAGCAGAGGCCATTAACATCCTAATCGCCTGACGAAAGTGAGGATTCATTACCTCCAGAGAGTAAGCGATGTTATAGGCTGGTGAAGAACATGGTTCCCGCATTTTCTTAAACGACTACGAGTATAACGTGAGGGGTCCGGTGATGAGGTCAACCTCATCATAAGTTTAAACAAACAAGGCTTCGTATATAGATACCCCCTGTCCCTCCCCTTTATATATATAAGCGCTTAAACACCTGTCAGCGCCAAGTTATGGCCAATGATGAATCGATAGCTGTTACCAGCCCAACCTAAGTTGTAATTAACTACAACTGAGGTGACTAGGCTGCAATGCGAAAGCTATTGCTTCTCCGTGGGCCAAGATAAGGGGTCATCAACAAAATTCCAACCACTTATTCCTAGTGATCGAAATCTGTGAGTAGACAGAGAATCAACACTTTTAATCCACCTTGAATTTTTGCTGCTCTTTTGAGAGAGCGAATGATTAAAAATTAAATTAGGCCTTTTTTTTTTTTGAATAATTGCTTTTTTTTTTAACAAAATAAAAACTCAGTTTCAAAAACTGTTTTCAGCTTTCTGACTTTGCGATGAAGTTGAAAATTAATTAACCGGGTGAAATTGATTGGGTCAGATAGTCTGAAATTGATTAACGCTTTCTTCATCTTCTTCTTTTTCGTGAAACACATTGCTCAATTTCTTAGAATTAATGGCGTTATTTGCTTAGACGATTTCTTGTTTTAACTATTTCTTAACCAAACTTTATCCAATATAAAACTTGATTCTTATCGTATGAAATAGGATCATACATTAAAAAGATACATCGATCAAAACTTAAAACATGCGATACTTAAAATGTAGTAGAATCTGTCCATAAAGATATTCAAGTGACCAGGAAAATATACCGTTATACAAATAAGATTGAACATGATAGCACTATATCTGTCAGGACCTGGTATTGTATACGATACAACGGGATGAAATAGCGTAATAAAAAAGGTATTGTTATGAACTGACACTACTGTACATGTTTTTTGGCTTCTTTTCATAGGCTTACCATTGACAGTTATATTTTCCATATATTGATGTCCAGCAATATTTACTGAAGGCCAAAGGCGACATGTTGTCAGTCTTTTTTCCATAGGGGCAACATATAGGCGACCAGGGCAGTCGTTTGGGGAGATACGAGTACTGCAGCACGGGGGACCGCTTTAGGAGGTTTTAGAGGCCCGCGGCACTGATTTTTTTTTATTTTATTTACACTATATTTCTTTTACCGGACTCCGAGCTAATAGGAGCCACGCTGCTGAATACGTTTTTATCAGGGGGGCCTAGTGAGAAAATCGGTACGGGGGGGGCCCATTATTGTTAACGGCGGCACTGTAGGTAACCGACATCACCCTACCTTACCTACACATATGACCAATCTTACTTGAGAGTTGTACCCAAACATACCAAATCTGAAGGCGGTAACTAAACCCACTGGGACATTGGAGCGCACTGTACATAGGTAACTGATGTATTTAACTCGAAGTTAATATGTTCAGAAATATAATTTCTGAGCAGAGGAGGAAATTCGTGAAAATTTTAAATATTTCATTTTTAATGATATTACACATCAATAATATTCGTACTCTATATCAGTAATATCTATATCATATATTTCAGTAATATTTACACAATACAATGCTGATATTTAAATATATACACGTGTATGCCAGAAATGTAAAACTGTTTTTCACGACTTTCGGTTTGAAATATCCTAGGGGTTTGTTAGAATTTTATTGTATTTATGAAGTAAATGTAATTTCAGTCTGTTTTCCCTTTCACCGTTTATTTTTATGAAATTTTAAAAACAATCACTAATTAAAGAATCCTCTTAATTGCTAATTAAAGAATCCTCTTAATTGCTAATTAAAGAATCCTCTTAATTGCTAATTAAAGAATCTTCTTAATTAATAATTAAAGAATCTTATTAATCAATAATTAAAGAATCTTATTAATTAATAATTAAGAACCCTTAATTGGTAATTAAAAGAATATTCTTAATTACTAATTAAATAACTTCTTAGTTATTAATTGAGCTTAACTTACACCTCTTTAGGAAGAAATGCTTCACTATAGAACTATTTTTTCACACTGAAATACCTCGAAATTTTATTTAGAAACGAAGTAAGTCGCGAAAATTTAATAAGAAGTCAAGTGATAGAAGTGATAGTAAGGCGATAAAAATGATAGTCAGGTGATAAAAATGATAGTCAGGTGATAAAGTGATAGTCTGGTGCTAAAAGTAATAGTCTGGTGATAAATGTAATAGTCAGGTGATAAAAGTGATAGTCAAGTGATAGAAGTCACGTCATGAACCCCAAATTTTTTAAGACGACCGATATTGTATATCAATATTATACAAATTTTTTAAATGGCAGGTGTTGCTCTTATAAGAAGATCACTTTCTTTAACCTTTAAGGAAAAAGCAATTGAACTGATTGGAAAAAAATAAGAGAATCGAACCAGGTTAAAACAAGAGAAAACAAAAACTTTGCTCGATTTCATTCAAAAACAAACAGGACGAAATCCCGTTATTACGAAGGCGAACCTTTTATAACGAGCAACGGTCCAATAAATCACCACCCCCACTTAATTTGCATAGTACTTTTCTAAAAATAGATTCCCATCGCCTTTTTGTAACGATTTCAATTAAATATGAGAACTTAGCATTCGACTTCACCACCACCATCTTGTATAATAGCATTAAAATAGTCCAAAATCTTGCAAAATTTTTTCGAAGCCAGATGCGTCATTATCGCATGTATGTTCTGTTAGACTATATGTTCATATATATTCATGGGCGCTCATACGAATACTTTTAGGGGGTGGCTGAGAAAAATTAACGAGTACTTCAAATGGGATGGACTGAGAAAAATTATTACCTCCTTCTCAAAGCTGTCAAGAATTTTAGTGAATGTACAAGATACCAAAACGCTACAAAAATAATTGATACTGCTTGACAATTAGTAATGAGCTAAAAAGTACCTTATTTTAAAATGTGACTGTAAAACTTTTGAAAGTAAATGCATAGCAGGTTCGGGCGAATCAAATTTTTAAACGGCTAGGGTGGGGCTCGAGCCCCCTCTGCCCCCTATATAGGCGCCCATGTATATATGCAATATAAGGGGAAAGCGCTTCGGCTGAAGGGTAGGCAATAAGAAATTTTTGCAAGCAATGTTGTGAAAATACGTAAAATTTGGATATTTAAATATATTTTGAAATAATTTTGCGACGACACTACGCTTTATTAAATTAATTGGAAAAGGCAACAAATTAACGCAGTTTAATAAAGATAAATCGTTTACGACTGTTTCAATAGCCCTGGGCGATTTTCATCAGAACGGCCAACGATAACACAACGTATAATGACAAACCCGTGTATAACCACGGTTTTTAACACGGGGTTGTAATTCACATTGTGTTATCGTTGGCCGTTCTGACGAAAATAGCCCAGGGCTATTGAAACAGCTGTAAACGATTTAACTTTATTAAACTGTGTTAATTTGTTGCCCTTTTCAATTAATTTAAATATATGTTATATCACACAGAAATGATATTCGTTTTCGTTATTCTGTCAGTACTTTTTTTTTATATCTTATTTTAATGGCAACACAGGTTCAACAAGGGTCCGGATATAACGCGCAAAAGCGCTAGCCCCAGCATGCTCGTTATAAACGAATACGAATTTATTTTGTTTCCACATGTACAAAAGCGTTATTTTAATTAATAATTTGCGTCAAGAAGGCCTATCTAATTTTCAGTAATTATTCATATTATGCAGGATTGTTTTCATTATGTATATAATAATCTATCACGATCTTTAGACATTCTCATAATTTAAATAATCTTATATAAAAATTTTTAATTTACAAAACTTATATATCTTCAAATATTGCGTTGATTACAAAAATGTTGCTTCCTATTCCTTCATAAACTTCAATATGTCATACAGAAATTTACATGGAGCACAGGCGCCGTCAACAGGGCGGACAAGGTGGACCCGTGTTGGTACTGGGCCCCCCAATGTTGGTATTAGAGTTCCATGTCCCCTTCCAATTTCAAACAAAATGCCTTCTACTGATAGATTGTCCCGTCCCCCGTCCCCCGCAATAATTTTATGCTGTTGGCGCCCATGATGTGGAGGATATTCGAAAGTAAAAAATTCTAATCTGTCTGAATCTAAAATCAAATAAACCCATTGCAATCAACATATGTCATTGCAAATTCACGGAATATTAATGTTATTACGATTCCTTGAATTATTTTATTTATTAGTTTATTTGTTTACGTTTTATGGAGCAAGGGTTGCTAAGGTCACATTACACCAGGACCCATGGGCGTAATTTCAAACGGGCAAGTGTGCATGTACCCCCTTCAATTCTTTTAGAGCGTAGGCAAAATTATATTTTTGCTTCTCCCCCAGTTTCCAGAGCTTCTCTTATGCTGGGAGCCCCCCCCCTACTCAAGTTTCTTAATTCCCAACATTATGGGTTTCTGACATCAAATCTCTGCCACCACAAATTATCAAACCCAGGAATGCCGATTGAATGAATGAATGAATGAATGGACAGACGGAGGGTGAACCGTTTTATGGATGGGAATTATCCTATTACCAACTACCTGACTTCACAAAAGTATAATGCCCTGACACCATTACGAGTCCAAAAATGGCGGCAATTTTAAGCCTTTCTGACGATTGCAAATACAGGTGAGCTAAATGGTCCCTTGAATGAGTCAATGAATGATTTTGCCCATCGATCATGAACAAAAAGACTGGTTCAGTGAGTCGGTCTTCGAACGAATCGACACACCGCTAGTTGAGAAGACGCCGCAGAACTTCCTCATCCGACCACTAATAAAAAAATTACAGTTTTTAATTTACGCGGGTGCATCTTCAACGCAGGGGCGGGCACAGACTTTTATTTTTGGAATTGAAGGATAGAATTTGACATGGAATAACACCCTTCATTTATCATGAAAGTTGGAATTTTTTACAGTGAAAAAATATATTTTGGGGGTCATGACCCCTGTGACTGCCTTGTGTCCGCGCTTGCTTCAATGCCTTTAAAAATTTGAGATTAAATTTTTTTAACTGTCGTTTTATAAGATGCTGAATTTAAATACTGTCACAGCGTGGAAAATTTGAAGTCGTAAAATGTTTAACTGATTCAGCAAACATTTTTAATGGGAGGCGCAAAATTTGAAAAACGATGTGGGCTTATCATTGAGGTTAGGGGCCACACGCGCCTTGTGCCTCCCCACTGGATTAGCCCTTGTATAACAATTGCAACTGGAACACAATATTCAGTATATTTACAACGTCGTGTGCCAGCCAACTGAGACGGGAAATAAGAGAAAACGTAATACAGTAGTAAATTTGGAATTTCAGCAATTTGTTAAGCATGCACCAATCTGGCATCGGACTACCAACCTTCGGATTGTCATCCCGAGTCTTGGACCACTATTCTGTAGAAACCATCCGCACAAAACTCCATTCTTTTCTCGTTTTGATATTTATCAATGGATTTTCTTAATGACAAAAAAAAAGATCATTTTTATTCTTTATTAGTATTATTTATTATTTTTTGTTATTATTTACTGCATGCCAAATTCATTTATTTTGGCTCATCTACAGGAATTAAGTCCTATTTTTGCAGCCAGATATCGCCAACGTTCAACCATGTGCGGCATGTCAACATCCTAACGTTGCAACACGTGATATTATACACTGTTAAAAATAATAGTTCAGGGTTGAACCAAAATATGGTGATTTTCCAGCTTCATCCATTGTTAAGAACTACGTTTCACCACATTTTTGCTCCAGCTATGTTACCAATACTTGGCCGGAGGTTGAACCAAAATATGGATATACTTTCAATAACGAATAAGGCAACACTGAACCAAATTCATGGTTCCAGCTTGAACCAAATATACTGTTGTAGGTTAAACCAAATGTGGCCAAAATTTCCCGGACACTGTATAGCAAAATGAAAATCTGCCTTTAACATGCAACCTGTCAGAGACGTATCGAGGAGTGTTGGAGCCCCCCATTATTTATCTCGGCTGCTATTGAAGCCACATCTACCCCATTTCATATACAGAGAGTACACATAATTTTTATTAATTACAGAACGATAGCAACCAAGTGAAATTGCAAAGGTTTTGTATTATGCCTAATATAAGCGTGTTAGCTATTAGTGAGATAAAACATCAACAAGTCATAGACATAGAAATTATCACATATATCATTGTAATTCATCAAAAATAAAGGATATACATAGCATAAACAAATAAATTGTAATGATCTTGGCTTGTTAGATGATTGGAATGATCTTGTTACATAAAAAAACTGGTGAATATCAGTAAAGAATCGCAACGGATGTTTGCCACACGTGACTTCCCTTGCAGCAAGCTAGGAGGTTGAACGAAAATCTGGTTCGGCGTTTAAACCTGGGATTACAGCGCCGCCTCCGGCGGCCACCCTTCCCAATGAAACCCTTGCACAATTCCTCCTCCTCGGTGTTTAACCATCTTTTACAAATTACCATACTTTCACCAATAAGTGGTACTTTTGAATTTTCAAGTGAACCAAATTTTGGTGAAATTCCGGCATTTTCACCATTTTTTGTAAAAATTAATGCGGAAAATTTTTTGTAGTGTACATGTTTAATCTTTCTTGCTATATATATATATATATATATATATAATAATTATGCTTAACTTATATAACAGTTATGGACTTGGGGGGTCCAGCTATCATGTGTAGTTATGATCATCGCCTTCGCCCCTCCCCGGATCAATCTGACTACCAGTCCAACTTGTCTGTGTGTGTGTACCTGGGGCGAGGGTCACGCGTGAAGCCGTCGATCTCACCCCACGTTACCTATACAAAAGGAAGTTCTGGAAAGGAAAATATTTTAGAGAACACACAGCCTGAAAATCAAAGTAGAAATGCATAATAGGAGTGTAAATTTATTATTCTCGATATATATACAAATAAAATAAATTTTCTTTTTATACATATGTATGCAATTTATATATACATACATGAATGAGGAACATGCTTAACAAAACGTTAATCCACATGCAACCTAAAAACTTCGGCCATTTATATTTGGTTAGATAAAAAATAAGTTTTAAGTGTATTTTAAATTTTTTTATTAGATCCGCCTTATCTATAGCACGGTTTTAAAGCGTAAAATATGCACAAAAAAAAAATTCTATAATTATTACAACAAAATATAATCATGAATCAGGAATATTATAGTAGGAAGTATTGTGGTAAGATTGAACTAAACAACAAATAAGTCACTCCTCTTATGATATCAAAGCCATATTAATTAAATTGAATTGTTTTATACTGATTTATATGTAAGATTTCCTCGATGCGGGTTTTAAAGAAGTCTTCCTTCAACTTCAACGATTGAAATTTTAGCGAATCTTTTTAATTCGCTGCATCTGGAAACTCGCTAAATGTTGGCTCGTTAAAAGTGAATCTTACTGCATTTTGCATTTCCCTCCACCCTCAAAACCCCTTTCTGGATCTACCTCTGAAACAATACACTTATTTCATTGCACTTATTTCAATACACTTATTTCAATGCACTTATTTCATAAAAATTTTGCTTAGCGCTTCCCATGGCATGATAGTGAAGTTCACGGATCCGTGTCCACGAAAACGGACTTCGAATTTGGATAAATAGAAGTTAGTCCAGCAGATTGTAATCAAGGAAATGGTGATTAGTCCTCTGACCATAGGCGTACGCAGAAAGTTCATAAGGGGGTTATAGGCTCAATGGGGGGTTACAGAGCTACAACTCATATATTCCTATGTTAAATATACAAAATTTCATTCCAGTGGGAGTTACAACCCCCATCAACACCCCCACCCTTGAGTACGCCAGTGCCTCTGATATGCCTTAGGTATCTCTTCGAAGCGACGTCGAACATAAAAAAAAATGGCCGCAGTGATAATAGTTACGCCCCAAAAGCTATCCCTGATATATTTTAGATTTATTCACCATTTTTGAATTGGCCAATTTCCCTTTTTTCCCACCCCCAAATTGGGAAAGTTCATTACTAATTAAAGGGTGTACTTTACATCCACTAAGTATAAGGATGTGGGGAACATCAGAACTTTGGAAGGGGAGTACTTCAATGAGAAAATGGGGATTTGGAAGATGAGGGAGCAGCATGGCGCTTCACCCCAACTAAGTTTATCCCCCGCGGAAATGCGCCCCCTACCGCGAGTAATAACAACTCACGTGATAACCTATCAAAAAATATCAAAAGCTAATTTCATCAGTGACACGAGCTCGGGTTTCTTCAACAAAACAAACATATCAACCATTCGGATTGGAACAGCAGCAAAACAACGCCCCTTGTCCCCTCACACACCCGCGATTTGAGTGACGGAGGGGGCGGGGAATCGTTTAGATCCGGGTTGATCAGGTAGGCAGGGCGAACCCAACACGTTTCGATTCCACCCCCCACCTCTTCAAACATGTACATAGAGAGAACAATTCTCGGTTGTCGTATGTCGTCTGCGAGTTTAGAATTCTCTTTTAGACTGGTTCCATCATCACAGTTTCAGTTCTTGTTGCAAATACCGCGCAGCAGACCATTTTCATGGTTATAACTTCATATTCTTATAATGTCTTCATCTTCAACGTCTTATCCCAGTCTACCATACATTTCTAGAACAAAATAAGATTCTTAAATTCATAGGTGTACGTAGGAAGTTCATAAGGTGAGGTTATAGGCTCAATGGGGATTACAGAGCTACAACTCACATATTCCTATGTTAAATATACAAAATTTCATTGCAATGGGGGGTTACAACCCCATCAACACCCCCTGCGTACGCCAGTGTCCAGACCCTTAAAGGAAATTAATATAAATAGTAGCTATAGGACATATGCAAAGATATGTATATGTATATCAAATATATATAAAGAATAGAGAGAAAATTTGTTTTGGAAAAGACTATTTCGAAAACAGTTAATATAGTGCTTAACACAGAAATATACTTCAACGTTTTCCGCTCTCGATATAGTAGTTTAGTAAGATATAATATGTAATTAAACGCGTTTTAGACAAATGTCATAGTTACTTTCCATCTTTATATAAAATTCGTATTTTTCGGATGATTCGAACATCGAATTTGTTCGTCCCCTTCGTTTCGAATAATCGGTTTAACCGTATTTGAAATATCATTGCGAAAATATGAAAATATGTCCTTAGTTCTGCCCCATCCCCTTCCCCTCACTTAAACGAACGGCCTATTTGGCTTACCATGTGCAATTCATCAGTGACATATTGGAAGTTCTAGCGATATCATTTGAATCACAGCGTCTCCAGTGTGCCGACAAGACTAAACACACGCTTGTATAGTTCAATGTATCTGTACGTTCAAATGTTATTTTTTCATAGGTTTTGGGCCGCGATAATTATTGTTGATGACAAACAATTCACATAAACTTGATTAAAAGCAGTAGTTCTTAAAACAAACAAAAACGGATAAAGACTTTTATTGTATTGAAATCGATGTTTACGCCCAAAGGAAGAAATCGACAAAGTTATCAATTCCAATTAGCAACGGAATTGGACTGGGTGTTACGGGGTCATTTGAAATTGACTTCTGATCAGATTAAGTCCTTTAAAAACAGCTCGCGTGTCGTGTCATTTTTACGTAATCTTGGTCATTGGCTGATGTGAGTGTTGCCTTCTAAATGTACGGATTATCTACAGTCAGCATTTCCAATTTCGCTTTTTCGTGGCAGTTTCCAGCTGGGAGTAGCTAAAATGGGAGAAATCGCCGAAGAAAGCAAGCTAGTTTAGAAAGCTAACACTTAAAAGATTTTACTTAAACTCTTTAGTGAAAGTTCAAAGTCCAAACTTTTTAAGAGTTGTCCGTCAGTGCACATGTCCTTAAATTGCAATACACGTACATTTCTGAATATCTCGGTAAACTGACAAGGTGCGGCCTGTAGACCTCATGACAATCTATTAGAAGTTTACGATGTGCTCCGTACTCTTTTACAAAGCTTATCCGAAAACAAATGATAATAATCACAATAATTTTTATACAGATTCATTTTTCAAAAATGCCTATGAAAGAAAAATTGGGAGGAGAGAAAGGGGTGGAGAGTGTTTGAGGTTGGAGCTGTCAGGGCGCGCCCTATCGCTAGGCGCAATTCATATCGCCTAGGCCGTCACGTTTTGAGACATCTTAATGAAAAGTCCAACCAAGGCGTGTTTATAATGCGCCTACCAGAGCCTTTCCCTCATTTGAAATCGGCGAATATCTAATGCGCATAACTTGCCTTAAAACAAATGGATGTTTGCTAAAAAAATAATGGAAACGAGACGACATTGACGGGAACGTTTTATTTTTTTAACCCATTATTTTAATGCATTTTTATAATTAGAGTATTTATTAATGGAGAGGAAATCGACATTAATTTTATTTCCGAAAGGAGTGAGTTAATATAGAATTTTTGAAACAATATGCAAATTTTAAAATTGGTAGTGGTTTTCCAGAATATAAAATTATTTGGAAGGGAGGGGATGGCATTTGAGGAACTAAAAATTGCTCCAAATTGAGGAATTAAATTTACTTATGGAACTAAAACCTTTTTTTTTCTTCATATAAGAAAACGCCTGTAAGTTAATATAATTAAAACAATTTCATTAGGATGTATTAATTATCTGTCTTTTCATTTAAACTCAACAGAACCTACAGCCTGGTGTGATCTCCCTTGATTGACCATGGTCAAGACTGATTGACCATGGTCAATCGGTCATCTTTACAGCCTTCTAATGTCCAGGTCTAGACTTCAATCTCTTCTGTTGGATTCCACTCTCTGAATTTCCTTTTCTTGAGACATATTGTTTTTGATGTATTACTTGTCCTTATATGCCTAATCTGTTGTTCTGCATTACATAACAGGCCAATATTTGTTGTCAATATCCTCGCTTCATTCTTTGTGGAGTCAGGAAATTGTCAAGCTTACTCTCCCCACCTGGTGGCTTTCTTCCCCGGACTTCCCTAAGACCTCTTATAATTTTTGTCCTGAAAAGCAATCAACTATTTAATTCTTATATTCAGCAAAATCGAAGAGAATTTTTTTTTAATTTCTGTAAAATAGAAGGCAATCATGATGGTAATTAGAAACCGAATTTCTTAATGATTTCAGCTACCACGTTTGAGGTTCAATGAAATGGGTTTGGATCCCTGCAAAACCGGCCGTGTGAAAATGTTCGGATATATGACGATTCAGAGGTTTCGTTAATTTTCCGATCCCATCTCGGATGGTTCGTTGCGTAATCTCATGAATAAGCATAATGATATTCGTTTTAGCTGATTATGTTCTGACAAATTGGAGGATTACGGGGATATAAGAAGAAGTAAATCTATCACAAAGATAAAAAAAGGCCCGAGTTTCAAACCCCTTCCCACATACAAGTCCAAAAGGACCCAGTGGGACCTTTTTCACGGCCCTCAAATTTGTCTCACTTGAAAGACGAACATATGATTAAAACATAAAAGTCCTTTAATTCGAACTACGATCGATCTCGGTTATAGCAACATTCAAGGCACCGCCGAAACTTGATGCCAAAATCGATGACTTTATAATCGATATATAATGGATACACAATTGATGCATAATCGAAAAAAAAAAAATTGACGAGAGTACTTCAGAATTGTAGCGTAATAGTCCAGTTGAGATACAACCGAGTTCATCATAATTGTGTTAACTGTCATTGGTTATGAGTGTTGCACGGATTAACGAAATAATCGGATTACCGAGAGGTGTTTCCACTTTTGCTCGTATTAATAAGCGCGCTGTCATAACACTCTATTCGTTCTTCACATCTTCTTAATGAACATGAGGAGGAAGGAGAAACTTCCGAGTAATTGCTAAATTAATAATAATAAACGTAACAATGTAACTTTGCAAAATCGTGGAATGATGTGAAAAAATGTAAGTTGGAAAAGTACAAGGTCTTATAGTACGACTGAAATTGAAATACAGTAACCGATTATTTTTCTGACGAAACTGGCAAAATTCTTCAAGTGATGAGGAAGATTTATTTCTAGCTATAAAGAAGCCGTATTAAGAAGATATAGTAAGACGATATTCCTGAATAGATACAAACTGACGATAAGAGTTTCAGAGAGCGGGTTTTAATGAAGAAGCGACTGTGCACAAATGTAATTGTACTTTGTAATTATAATTTAACATATAGTAATTTCATGGGGCACAGTAAACGTGTAAAACAAATGCATTATACGCAAATAAACAGGTATTTTAACTTACTCGGATTGGCGATTTTTTTTTTTATATTGAAGTGAATTTAGGGCGGTGAGGCTGAAAGGGAATATTTCATTCTGTTTTTTTAGTTTTGAACACTAAGCACCCTTGTCCAGGATCGTTGGTGATATCGTTAGGAAGAGTAAAGGAAGGGGAAAGAGGAATTTAGTTCATAGCGTGAATTTAAATTTAAACATTGGTGTACACAGGGAGGTGTTGATGAAATTTTTTATATTTAACATAGGAATATGTGAATTGCAACTCTGTGACCCCCTATTGAGCTTATAATCCCCCTTACGAACTTTCTGCGTATGCATATGGCGCCCATATGAGTGCCTCTAGGGGGGGGGGGCTGAAAAACAATATTACCACCTTCTCAAGGCTGTCAAACATTTTAGTGAATGTACAAGATACTAAAATGCTGCAAAAATAATTGATACTGCTTGACAATTAGTAATGAGTAGAACTCAGATTATATGCACTAAAAAACCGACAAAGTATGTATGCAGATATGCACTGAAAAACCTCAAAATATCCATGTATATGCATTTAAAATATATAAGTATGCACCTAAAATGAATAAATATGTACTTAAAAAATTTTTAACTACTATTTTTTTTTTAAAACTCATATATCTGGCATTTTAAAATAACTAGATTTATTATTATCTCCCAAATAGAAAAATTCGATATACATTAAATCAGTGTTTCTCAAACTTCTGTAGTTCACGAACCATTTTAAGCATTCCTTTGTTTATCGCAGACCACGGGGAGGTGGGTATTCTCCCCCAATTAAAAAATATATTGCCTGAAATTAAGGTTGCCAACTATGGTTAATAATATTAAGCCCTACTTAGACACTGCCATAGTAATCCTCCCCTTCTCCCAAGGGAAGACATAACCGAAGAAACCTTCATTTTATGCGATTTATTGGCAGGCTTATATACGTATATAAAAGTTCCGGGAAGAGAGATTTATTCATCCCTCAAAATATAATATGTCTTTAATTTTATCTCCTTTTGTGGTAAATTTTTTAAGCTTTTTGGGTTTTTTACTTTAAAAAAGCACTAGCTTTTGGCAGAAAATCTAAAATTTCCGACCATGTTCTTAAAATATGGGTTGGTTGCCAAACCAATCTGAAACAAAATATTTTTAGAGTAACTATTTGATAAAGAGAGTGAGTTACGATCTTATTTTGTATATTTTATTAAAAATGACATCAGTAATTTAATAAAATAATAATAAGCAATGTAGACAACGTAGGTGTATTCCGAGATTCAAACTTTCACGGAATGCCAAAAGGTAAGGTTTATAACAGGTAATATTTATGAGAAATTCCTTAAATCTCGCACGAACCTAAATTCTAGCTATGCCGGTAATTTCTATTTCATTTTTTCCTGAAATTTGGTGATTATCCTAAAGACCACGTGACAAGACGCCGCGAACCACACTTTCGGAAACACTGCATTAAATCATATATTTTGTACAGCAGAATTTCTATGACGGTATATTAGAATGTGTCTCTCGATGTTCTATTATGTAACAGCACTTTTGTGGCCAAAAGTGTCCTTTACAGAGCTACAAAAGGTATTGGACAGCATTTTAAAATTTGCGGGTTGTCTATTACGGATAGTTTATTGACGATCGGCGCATGTCTATCGATGAGAGACCCACATCTATCGCCGAGAAAAAAATGATGTGGAATTTTAAAATGTGTTTGTTTTAATTTGACTTTCAATCAATTGCCAGCCAAGCACAGTAAAACTCAGCTTTGGTCTTCATAACAAGGATGGTGGCTAAAATGCAGCTACGCCAACATTTTTGGCTCCCTGGGGTTAATTGAAACTGTGCGTTTACAAATTCCATTGCCTTTCCGCTCAGATAAGAAGTAAGAGGAAAGTTTAAATTTAGCGTTGTGGTGAAATTTTTCCGATGGGTGAATAATAAAATCCTTAAAATTACTAAAACCTTTAAAATATGCATGTTTGTATGCAAAAACGCTAATAGGGCTGAAATATGCAATTGCATATAATCCAGGCTCTAGTAATAAGCTAAAAAGTATCTTATTTTAAAATGTGGCTATAAAACTTTTGTAAGTGAATGTACAGTAGAATCGGATAAATCAAATTTTTAAGCGACCAGTGGGGTCGAGCCCCTCTCCACCCCCACCCCATATGGGTGTCCATGGATTCACGTAATGTGTAGCTGAACATTTGAGAAATATACGAAAACTTGGTAAACCTTCACCCATACACACCAATGAATTCATGACCGAATTGGGAATAATTTTTTAGTACTTACAGGTAAAACGTTTGTACTGAGCTTGAGCCCAAACAAACCGCCAAGAAATTTTGTAACAGTTTTTTCTCCTCTCCGCTGGTGGCTTCATCATATATGACGTCACGTTTCGTGGCGTTACCACCAATATGACGCTTTCATTTCATCTTTCGACAAAATGATGTAGGTTGAACATAACACTCTCAATGTTAATTCATATTCAGCTTCATTGAACCTTTTAGTTTTTTTACTTAGTTTATTTGGTACTCCTATCCAGGGCCGTCCATAGCTAATGTGGGGCCCGGGGCAAAACATATTTCGGGGCCCATACATATACGAGTAAGTAAAAAAAAAAAAAGTATGACAACTAGATGGCACGAAATGCGAGAGCTGAAGCAAAAATATTTTTGGGGAAATTTTCAATATTACAAAAATTAAAAATTTGAGAATTACGCTTCGCGGGACCCGCTCGCCCCTGCTTATGGGCGGCCCTGCTCCTATCTATTCACTCTCCAAACTACTTTATTATAACGTAATCTATTTCCGATTTATTTCAATAAGCTCTGCCAAGAAGCTTTAAAGAATAACGTCGTCAGCAAGAATTTTTTGAGATAAATCAAACAGGTGTTGTAAATGGTAACCAAATCATACATCTGTTCTCCGGGAATTTGACCTTCATAAGTAAGCGCCCTAAATTGGTCTATTCGGTCGAAAATGGCAGGATCAAATAAGTTTCCCCCCCTTCCTAATATTCAACCTAGCGGCTTTCTTGATAACAGGCGCTAATTAATCGCACCTGTGCTGTGTCAATCAAGATATTAATGTCTAATTCTTTAACATTAGTTCGGCTTTTCGTGGGGAAGCAACAACTGCTTTTTTCTTTGTCATCGTCAAAGAATGGTCATTTTTCTTCATAATGTTTTCCTTTATAGTGTCAGCTTTGGATGCATGAGCCTCTACAACTTGGAGAGGATTGGAATGTTTGACCTTAGCCCTGTTTTATTTTTACTTGTGGGAGAGTTCCAATATCAATTCTCCAACTTAATAACGCTTCGCATCGTAGAACTTGGAATCCTTATTGGCGAAGAAACCCAGTTCTTTTCTTCGGAAAGTTATAAGCAAGTTATTATAGTCATCGCAGTTTTACGACTTGGGTTGTTCATGAATGAAGTTTGCTGGTGTCAACTCGAGATTGTTATCGCTCACACAATAACTCTCTTGTTTGCGGCTAAAACGTCACCATGGAGCGAATAAACACTTCCGCAGACAGACGTGAAAGGGATTTAAAGACCCATAGATCGACGAAGGTAACTTCGGATGTGCGCCGTCATGCCACTGTCCCAAAGAAAAGGACTTGACATCGTGGTGAAAACCTATTGTCGCAGGGGCCTCTGGAATTACAATAAATTTAATCCAACATCAAGTGTTTTCCAGAAAAATAGGGAAACTCCAGGTGCATTTTGACTTCGGCTTGTGGAGTGGTCAGCAAGCACTAGATCTCTGACCGGATTCTGTTTGAACGACCATTGGACTTTTGACTCCAGAGAAGAATAGCTGGACTACAATAGTCAGAGAAAGAGGGCTGTGTAAAAATTGAGTTGACATTTTTGAAAGTGATCAGCCGAATGATAAAACATAGCCATTTCCATATTCTCTTTTCTTGCACATTCATTTTTTTTTTTTAGTCATTAGTTGAACGTACATGTTAACCATCTAACTATTCCTGTAAATTCCTTTTCAAATCTTCAAGACGGCGTCAAGAGTGGTTGATCATAGTGTTGCAATATTACGCATGCATAAAGATCAACTTGCAATCACATGGGCATTGCGATATCCACAGGTGAAAGAAAGTGCCTTGTTATTGTTAGAAATGTAATTTAAAAAGATACAGTCTATTACATGATCAAAGTCCACCCCAAAACCAACAGACCTTCAGAAATTGACATACCGACCCCGCCTCTGTAGTTACTATCGGAGGGGGACGATGGGCCCGACGAAATACCGTGTCAAGCGTTCATTTTTTTACCAATCCTGACATCTTTATTGGACTTTCTTCTCAATGAACTACAGGTCAGCGAAAAAACGACGGGCTCTGTTTTGCTTCGAATGCCATGCCTTGTCCCTACCATCTCTTTACTACTCTGACAGAAGCAATTAAATTCAGCCTCGGAGAATGAGGGGGGAGCGAGGTCAAATTGAAACGACGAAAAATTAGTTGCTCTGCACCTCAACCGAAATTTAAGCTATTTCAGGTAAAAGGTTCTTCGAAATGGGGATTAATGGCATACTTCACAACATACCGTGAAGTGTAAGTACACTACTAACTGGAAGTTCGATTACATGTGTAATTTTTAATTGAAAAATTCAGTATAAAAACTTGTGATTAAGTGAAGGCCAATTACACACACACACATAAAGATTTGTAAAAAAAAATATATGTGTGTGTTTGACGTGAATGGAGAGGGCGGGGCAAGAACGTTAGAGGCGGAGCCATAATTTTAAATACTTACTATGCCCCGCCCATTAAATTATTAAACGTTGCAAAGCTTCCGATGGCTCGGTGATTAATGGGCTATTTTGCATTCCAGTAGACTTGTTTGCTTATTATATATAAATAACGGTTTAAAGGTCACTTTACGCTGAGGGTCTTTCAGCATACGATCTGCTGAGCAATTTTAGAATGAAAAACTCGATATATTTAAATCAGCCTGTGAAGACTTTGATACGAATACGGGATAAGTTCACATTCCTTGTCCAATTTTAAACTTTAACAACTTTTTAAATAAAAGTCATAAAATTAAAATAAATTCAATTTTGGATAGCTTAAACACTAGATTTTTAATCACTGGGGTAATTTAAAAAAGTAAAAGCAATTTTATCTTTATACTTTATTTTTAATTTATTTATTTTTGGCAGGCATAACACAAAACAATAACAGGACAGATAACAATAAATTACATTTATACATGGTCTATTATACATTTGTGAACATATTATATACATAAATACTCATGAAATCTAAAAATCCAAAACGTCTGTTGTATAAAAATGGTTAAATTTAATTAGTTATTGACTTCCTGCCAGGGTAGCCAAGAGAAAAGGTTAAATAAACTAACTTTCATACATAAATTCATGAAAAAAAAAAAAACGTTTTTGCGCTCCTTAATACTTGAGGTTGATTGCTAAGCATTTCGGGCTTCGTCGGTTAGTTCTTTCTTTCGCACTTGAAGCATTTTGCCCATTCTTTGAAACATGCAACCACTTCCCTGCTGCACCAACACTCTTCGATCAATTTCAGTGCGTTTGATGGCTTCCGCCCACAAAAACCTGATCACAGAACAGTAATCCCCACGGTGCAAACAATGAATGGAACACTTATCTTTGAAAGGCAATGATTTGGATGACACTGCTGCTAGCGTACCGAACAAGGCATGACCAGACTTGTCTGATGATTTCATTTATGTCTGATCCAGTTCACCTCCGCCTGCAATGGTGACAATGGAACATCAGATTTGCCTTCACTTTTTAAATTATATACATATTGTGCAGTTATGAGTTAAGACAATTCAATCTGTCCTCCATCTTTTTCTCAACAAGATCTAAAATACGTTTTCCTGCTGAACACTTTCTAACATTGGAGTTGGCGTCTTCTATACAGTAGAGTCATTCTGAGTTTGGTCTGACAGACAAAGTCAATTTCTTTGGATAACCCGAAGCGGAAAATGACTCAAATTGCGCAAGAAATTCAAGTGGAATATTAGGGTGTTTAATAGCCAGATATGACAATCCCACAGATTTTATTGGTAAATGCCCAGGTCACATGGACTAATTTCAACTTATAACTTCGCATCAGATAAAATTATAATATTTACGTTTTATTTAATGTTGAATTCATTTTCATTTTATGACGTTTATTTAAAAAGGCATTAACGCTAAAATTTCACAAGCACTAAGTATCTTGTTTAAGGAAATTTTGAGAGAGTTACTTTATATTTTTCTTTAATGAAGTTTGAAAATGACACAACGAAGATGTAGTATATATTTTTGTATATCTTTCCTGTTAGCATTTGTCTGCGATATATTTGATGTCAGTTTCACCTTTGTCTCCTATCACTTCTTCAAAGTTAATGGTGACATTGACAGGCACCTCGTTAAGTTGACACCTTCAGGGGAAGCCCCTAAAAGACCCACCGAGAATTGGTAGGTAAAATTCCCATTTTATCAGACAAAATATATGCTAACCCTCCTGCCATACTTGCTTAGAGTTCTTCTCTTGGCCTCATTTGCTACCGATAATTATTAATGAACGATGAAAATGAATTATTTATTAATGTCTGACATGAAGAATATTTTACAAATATCCAAGTCACATATAGAAAAAGATACGTTTTTTTAAACCCAGTGCACACACCGTCTATCATCAACGTTCTGCATGGCTCCAAACCTTAAATAATTACTATGCATTAAAAATTCACAACTGTTATGTATTGGGGAATTCATCATCGGAATTGTGTTATGTATTGAAAAAGTCGTCTTAGTAATTGTTATGTTTTGAGGAATTCACCATTACAATTGATATGTAGTGAAAAATTCCCCTTCACAATTGCTTTATGTATTGAAGAATTCATCGCAATTGTTATGTATCGAGGATTTCACCATCACAATTTTTAAACATCGAGAAATTCATCTTCACAACTGTATTATGTATTGAAAAATTCATCGCAATTGTTTTGTATTGAAGAATTCATCGCAGTTGTTCATCACCACAATTTCCATGCAATATATTAAGACATCCATCTTCACAATAAATTGGATTTAAAGAATTCTGTTTGATTACCTTCAATTAGAGTTTTTTTGAAAAAGACGTGTGTGTGTGTGTGTATTTGATACTTCTATTATTTCACATTAATTTTCTTTTTATATGGCCCTGATTCAGAAATCTATTTTGTGACCAAATGAAATAAAAAATAGCCGTTCCGTTTTTAATAATAAAAGTGAAACTAATTAACTGTTTTCTTTAAAAGAAATGGTTTTCCTCGTTTAAATCAAACCCATGAGCATTAGCATAAGTTTGACAAGACGAAACACACTCCAGCAAACTCTTTGCCTATGATCAGAGCTGTCTCCAAAGGGTACGCGCTATGTGCGCCACGTACTCTCAAGAAATTTTGAAAAATACCGAATATGTGCCCCATATTCTCAAGGTCTCAAGAAACTTTTTGTATTTTATGGTTTTCGGGCAACTTTTAACAAAGTTCAGCCTTCTTTTTCTTTTCTAGTCATTTACAAACTTGAATGGAAACAAATGAGGAAGCCCCCTCAAGCCTCAAAACAATACCCTGATAAAATAATATACGACCAGGAGGGGAATGAAAAGCTGATGAAGTGGCAACTGACATCTCTGGCTTGGATAGACGATAGACGACCAGTCAAATGACAGTCAGAGCGGCGCTGTGAGGTCACCAAGTCCAGTAACCCCGCAATTTCAATACTCTTTAATTAAGACAGCACCGCATACTCTCAATAATTTTCTTCAGGATAGCCCTACCTATGATGCTTATTCCCAAAAGGCAATTGTGGTCACCTTCCTTAAAATTAACCTAGTTAAGGATATTGCAATATAACCAAGTAATTCAGAAACCAACAAGATGGAAAATTAAGAAGTGGAAAGAAGAAATACATTGCAGTGAAGTCATGTTTTGTGAACTTCCTATTTACGAACTGTACGTTTTCGCGAATTATTTCGTGGATTCTGAGAAGCAGCCCATAGGACAAATGTGTGCGTTAATTCTCTTTTACGAACTTCCGATTCTACGAACCTTTTCTGTAGTATTTACGAGTTCACAATATCGTGAGTGCACTGTATCTACCTCCTCCAAAAAATGAAAATCATAAATCAAAAATTAAAATCAGGAGCGCTTTCATATCAAAGCGTAGGAGGGGTGGGGGAGCTAATACCTATCACTATACCTTTTTGCTATAACATTTCAAATAAGCTTTAATCAGTGCAGATCCACGGGAGAGGAACTAGGGGACCCCCTCTCAAATCCATAAAAAATGCGGTAGCAATCGGTTATAACGATCACTGGTTATAACGACCATCCGCACATAATGATAGAATTTTTACATAAAGTTTGATTTCCTATTTTATTTTTTTAAATGCTCGTTAAATCTAGGGTACAAAAAAGACTTATTTGCTAAAAGCGGTCAAATTGCATTGAGTTTTATCATTATACCAAACAAAATCCATATTTTCCTCGCTATATCCAGAAACTCGCTAAATGCGGGCTCGTTATAAGCGGGTCCTATTATATTTTAAGCCCCCCAAAAAACTCTTCCTGGATCCGCCTCTGGCTTTATTTAATACATGAATAATTATGTACCTTGATTTCCTGTCTTGATCTGCATACATTAGTGGCACCCATGTGCCTCCCCACAGTGTGTGCCACCCTTAGCACGTGCCTGTGTGCCTACTTATAAAAACTTGAATTTCCTTGTTATTGCTTTAGGTATTTTTTATATTTAGTATGCACACAAAATAGCATTTACTTTACATTACTTAGTGAAAACATACTACAGTTGTGTCGTATGTATACAAACCTCCAATTTACGAACTATAAATTTTTGAAAAAATTATTATGTCGGTACCAAAAAGTATCCCACGGAACTAGTATTGATTGTTATTTACGAATTTTACATTTTACGAACTTTTCAGGGCACTTATGAGTTCGTAAAATCGAGAATCTATTGCACTAAATAACAATTCTTCGAACGTTAGCCTTTCGTATCTCAAGGTACGATAACACAACGCACAACAATATTCAGATTCATAACACACAAAGTTCAGATTGTGTATGTGTACAAGCGTGTGCGCGTGAGTGTATGTGTACAAGCGTGTGCGCGTGAGTGTATGTGTACAAGCGTGTGCGCGTGAGTGTATGTGTATATGACGAGTCACAATGTTCAGACTAATAGGTAGCAACGTCCAGAATATTGTCACAACATTCAGACTAATAGTTCATAATATTAAGACTGTAATGAACTCCACTTTATAGACTTCAATAATCCTTGCCACAAGATCACCACTTTGGTTTGGAGAACGAAAGCTTGATGAAACTGCATTGAAAGGTACGTAGTGATTTCGTAGGGTTACCAATTGCGGTTTCTACATTTATAGATTTGGTTATCGTTCTATGACGGATTGCAGAACGATGGAGCGGTGATAGACTCCATAATATCACCGATAGATTATAAGTTATATCAGAAGGGTTTTAGCACGTGCGTCAACTCACGTGGATTGTTACCCTGGAACCTTACCTCTAAATTGTTACGATTAAGAATTGACATTATTATTGTAAGACATTATGAATGTCCATCATGGGCAGCGTGACCATCTCGCTAAGAGTCCTACCGAAAGAATGTCTTTTATTGGTGTTCGCCTCATCGTCTCTACACTCGCAATCACTCTTATTGGCTGTTCACCCTTTTCATACGCAAATGTTCATTGGTTACCCCTTTAACACTAATTGATGATTTGCTGTTCCACTCAAGGGTTCGTGGTGTCACACTCGGAGGGTCGTAATCATCATGTCCAGTAGGGGTACTTATAAGCAGGAAATGTCTGTCAAGGAGTTTGAAGAAATACAATTAAGTTATTTTTGCGCCGTACCGTGTTGTACACTAAACTCAATCGTCGCCTGCAGCTAATATCTTTTCCGTCGCCGGAAACAGAGCGAACCGCTGATGAGTCGGTCCATCTGGATTCTGGATGGGAAAAGCGTATGTGCGGGGAAACAAAATGGTGAACATTAAATCATGATTAAACCTTTTGGAAATGTGGGTTCATGTATCAATGATCGTTGAGTCCCTACAATATACAATACATGCGCCATTTTGTGGCAGAACCTCTGATCGAACGTGCACGCTGGTTGATGGAAAACCAGAGACTGATTTATTTTTAAGAATCCAGAATACATTTATAAAATGCTGTTGCCAAAGGTTAAAATATAAAAAGAGTAAATATATAATCAAATTTATATTGTTGTTGATTATCAAAAATGCAAAAACAAGTGTTATATGGTCATGGTGATCCAGTGGCAAGGGTATTGAAGTCTATAAAGTGGAGGGGTTTTTTTTTGTTTCTTTTTTTTTTGCGCTTTTTAAATCATTTTATTTGGCAAGTTGAAACTAACATGAGAAAAATTATATTAAAGACTAATAGTTCCCAATTTTCAGACTAATATTTCCCAACATTCAGATTAATAGTTCTCAACATTCAGACTAATAGTTCACAATATTCAGACTAATAGGTAACAACGTCCAGAATACTGTCACAACATTCAGACTAATAGGTCACAACGTTTAGACTAATAGGTCACAACATTCAGACTAATAGGTCACAACGTTCAGAATACTATAACGACATTCAGACTAATAAGTCACAATGTTCACACTAATAGGTCACAATGTTCAGACTAATAGGTCGCAATCGCAACGTTTAAATTAATAGGTATATCAACATTCAAATCGAAGGGTTACAGTATTCAAATTCACAGGTCACAAAATTTAGTCTGCGTATAAGGTAAGTCACAAAGTTCAAACTGTGTAAGATATGTCCCAATGTTCAGACCGATAGGTCACAATGTTCAGGCTAATAGGTCACAATATTCACATTGATGGGTTACAACATAAAGATTATGTATATGATATATCACAATGTTCAGACCGATAGCTCACAATGTGCAGACCGATTTATCACAATAGTCACACTGATAGGTTGCTATGTTCAAATTGATAGGTCATAAATTTCAGATTAATAGAACTTACTTTTCAAAATTTTCAAATAACCGCATTTCGGAACCTTGTTTCCAAAATGCGAACAAATAACTTTCATGTGTTTAAAAATATTCTTTTTTTTATCTAAAAAAAGAAAAAAAAAAAGTACATTATTCCAAGTTTTCCTTTTACCCTCGCGATAACATGATGTTGCCTTTTGGCACCTAACTGCGTCAGTTTCAACGTAGACAAACAGATCCCTTTATCTTCAGGGCATTTCGTGCTTCCTTATCTCGGACTTTTCGCTAATAATCAAATAATAAACACATTAAGCTCGCCGCCGATAACCTCGAACTCTGCGCCACTCCAAAATATCAGTTCCATAAATTTTTTCGAAGCAAATTCTCGGAAACATAAGTCTGTCTACGAGATGCTTAATAGCCCCTTCTTGTTATCTCTCCTCATAAAGTAATCGTCAATGCGCAAGATTACTAAAAGCAGAAATCGAACTCGCACATGCGATGCTTGTAACGACACCAAAGAGATAAAATTGGGAAGTAAGAGCATTTTTTTGTATGTCGCAGCTGTTAAGGGATTAGGGATAGGACTTAGCGATATTATTATGATACTTCCAGCACTGGTGTAAGGTTTTTAGGCTCCCCTTGAACCGAAAGGGTAAAATGGACCCCCCCCTGAAGGTTTCACGTCTAACTGCAAACTTTAGAAACTATAGAATTTTGGCGTTGCTAATGAAGCTCCGAGCTTAAAGAAGAGTCATCTGGTGTTATAAATTGTCATCAATTTAAAAGGAAAAAATCTAATTTAAAATACAGAAAACCTTTTAATTGCTGTACCTCTAAACGCCCGTAAGGTCTCAAAACGGGTGAATGCCACTGTGTTATCCGGGGCCGACGAGAGGGCGGCATCAGGGGCTGCAGCCTGGGAGGCCGGGTGAAGTCTAGGGTCCTGC
>QLNU02014802.1:162678090-162725142 GCA_006491805.2 Dysdera silvatica | reverse complement strand
GAGGGTAAGTTAATCGAAAATACGCAATGTAATCGTCTGCTCCGAGCACCGCCCATAATGTAAGGACAATTTAATAAGGATCAGACGAGACATCACGCAATAACTGGTTTGGGATCTGGCATCACCCGGAAACGGTTGCTAAAGAAGCACCGCACCTCTCTTCTAAAGACTCGAATTTCGAAATTACGCTTTTTTAGCGACCAAGAATAATAACAAAAATAACAATAATACGCCGCAAGATGAATAATAAAAAGCTATTGCCAGATTCATATTTTTAAATTGGTCCGATTATTTTTCTGGGCACACCTGCAGCCATTTTCAATTCAATTAAGGGTTTAACGTAGGTGAAGGTTTTCGGGCCTAATTGTCGACAAATTGGCACCTACAATGCGGGAGGTATTCTATTGGCTACTACGTTATCCGACACACCTTACAGTATCTAGATTCCACTGCATACAAAAGAGGGAATTTCAAAATTTAAATCGAAAATTGAACCATCAACAGGGTTACAAGCCCTTTAAAGATGTATCCTTATCATTGCCAGGTTCACTTGCAGTAAAATAAACAGGTTGGAGATTGAGTTATTCTGATATTTCAATTGAGTATTTTCCATAGTTTAGCATATCATCAAGTTAAATCGCAATCGTCTGTTTGCTCATTTCGTTAGCGTTGTATTAGCCTAGCATTGCTTTCTAGACAGCATGTCAAGGATCAGCTTGACGGGACCGGCGAATTTATGGGACCTCTGTCCCCATTACGCTTCTACACAACCAAGTTTACTGTAAATCAGATGGAAACGAAATTTTTGTGCCTTTACGGCGTCAGGCCAGCAAAGATCATCCTATGGGCAGGGGCGCAGAGAGCCAAAGCGCCCCCCCACAGCATAGGCCCTGGCCAGCGCGGGCCCCTAGACATCATCCGGGCCCCGGGCCGCAGCCCCTGCTGCCCCCCCTTCTCTTCGGCTGCGGGTATCATAGCCCGGGAACCTACAGTTTTGCGAGGAATCCGAACCCTGCTGTCAAAGAAACTTAGTCCCAGACTGTGGTAAGCAGAAAAATGGCACTGGCTCTATGATACCATTGCGATTTGAATTAGGGTTGATGACGCGTTGGACGACTGCAGCGCCACCGCGTTAGGTTGTCCTCAGGAAGTTTTGGACGTCGAAGGAGTCCTGCCACTGTGCAGCGGGTATCAGCTGCAACACGTTCGTCGGTGTGAGTATTTTGTAGAGCATTTTCTATGGAAGCGAGAATCTGTGGTTTCATTCTCAGAAACTGTAGACCCAATAGTACATCTTTAAACAATACATCTCACACCCGCATATCTATTCCATATATTCACGGCATTTCCGAAACAATCTCTCGCATCCTTAAAGAGGCAAATATCAAAACATTCTATTCCCCTGTCACAACACTTCGCAAACAACTTACAAAAGTTAAAGACCCAGTTCCACCAGAAGATCTCACAGGCGCCATATACCAAATACCATGCAAAGACTGCAACAAACATTACATAGGACAAACAAAAAGAATGATCAAAACAAGAAAAAAAGAACACAAACAAGCACTCGCGAAAGGAGACATAGCCTCACGTCTGGCAGAACACGCTTTACAACACGGACACGAACCCGACTGGGACTCAACAAAAATACTACACCGTCACATCACAAACAAGAATAGTAGACTCTTCTTAGAATCTTGGGAAACTTACAAACTACACGGGAAAGCCATTAATACATCACAACCACTTCCAGAAACTTATAAACAACTCTTACTCTGAAATGTATGGGACTTCCCCAACATTAGGTAACCCGCAGTGTAGGTTTCTCATTGGTTCCCATTGGGGTTCTTCCATGATTCTATTGGAGGCCTCCCATTGGTTCTCATTGGGTTTTTCCATTCTGCGGGACTACTCTGATGAAGGGTTTTCCAGAAATTTCAAGTATAAAAAAGAGACAGAAACATAACATCGTCATTACTCCTGATGAAGGACTGCTGCTGATGCGTCCGAAAGCTTGAGTGATCTTTTTCATTGCTATTTTACCAGTGTTTAACCTTTTTTTATGTGAATGATATATATAATTAATATAATATACATAAATAATGTAATATATATATAATTAATATAATATACATAAATAATATAATATATATATAATTAATATAATATACACAATTAATATAATATATACAATTAATATACATAATAGTGGTTAAAAGGGTGGTTAAATTGGAGAAAGATGAGTGGAGTGCTCTGTGATAGGAAAGTAAGTAGTAGGATGAAAGGAAAATTGTACAAAACTGTGGTCAGACCTGCAATGTTATACGGGGCGGAGACTTGGCCAATTACAAGAGCGCATGAAAGGAAGATGGAAGTGGCTGAGATGAGAATGTTGAGGTGGATGAATGGTGTTACAAGGAGGGATAAAATAAGGAATAACCTAATTAGAGGTACGGTCAAGGTTGGACCCATAGGAAGAAAAATACAAGAACATAGGTTAAGATGGCTTGGGCATATGGAGCGGAGAAATGAGGAATATGTGGGAAAGGTAATGGATAAGCTGGTGGTAATGGGTAAGAGGAAGAGGGGAAGACCACGGCTGAGATGGAAGGATAAAGTGACGGAAGATCTGGAAGAGTATGGATGGAGTAGAGAAGAGGCATTGGATAGAAGATTGTGGAAGAGAAGATTAAAGGACCATAACGCCGACCCCATATAACATGGGAAATGGCAAAGCGAAAGAAGAAGAAGAAGAAGATGATGATGATGATGATGATGATGATGGTGGTGATGATGATCGTTTTTTCTTTAATCGCATACGGGAGGCTAAGGCCATGTTGTACCAGTCCGTAATCATGCATAACCGCTAAAGTGTAGGCCTATTGCTAAAAATGAGAACTTGAAAACAAATTCGATTTATCAATAATTGTCCGCACATGAAAGGCATAAACACGGAATACTGACCTCAATATCTGTTATGTTCATTTTCGGACAGGAAGACCACTGACACTTGCTGAAGAATGATAGCTACCGATGCATAGATGGCAGCAAGTGAATGTTGTCTCCATCCTTCCTGCAAAGCGATACTGAGTTGAGTAATAAGAGTTTGGATGTATTGTGTGAATTCCACGGTTGTTTCGTTTCATCTCGAAGATGTTTAATGGGTTCTAGACCAAGACTCTGGGAGGAAAAGTTGTTTCATACCCGTCTCTCCATATCAGTCCATAGCAGTGGTCCATAACTCAATTTAAGCCGTGGATCACTTTTCCACTTCAATTGTACCCGCGGACCACTTCTCACGAGTTGACAGCAGATCTTACTAGAAAAGGGAGCCGGGTCTTTTTTTGGGGGGGAAAATATGTTTATAAAATCGCTCTTTGGAAAAAAAAAGAAATAATAAACAGAAAAAAACATCTAATGATAATACATTTGAACGTCGTTAAGACGAATTACTTTTAATACGAACCGTTTTCTGAAGTTCCATCAGATTGTAAAATACTACAAATGTACTATCAATTTCATTTTTATATTTAATTTTAATATTTAATAATAATAATATTTTTATAAGTATTTTTTTTAATTATTATTTCTTTTTAAATAATGACCCGTCTCGCGGACCACTTGGGACTCCTTCGGTGACCAGCAGTGTACCACGGACCACCAGTTGGGAACTACTGGTCTATAGCAACTGCAGCTTTGTGGCAGGGTGAATCACCATACTGGAAAAATCATTCCTAATTCCGGAGCAATGATACATTGTAAGAAGCAGCTGATTACCAAGAATAGCAATGTAGTCATTTGCCTCTATGGCAGCAGGGACAACGACCAGTGGTCTAAACCTGCCCTAGTTAAACGCACCCCATAGAAAAACATCACCAACCTTAACAGTGGATATCACATACGGTAGCAGCAGGTACATTCCGAACCGTAGCACTACCTATTATCCTAGCGTCAGACTTAAAACACGCGAATCTGAATCATCACTCCAGCGTACCATTTTTCAGCGATTAATTTTCCAATTTACATACTTTTTGCCACCATGCTAGATGTGCAGCCCATTCAATTCTATAATAATCGACGCGTACCGCAGTTCTGCCACCGAAACCCAGTGCACTGGGTTCTTTCGGACCATATTAATGCTCACAATAGTATTAGTGATACTCTGAATCTCTTCATGGATGATCTGCACTAATTGAACCCTGTATTTTCTGTATTACTTACTGCAACACGTGCTAATCTCTTTCTGTCATTTACAGGATTATTCCTGGATGTTTTCCTATCTTGGTATGAGTATTGGTAATACCAGATAGCTCCATCTGGTCATCACATCACCAATTGTTGATTTTATATGCTCAAATCGAATGCTGAAAGCAGTGGCGGTTCTAGGGAGGTGGGCCATGCCCCCCCAAATATAACCGAATTTTATTATCATGTCTATGTGTACGGGTGCTGCCAGTGACGCTTGTGCATATAAACAGGGATTTGTGCCCCCAATTTATTTTTTGTTTAGAATCGCTACTGGCTGATAGCATTTATGGACATAAAACCTATGAGATATCCCATGATGACACTCCTCGCAAAGTCGCTCAATTCCTGACAATTTGCTAATCTGTTTCTATTCGACTCTTACATTTTCACACTGCATCCTGCTGCTTGCCGTCTACTTAGTGGTGTAATATGAAAGTTACAAGATTCATAGACATGTTGAAAATGTATGTTTTGGTTCTTCTTATCGTTTTGTTGTTCATAACCATGTCGTTTCCTCTGCATCCGTGTTTTGTCCTTCACATGAACGTTGCGTTGTTTACATCTAAATGAAGTATCCTAAAAAAAAAGCTTACAAACACTTCAAAAAAAAATTCAAAAAAACAAAAAAAGGGGAACCACAATTGAAAGCTTCAGAAGTTTCAGTCAGAGAATGGTTTATCAACTAACACTATTCATCCTATGAAGCTTGATCGTTTAGGTAATGCAATTACAGTTCTATTGTCACTTACTGGGGTAATATGAGACTATTAGGCGATCTATCTACCGTGACAGATACTTTTCCTTAAAAATCGGCCAAACCCATCCCGAGAAAGGCGATAAGCCTTTCATTATCTCGCCAAAGTGACAATTAGTTTAAGAAATTTTACCACAAAAAAATGGCAACCAAAATAATTCTAAATCTCTTCCTTCCTTCCCCACGAAGCGCCAGCGATGGAAATGGTTTTTAAAAAGGCTTTTACTTTGGCAGTGCAAAGACCTATGAATCGAATTTTGTAGTTTTTCACCGGCCCCTTAATTGGTCTCTACCGGTAAGAGACGGGACCAGAGCGTTTAGCCTCTAACGATAGACTATCCCCCGTGATAAGCTTTTCATAAGCCAATCGGCCTTTAATTTTAGATACCGCTGTTAAGCTCTTTACAAAATTCTGTATAACTCGAGAGATAATACGTAGACGTAAAACAGTTTAAGATATGGGTGCGGGCTTTTTACGTAATAAAATTCACAAGAAACCCTTCCAAATAACCACCAAGTTCGTGATGTTTGGAATCTAATTTCTGTGAAATGTGTTAACTCCATGTAAGAAAATGACGATCCATGTCTATTACATGCCGTGCTCAATTTCAATCCGCGCTTTTCTAATAAGGGCTTTGGATTTTTACATAAGCACCATAAATTGCTGTTGATCAGTGGCCCCACGATGACGTCATAGAAGTTTACTTGGCTGCCATTCGAATAAGCGCTGTTTGATTCCAATAGGTACTCAATTCTTGTCGATTTTTTCTACAGATCTAGGGTTTTATTCGCTAGTTCACTCAGGATTTGGGGTTAGGAGCCCTAGGGACACTGCAGGTCTTGGTGCAACTCAACTTTTGTTATCCTTGCACTATAAAATATAAATAAACAAACACTGATTAGTTTCCTTCTCAATCGACGCCGTGCACAAGGGGGAGGATTGGGGGTTTACCCCATTTGCATAGTTTTATTGATTGTAAAATCAAATTCTTTGTGGAAGAAAAGAATTTTTTTACCCCTTCTCCACACACACACACACTTTTTCTATCAAAAATTTTAAAGTATTTGGCAAGAGCCTCTTCGGAACAAATTACTTGTTATTATATGTCTATTTCAATGTCATTTCATTCCTTCATAAACTGTTTACTCAGTTTTATTTAACATGATAATGATACTGCAAATTAATTTTCAATGTTACAGACGAGTGTTATTGCTTCAGTCAGCTATGAGGTCTACTTAAAGTTATAGCCCCCCCCCCCAAGTCTCCACACATAGAATTCATCTGTAATTTTCATTTTTCTAGGGGGGGGGGAGTGTTAACTACCTGTATCTTTTCTAGTTGTGCCTATCAGTGTTATGTACAGTGATGGACTAAAACATTCGGACATCTTGACCAAACGGCCGAAGTTCATACATTATCCATCTTCCGGTTCATCTCACGGACGTTTTGTTGGGTAAACAACCAATAAAACATCTGTAGAACAAGACGAAAAATTGCACGCAGTCTGGGCCCGTCTCAATAAAGCTTTTGCAAGAGATATACACCATCCCTTTTAAAAATTTTGCTGGAGAAATAGGGAAATATTCTGTAACATGTGTGACGATCTATTGTGGAAAGCTGGAGTAGAAGGATCTCTGTAGTCAATACGAGCAAAGGTATTCCAACGCTATGCTTATTTTTGTAAATAAATTGTATAATTTCCTGCTAACCCAAGTATTGGATGCAATATTATTTACACAATGCGCTATCAAATGTATACCGAACGTCATATGATTGGTCAGTATCCATTTTCTCTTGCCCTTTTCAACTACCTTAGAGAATTTAAGATCAACCGTAGTTTTTTAATGTATTTTTTACATATTTAACAACATCTACATAATACTCGCGCATAACGAGTTTGGGACTCTAATAGAAAATAATGTTAAGCTACGTCTATTGGCAATACTAAAAGCCGACGTGATTTTTGAAACTTCAAGAATCTTACACAGACCCGCATAATCTGTAATGAAACACATGATTGATTGATTGATTGTTTGGCTTTTTTATGGCGCAAGAGCATCTGGGCTATACTGCGCCATGTGTGATGAAACACATGGCAATATACAATTGTGTTGTCTCTTATAATATGTCTTTAAATGAAGTAAGATGGAAGAAAGAGACGAAAAGACATACTAGTAAAAAAAAAAAAAGGAACAAAAGGTTTTATATCATGGGCGAACTGCCGAGTTGACGCGCTACTTATTTAGGTACTCCTGTAGAACTATATATAATGTTACTAAAGATAATGTTTCTTGGAATTCCCCACACACACACACTCTAACACTGCGTTTAGCGCAGCACATCCTTTACTGCCCTATGCCATAAATGTCCAGATAACTTGACGTTACGCTCTAATTATGCCTAATTCGCTCATTTGCTAGAACATGAGACCTTTGAACTTGTGACCCTTAAACTCAGGGTCTCAAGTTCAAGTCCCACATTGAATGGTTGTTTTTTTGTTTTTTTTTAAGATTTTAGCTCTCAAAGTAAGTGGTTATATCAGGGATCGGCAAACTTTTTGGGGTATTGTGCCAAAGAAATGCTGCAGAGTCATTCCACGTGCCTACGGAACTACTCAACAAATTGTGTTACGTGCCACTCGTCAAATTGTGTTGTGTGCCACTCATCATATCGTGAATGTTTGCTACTATCCACTTGTTAATACAAATTAAGTAGATCTTTTAATATGTTCTTGATATATTAAAAAACTATTTTTCTTGAAAATATCCCTGTGAACTTGACGTACGGCATACAACCATTTAACAATATGAAATGCAAACAGATCGATTTTTTGCCGTATAAGTCCAGATTCTTTAATGCAAGAATTTTGAAACGAACGAATATTGATTTTGAGCTTCTTGATAGCAGATATATTGGCAATATTAATTACTTACGACACTAACCATGTGACAAATAAGAGTGAGTGACACTGAAGAGGTTGAGGCATGGGGAAAATTCAATTTTAAATGGAAATGGAATTATATACAGGGTGTTCACAAACGCTTTCAACAAAACAGAGGGGTGGTATATATTAGGACGAATGATATTTGTAATAGAATCTGGGGCCGCATCCCACTCACAATGCCAGAAAAGTGCAAGTTCGAAAAACATCTAGCATTTAAAAGTATTTACATTTAGTGCAAGTGAGGCACAGGGTACATATCAGCTCAGCTGATCAATTGCGAACACGATTAGGGTATCTCATCTTGCTTTTTCAGGCACCACAAGTAGGATGCAACCTTAAATTTCATTGAAAATATTCTTCCGCCTTGATGCGTGCAATCACATTTTTCAATCAATGATTTTTAATCTTTTTTTTTTCTTTTTTGATATAAGAGTTTATGAAGACCCTGTATATTAGGGTCTCCCAAAAAGTCGATCAGTCCGATTGCAAATTTACTGTTTTATACACTTTTCCCACCAAAATTTAGTAGCATTGCTCCTTAAGCGGTGTTTAAATAGGACTGGATTTTATTTGAAAACAAAACCACATGTTTTTTTTCCTTCTTTTCAATTTTAACAATATATATATATATAAATGAAGACATCGGTTTAAAACGTGTTTAGTCGTTTTCAAAACGAAACTCTTTGTGGGGTTATGAAAATTGTTTATATTGATAACATAAACAATTTGGCGGAATTGAAAAACTCGATACACCGACATGTCCGCAACATTCCTCCTGATATGCTAAGAGCTGCTGTTGAGAACGCAGTAATGCGATTTAACTTGCTTTCAGAAAATGGTGGACGCCACATTCAACATGCTTTGTAACACGTTTTAGAAACGATTAAAAACGTTTTAAAACGATGTCTTCATGTCTTATTTCGTTTAACAATATTGCATACAGTGCCATTTCCGCTGGTGGTGATTTTTTAACTTTTATTTTTATACTTTTTTTAGTTTATTTATTTTTTTTTTGCGGAAAATAAAATCCCATGACCACTTGTAAGCTATTACCAAGTTTGGTAACATTTGGTCCAGTAGTTTTCATTTTATGGCCATTTCAAAGTGGAACTTTAATTATAAACACCCTGTATATATATATATATTCGATTTTTTTTTTCTTTCAAATCACTCCGCGTTATACGCGTATCGTAGGCTGCTGACCCCTGAGATATATATAGCAGGACTTCCATATATGGAAGTCAAAAGTTCCATAAAGAAATTTCGATGTACAGGAACGATATTTTTTTATTTGCTGAAAGAAGACTTCAAATATCAAAGGGTCCACCAAAACTTCAATATGTGGGAGTTTGATATATGGAAGAGTTACTGTGTATACACACATGTATCGTATTCAAATATCGTCTGTCAATGCCAAAATGAAGGTTTCTCCCTAGGTTCAAGTCCCACATTAGGATGAAGTCCCACTCCAGGATGAAGGTCTCCCTCTCCAGGTTGAAGTCCCACTCTAGGATAAAGTCCTACTCCAAGATGAAGGTCCCTCTCCATATTGAAGTCCCACTCCAGGATGAAGTCCCACTCAAGGATGAAGTTTTTCTATACGTGTTCATTCTGTTCAATATATTCTATTTTCTTGTTTCATCCATTTACCTTAACTATGACTACATTTCTACCCCGGCCTTTTGGGAATACAGTAAAACCTCTCCTAACGGCCACGCTTCAAGCACGGTCACGCCGGTTTCACGCTTGGATTATAGTTTCCCTGACAAAACTCCTTCACAATAATATCCTCCTCTGTTACGGACAAATTTTTACGTCCGGTGAATATCCGCTAATGAGGATTTTTACTGTATACAATCTTACCTCCTGTAAGGAACACCTCTATTTAAAGGACGATGCTTCTGGTCTCCAGTATATGTATGTATCAACACATGTACCTCCGAAGAAGGGACACCTCTATTTAAGGGACAAAATGTCCGGTCCCGTAAGTGTCCCTTATTGTGAAGTATTTATAAAAGCAATTTTACAGTAAACGATTATATGTGTAATGTATTTGCAAATACGTTTGAATATTCATTAAATTAACTGTGCTCAATGTTATAAAAGGAACGACTATAGTAACTTATAGTAACTTAATTATAGTAACTTAATAAAAGCAGGTTTAGTTTCGTTTTGGAATCACTTGCTCCATTTTATTAATTGAAATATTTTGCACATACATATGACTGACGTCTTATTTCCATACCAATGTCATTAATTATCATTAACTTAAATATTTAAATCTCTTCCTTATTGCAATTAGAGGAAAACTTTCGGCTTTTGATAGATTCTATATTGAATAATTATATATAATTAATCATTTTAAAGGTTGAGACAAGGAAAATAATGGAGAAATTATACCTGAAATGGACGCAAAAGCAGTAAAAATATGCTCCATAACTTCATAGAGGAAACAAAGGTAAATTCGATAATATTAAGCTAGAAAATACAAATTCATACTTCGGACAACTGGCATCAATGGAAGGTAACGCTATGAGGGAACTCCATAAATACACTCGATTTGGATTGGAGGCATTTGAAGGAAGGATTTTATTCCCAAAGTAGAAATTGCCATTATGCTTGAAGGAAAGCTTTTCAATATGTTACCAGTCCTTTTTAAAGATCGGCGGTACGAAATCTAACGTAGTGAAGTAACGTAAAAATTGAAAGCAGCTCAAAGGAATGTACAAACAGTGACAGACTGGCCAGAATGTCAGTTTGCCCGACAGCAAGTGAGACCTCTAAGCCCCTGGAAAGGTGGGTCTTCTTAAGAGTCAGACAATACCTTAAAAATGTTAATTTTGATTATACCTTTTTCACGTTTTTTTAAAGGTTATTCATTTATAAAAATTAAATGAGAACCTTTTGAGTGGAATTATTTTATCACCTGGCAACAAATCAGTTTAGACCCAGGCTGTTGACTTAAACCAAGGTGTATGTATGGAATCAGGGCCATGGGCAGTGGGCAACTACTCAGAGCCCCCCCAAGATCCTAAGGGACCCAGCACGACATTTTGACAATATAAAAAAAAACGTAAGTTGTCAATAACGTCATTGGTTGGAGCCCCAATCGTTCAGAACGGAAACTGCCTAGTGGCCTGTAAATTTTGTCGCCGGCCCTGAATGGAATAATTGGAAGAGACTGAAAATAGGGAACAAAGACGACAGGTATTGAGGACGTCTTCATTGAGGTGACAAGACTTAAACAGCAAAGAGCCGAAAATTAAGATGACTGACGAACAGAAGACAACCGAAAATATCAACTGAATACGAAGTGACCATGAAATATTGAGAGGAATCGTCTCAAGCAAGATTAATAGATGGGATAGGAAAGTAGGTTGTAGTAACTTAAAAACCAACCGCCCTTGGGAGACGTGTATGGAAGAAATTTTAAAAGGTCTTCATCAGATGTAAATACATGGGCGCCGACGGCATAAAAAATTTGGGAAGGGGGACAATATACCAGTAGAAGGCATTTTGTTTGAAATTAAAGGGGGGGGGGACACGGAATCCTAATACCAACATTGGGGGACGGGTCCCCCTGTCCTCCCGCTAACGGCGCCTCTGTGTAGATATATAACTACGGACCATTCTGATCATATTAATATAAGCAATTGTTTCGTACAACTAAGAATAATTAAAATTGTACGTGTTTCACACATCTCTGACTGTCTCATCCCTTTTTTTTTTTGAAAATATGGCGTGAACTTAAAAAAGGAAAAATTTGACAAATTTCAAATTTTTAATGTTTTCTTTGCAAGTTACATTAAAATAGATCAAATATATTTTATATTCGAAAACTAGAAAATGTGTATGTACAGTTTCGTAAACAAATATGAGTTTAATACAAAATTTTCTGTAAACAGTCTTCATGTTATATGAATGTGGGTAATCACATTCCCGAAAAGTATCCATCTTCCAAATTTGCGAAATATGTGAATAATTTTGAACATTGTTTACATTCTGTTTACAGCGTTTAACCATTAATTTCCATACTGGCATTGCTTCCAGATTTCCGATATGTTTGTGGGTCCCTGTCAAATATACATATTGTATACAGATGAACAAATATAAATGTACAAATAGTTCGTAAGTTACGAAGAGGATGAAATAATTATTTCTACAAGTGTTTGTTATGAAACTGATAACTCGTAAACTGGTAGATAACCGTTATGATTGCGAAAATAGACATGAAAAAGTCTCTTTCATTCCCTCCAGAGGCTCACCAATTTTCCGTGTCACTCTTCCGGTGGCAGGACGCACACACATATAGAGACACAGTTAAAGGTGGTTTGTGGTGTCACATACAATGGTTTATAGTTTATATATGTCTCTCTTATAAAAACCCGTGAAAGCAAAATATTATTTTCACGGCACTAAATTTCACGAATGCCGGCGGGACATGAAATTCTCCTCGGGGGCCTCTTACACCTCATCAACATCTTTCCCAACATCTTCTTAAGCATTGGATGAGATCCCAGATTTCGTATTACGCATTGAGCAAACACAACAGTATGAGTACAAATGTTCAATCTGCTAAAAAAAATCTTCAAAACGGCATGAAACGTGTCATTGGATGAAATACATCTGTTTGTTTCGAGTTAACAAACCGTTTAACCGAATGTCAGTTTGAATAAACCAATCACGAAGATGATCTTTGCGATACGTCATAAGAATCTCTGGAATCACAGTCTGATTGGTCACTATCATCTTTGGATTCGGATGGTGAAGATTGGTGATGTTCTTTGTCCTCACTGTTGATTGTATCCGAAGAATTCTGCCCTTGTTGTTCTTCCTCTTGCTTCTGCCTCTTATGCTTCGTTCTTCTATTTTGGAACCATACTTTAACCTGCAAACATTAGAAAAAAACGCAATTGTGATTTAATAGAAACGAAACCGTATCTTCCACAATTTTGTTAAAAATTAAAAATACATAGTTTCACGATCAATCAGCTATAATATTAAATATACATAACGCGAATATATTAACGAAATTATTTTTTCAGATCTAATGTTTCAGAATTATACAAAATTGGTGAACTATTTACACTGTTAACCGAAATATATATTAATTAACAATACAATTACTACTTTTATCCTCTATATTACATGGAAATACAGAGCTGCGCTTGTAGGTGACCTTTCCCATTACGAAACCTCTCAAGCAGCGATAACGACAGCATACACATATGTTAATTATTATATATCTATAAAATAATATTTCCCTTTAATATTTTATAATGAATCTTTTAATAAATTCTATTAAACAACTTTGTGTAATATTCCTTTTAGGAGTATGTAACACACTGTTTAGATTGTTTAGCTAAAACTCTTTACATAAACAAGTCTATGAAAAGAACACTTCTCAAATATAATTACATTTAATTTTTTGAAAGTTCCCTTTCCAATATTGCTTATTCTCAAATTATTTAGTTTTCATACTAGATGCATATTCTTCTGCGAACATACCCTCCTATTTAAACTTCACTGGTCGTGTGACCCTGCCGTTGCGAAATTATAACGCGTTCGGCCACCGTTTGGATAGTCTTGGTTTAATCCCCGTATTACAAATTCGGCATTCGACGTGTTATTTTTTAATCGAAAGGTATTCGAATACCTCCGAAACCTATAGATCCTGATCTAACATGGCCTCATAGCTAACTTTGCGTCATATTATATAAAACAACAACAACAAAAAAAAAGGATATAGCACGAAAATACATGGTCGAATTTTTCTCTTTCTTAGAAGAAAAGTTTTCATGTTTTAAATCCAATGTTTAAGAATGATGTGAACTGACCTTACGCTACAAAACATTGAAACAAGAAAAAGTTCGCGAACACTGAAATGCATAGCCGAATTGGCGCTACTTCTCTATACGGTAACTCGCCAAAAGTCTTCCACTTTGGTGTATCTGACAATTTTGGGTGATGGTGTTTTGTAAGGATTACTGATTCAGGAGGTTTCCATGCCTGGGTTCAGTGCCAAAATTCAGAAGATGGTGTATGCAAGGAGTCCACCTCACTAAGCATCTACTGATACAAGAAAAATATTGGAGCAAATAAAAAAAAAATGGACCCTTAGATTTAAAAACAATCCGACTTCTCCAATTTCACAACACTCTACAACTCACGAATCCCAACAGGGCAGACTCACAACGCGCATGCGCGTCCACCATGGTTGAAAGTTTAGAAAGTTCGCCGCAGTTACCGTATTCTGGAGTAACACCGATGAATTTTTCTGTTCCGTAGCAGAACATTTTTCTCCGGATACTAAATCCAGTGTTGAAGAATAGGCTTAGCCGGCCTTGTGCCATTAAAGCAGCAAACGAAGAAAAATTTTGTAACTCACTAAAATGAATACTCAAATTTTTCTGTTTCTAAACATAAAAGAAGTCTTCCAGAACTTCAAATCCACAGGGTTAAACAAAATGCTCATATGTAGCAAAACGTAATTTTCCATTTTAGAAACGTGTTTTTAAGGAAATATTTTCAACAAAGGTCATTTGGAGGTTATATATTTCAATTGTGTTACTGCCCTTTCTACCCCCTTCCTTCTCATCGGTTACGTCACGTTAATTTTTACACTGCAATATTTCATTAATATGACGACAACGCTTCGATTTTTCTTGAAATGACAACGGCCTACATACATTTTGCCAACATTTTCCGCCAACGAGACATCCATAGTTAATTACTCACCAATAACCTATAATTCTTTTGCACGTGACATCTTTCTTTAAAAGGAGGTCCATTTTAAAATATTTAAATCAAAATGATTTGACGATCGACCTTCGACCTGTATCTCGTTAAGTTAGTCAGACTGACATCTATAGCTGTCAAAGAGGGTCAGATGGGAAAGGTCAAAACGATTCGCCCAAACAAACCAATCTAAATGTTAACACCAGAAAAACACGATACTCCTCGATTTGATTCGGAAAATATTCAGAGGTGATTAGTTCAATTTCTACATAATGACAGCACATATACATATGATATGTGTGCATTTCCGTATTCATTAAAATCTTCTCTTTTGCAACGAATAATAAAATTTTAGCGTTTTAAGTTTTGTTCCGTATTTTTTCAAAACAAAAAATAACAAGTCGTCAAGGATGTACCTTCGAAAAGGAAGGCGAACATATTTAGTTAGTATATAAATTCATATAAATAAGAGCTATTTATAACTAGAAAAGTTAGTTAACTAATATATGAAAGTAACTTAAAAGTTAATGAAAGCTACTTTATGAAATTAATTTGAAAGTTATTGAAAATTACTCTACGAAATTAACTTGAAAGATATTGAAAATTACTCTATGAAATTAACTTAAAAGTTAACGAAAATTACTCTATGGAATTAACCTATGTGCATTTCTAGAGATCCTAACTACCATCATGCCAATTTAGCAACCTTTCATATGGCAAACATTTTTAGCCATGGAAACACTACGTTCCCTTTGACTGAAGCAAGTACCACAGGCAAGCAATAATGAATAATTGAAGAAGAAATTGAAGATGAATTGAATCAGAAGTGCCTGAAACGGACTGAAAAAATATTAAATCTAAACGCAAAATTAAATAATGTAGGAAATAAATCTTCAAAATTTTCTCCCTATAATTTTTTTTTTCTTTTTTTGAATATTTCAACGCAACACTAGCGCACTTACGTAGGGAGCCTAGAGGGACCCTAACTTGGGCTAACAAAGCGGAAAATGATTACGCCAATAGACACTGACATTATTTTTTAAGAGTAGTGCAATTGAAATTAGTGAAGATTCCAACGACATTTCCCTGAACTCTTGTGACATTGATGAGACTGCTGTTGTGGCAAGAAGCAGCAGCGGCTAGGGGCTGTCTTCAAAAGCTTTCCGGGAGATAAAGGTAGACCAAAACACAATATCAAACGCAGCTGAAATTCTGATTGCAGATATTTCTAATTATGCCAAGAAATCTAACCTCACTGATGAAGATAGGATAACAGTGCAAAAATGTCTTTGGCAACCATATGCAAATTTCAGTTTTCTCACGACAGTCACTAGTGCTGTATAAAGTCAAGGAAAATCTCACCACAGTCGGAAGTTCTGCTCTTCTGAACTGAGTAAGCATAACTATCTAGCTTACTCAAAAGTGGAAGACAGTGCCTATAGCAAATTTTGTGTGTTCTCTTTTCACCCCATGAAGTCTGTTTAAGATCAACACAAGCCACAGGTCAACTTGTTTCAAAAGAATTTAATAATTGGAAGAAAATGCCATTGAAGAAGTTCAGCCAACATAGAACTTTTCTCTATCATAAGGATTCATTTCTCAATCATATTTAAAACGTCATGAAAGGAGAAAAGGCTTCTATAGATCAAGTAGTGAACAGAGGGTAAGAAAAAGCAAGTTTTAAGAAATATGGTTATTTTTCAACCTATTACTAAAACAGTGATCTTTTGTGGAAGACAAGGGCTGGCCATTGTAAAATTGTATAAAAAAATCTACTACTATTTTTAATTATTTAATTATCTTATACTGTAGAATTACTAGTAATTTAATAATGATAAATGAACACAAAAAAAATTGTAATTGATATGGAACCTGGCCACTTTATCCACCAAAAATTCCTTGTACGTTTGCCCCCCGGGAATATTCTAGGTGTGCCACTGCAACGCCATATAATTGAATTAATGTCATACAGATTCTCCTTATGCAATTTACGCTTGTTAAATAGAGATAATAAAAATAATGATAATTTAATTACATTCCAACTGTTTAAATCAAATAAAAAAGATTGATTTTTATATCACTTGGGATGTACCAAATGCACGTTGTTACGCTCTGGTTAGATAATACCAAGCACATTTAAATTTTACTTTAAAAATGGAATTCCAAATACCAAAATTCATTTCTTTGTATTCCTTAAAATGTGTATGAATTCAATTTCAGCAAAATACTATAAAAATTGCTAATGCAATAATGTTTGTCTGTGTCGTAAACTCTAATTTGAATACAAAGGAAAGTGGCACCTGCTACTGACGAGAAAAAAACACCACTTGCACAAGAAAAAAGCATGAAAACCGATTGCTTAGTCACTTAGCTTGTTAAATGAAGCGCTCACTCCAAAGTTAAAATTGCACGTTAGGTGTCAATTTCTCCTCCCTTGTGCAATGCAAAAAGTTTCTCTTAACCTGTAACGATGTATCGCACAAAGACAGACCTGCGCATTATCCCTCTTTGCCCCAGAATTGGTCGGAAGTGGCCACCGTGTTACTCTTAATATCCATCTCATTGGTTAGGTCTGCTTGATACAGTGGGACAGGAAGTGCGAGGTGTTGCCAGGTTTGCGCTTATTACTGCAAAAATTTTAGCCGGGTACCTGGCGTTGTTTCCGATTACAGGTGATGTCTGAGTGGATTTGATGGATGAGTTGTGGGTCTTGGGTGTTTTCGTTTCTATTTAGTTACGAGATATCTACGTTTTCCTCTCGCGCCGTCGTCGTTGTCGAAGACATCCACGACTCTCTGACGGAGGATGATGGAGTGCTCTGTTTGGTGGCTTACGTATTATCGAAATTTTGTGTTTCGAGTTAAAAGTCAATTGATATATTCTACCTCAGAAATTCTCATCAGAACCGGTTCGAATTCCGCAGATGTTTCCTCACGCATACATACAAGAGAATGAATGGTAAATCACAAAGTTTTTACTTCAAGTTCGTCTTCTATAAGTATTTTATTTATTTTTTTTCATTATCAATAAAAAAGTAAGTTTACATAAATGATGAAAAGCAGCATGCAACTCAGGGGCCATGTGTAAATTTGTAAAAATTATTTATGACTATAAATAAAAATTTTCTTGTCTGTCTTCTCATGATCCCACTCATAAATTTCATAATAAATTTCATGCCTCTACATCAAGTAAATGAATGATTAAAGAAGTAAATGAATGATTAAATGAGCATTAGGCATTAGAACGATGAAATTAAGCAAAATAATTGACTTATTAAACACGTTTAAACTGCACCAAATGAAGAACAACTTCGTTCAGCAAAAAAAAAAAGACAACTTTGACGATCAGTGACAACTTTGTCAAAGACAACGTTGAAGGATCACAGATAAAGAAATATATTCAAAGTATTACGTAGTAATGATATGTATAAAAGTAGCAATTTGTTCGGTAATGAGACAGGAAAAGATCAAGATAAATTGAGGCTGACAAGATGTAATCTTTCTAGAGCTCTTTTTCATAGGTGGTAACCACGAACAATTTTGAGATGAGAAGGGACAATTTCCAAGATGTCTTTTTCCTCCTCCCGAGTAGGCAATCAATATTAGTTACCACTACCAAACGAATGTAACCAAAGCGCAACACTAGGTAACATTTAATACCACTTCCTAAATCTTGAATTGATAAACCATTTATCAATTCAAGATTTAGGAAGTGGTATTAAATGTTACCAATGTTGCGCTTTGGTTACATTCGTTTGGTAGTGGTAACTAATATTGGTTACATACGCGGGAGGAGAAAAAAGACATCTTGGAAATCGTCCCTTCTCATCTCAAAATTGGTCGTGGTTACCATCCATGAAAAGGAACTCTAATAAGATTACATCTTGTCAGATTTTGAAAGAGTGCATCTCTATAAAACAAATGGGTGCATACGAATTTCACTCATCTCTATCATTTTCAAGAAATGGTAAGACTTCTAACGAAGTACTTACGTTATATCACATATAGTTGCTCTGCGGTGCCACAGAGATAACACGCTTATTTACCACGCACAAAATCCGAATTTAACTCCCAGCGGTTTCCATTCTTTGCCTGTGGATCCACAGTCCGTAGTTTAATGTCTAAGCGTCAATATTCGGATGTGTCGAAAGACTAGAGACCATGGCACATTGTGGCCTTATCCATCTTTGCACCACAAAACACAAGCAGTAAACATTGCTTAATTTATTATTCTTTATACTATATGCATCAGGGGCGCTAACATGAAGGGGCACAGGTCCCTTTATCCGCCCCCCTCCAATGTTTTTTGAAGCCGGGTCGTCCGAAAATTGATGTACAATAGATAAAGAAAAATGCCATTGAGGGTGGAAGCTTTCACATATAAAATACATTAATTGTTATTATTAATGTTTTTTCTGTCTCAGAATTAATTTATTTCTGTCAATAAACTATGAATTTCCTAAGTATGTCATATACTTTCAAATGCTCCGACGATACCTTCTGGAAAAGATACTGGCTTCATCACTGAGTTAATTGTTCGCATCTGTAGACTGACATTGCAATATCATTAGCATTCCCGCTTAAGAAGTGCATATGCAAATCTCGCTTGACTCCGCACCCAAACAATTTATAATTGCAAAATATTTTAAAATGTTTTTACTTAGCATACATTTTTTCCCCCTAAGCGGCGTACTAATGTGAAACTGACGAGGATATTACCTGTGTTTCTGTCAAGTTGAGGTCTTGAGCTAGTTGTTTTCTTTCTGCCCCGACTACGTAATGGTTCTTTTCAAAAGCATGTTCTAACGTCAGAAGTTGAGATGGCGAAAAAGCCGTTCGTATCCTCTTAGGCTTCCGAAACTGATGAAGAATAAAACTGGCATTTTGTGGTCCTGAAAGAAACATCGTAATGTAAAATTATACACAGGGGCAAAGCTTTAAAAATAACAGCGTCGGCATCGTACTAAACTAGCAGATCTGCAAATTTGACTACATTTACCTGAGGGCAGTTTTGATGCTGTTTACTAGTTAACTATGCTCGAAGTAAACCGCGCAGGTATATTGTTATAGGCGTACGCAAAAAATTCATAAGTGAGGGAATATAGGCACAATGTGGGCTTACAGAGCTACAACTTATGTATTCCTATGTTAAATATGCAAAATTTCATTTCAATGGGGGTTACAACCCCTATCAACACCCCCTGCGTACGCCACTGTGTATTGTCAACGCAGATGACAGTAAATCTTACATGTGCTTTTATCTGTCTGCGTTAAAGTATACTATCGAGAAATGTTTAAATGCGATTTCTTCAGAAATTGAATTTTTCATAGGCGTTAGTATATAGCACGCTGCTAAGAATATAAAAAAATAAAAATCTTTTATTTATATTTGCACAAAATAATGTTTTAAAAAGTACGCGCAATAATACTCTACCTTACTGTGGTATTAATACAAAGTCAAAACATTAATAATTATTATGCATAATACCTCAATTATTTATTAATATCTATGCAATGATATATACCTCATCAATGTTGTTAATGCATGCATCGAAATTTATAGAGCATGTTTTAAATTTCTGTATTGTTATAAATCTTTACAAGGTCCAGGAAGTGAAAACCAAATAAAAGACTAAAAGCAATCTCTTTTCTCCAACTGAAAATTATTTTGCACAAAACTAAATAAAAGTTAGAAAATGTTAAATTCTTCAAAGTGAAAACTCTTGGTTGCAAAACTCAAGAGATTTAAAAACTCGTGAAAATTCACTGAATTTTAAAAAATTCGTCATAAAAATTTTAATGATAGTTTTAAAGTTCTGCTTTAAAATATATTAACAATAAAACCTTTCAAAAAATCGAAATTCACTAAAGTTAAAGAAAACAACATTTAATGTTCTCCGAAGCCCATTTAAAAGTCAAAACTTCACAAAGAAAGTTAACTTTTAAAACTTTACTTTCGTTTTTCTTATTTTCATACGTTTAATAATAATCTTTGTTTCCCTTTCAAACTTAACAAAGAAACACACACGTTCAAAAGTTAGAAAACAAATAATATAATAATACTATATTGACATTGTTGTTTGATAATAATACTATTTCAACTAATAACAATAACTAATAATAATTAACTAATAAGAACTGTAGAATTTAATCAAAAAGTAAATGGAAAATCGCCAAGGGACGAATTATAAATGTTATCTTACGTATAATATTCTATTATTTATTATATGTTATATCTAAAATTTATATACTTTATATTTACCAAATAAAATCGATTTCATTTTTACATATTATGAACAAATTTTTGCATAATACTTATAGATTAAATGAATGCACATTTAATTGTGAACGCTGCCATTATTTATAATGATAGTATTACATTATATTTAAATAAGTATATTTAAATTAAAACTATTAAATCTCTGTCGATTTAAATAAGAGATTTATTTAAAATTTAATAATGTTACTTTCTAAAAAAAAAATTACCCAAATCATTTATGAACCAATTAAAAGAAATTTTAGCGCTAATTTATACAAATGCTCATTTTGGATTAAATATAAACAAGATTCACATTACCTTACACTTAAAGAAGACCACAATAAACCTACAACACCTTTTGCTGAAGAAGTTCTGCATTTAAGTATGACATCTCTCAGTCTGCCACCCTTAAAACTGAGGTCACTTTCGGAGCGTTCCAAATTATCATATGGCAAAAAAAGAGGGTAGCAGATATTGGATGTGAAGTGAGAACAAAAATAGCAAAGGTCTTGAAGCTTCCATAAGAGGAATTTAAGTCTGATAGATGTCATAATAATGATGATTCATCTATTAAAGAATCAGTTCAGAGAAATGAAAATGACATAAGTTATCTAATTGGCAAAATGAAAGAAAAAATTAAATCTGCAACGCCCATGAGAGAAAGGTTATACATTTTAACATTTGCGCCCAAGTCATGGTCTCGTAAGAAAATATCAATAGAACTTAATGTTAGTAAATACATGGTGAATGCATGGCAAGAAAATCACAGCAGTTGAGAAATGAACGAGGAATAATTTCTTTTCCTGAGGCAAATAATTTACCTTATTCCTAATGAGTCTTTGCAAGAGTCGAAAAATACTCTGCAAGAAGTTACCGAAAAGGTTATTAATTTTTATCAAGCGGATGAAAACAGCAGACTAATGCCAGGTGCCAAAGACAAAGTTGGTGCGCACACAAGAGTCTATGAACTAAAGCGCAGAATACTCTGCAATGTTAAGGAACTATATACAGACTATAAAGTAGCCTACCTATTAAAGTAGCCCCTAAAGTAGCCTACCTATTAAAGTAGCCCCTAAAGTAGCCTACCTATTAAAGTAGTCCCTAAAGTAGTACCTTGTAATAAAGTAGGATTTTCTAAATTCTATGAGTACGTCCCAAATGGTGTGTTACAGTTTATCAGTCAGGCACACATTCAGTGTGTGTTTGCTTAGTACACCAAAATCCAATCCTTTTTTTTTTTAAAGTGCTATGAGTTTAGAAAAATTAAAAATGAAGGGTCTCATATGTTTAATTGTATGTGATATAGAAAAGCGTGATTGGGTGCTAAGGATATGTCCTAAACGTTCGAATTCTGACAAAGTTGAGGAATATATTAATACAAAATTTTAGGATTTTGACGTCGATAAAGTTAAGTTTTCGCAATAGATAACTATTGATCGCAGCAATTTACAAACATTAGTGCTCCCTTTATGTGAATTCATCGATCATTTGGTGAATAAATTGAATGATTTAATAACCCCAGTCATTTATTTCCAAACAGCAGTCAAAATATGTGAAATACAGGAAAGAGAATCTCCATTCAAATGAAATGCTTATTTTTATAGACTTTTCTGAAAACTACCCTTTCGTCATTCAAGACGAAATTCAGTCTTATCATCGGGCACATGCAGCCTGCACCTCGTAGTTCTGTACTTCAGAAAGAATGAAGATATATATGTCAAATGTCTCCGTGCTTTCTCTCAGATTATCTAAATCATGATATTCCCTTCGTTTTCGAAGTTCAGAAAAGAGTAGGCTTACTAGTCATGAAGAATTCCCTGATATTAATCACATGGAGTACATCACAGATAGTTTTTCACAGCACAATACAAGAACTTTAAAAGTTTGGTGGTCAGCCGTCACCAAAAAGATTTTGGTTTAAGAGCTTCCTGGACTTTTCGTGCAACAAGTCACGGTGAAACAGCTTGTGATGGTGTTCGAGGAAATGTTAAAAGGACAGTATCCAGAGTAAGCTTGCAACGACCATATGAAGATTATCACAACTGAAAAGATGTTTCAATTTTACAATGAACACTTTTCTCGAATAAAGTTTCAATTGATCAAAGAAGATGCAATTCATGAAGAATAACTAAATAATTCATGAATAAGAATAATTCATGGGAAGAATAACTAAACAAGCGTTTCTCTGAATTCGTAACTGTGCCTGGAACAAGATTTTTCAATCATTTCACTCCACTTTCTAAAACTATAATAGCAGCTAAACGAATGAGCTATGATAAGCGCTTTTCTCTCGAGTACTCTTTCACTAAAAAAACTGAAAACTTCAAAATAAAAATGAATTCTTACGTGAGTTCAGAGTTTATGAAGGCAAGTGCTACATTGAGTTAATGCTCGAAAAGACAGAAGATGCTTTGAAAAGTTTATGCATCCTCGCTGGCCATTTAAATGTTATACTGGTCATTAAGTCCAAACAATGGCGACGAAGATGCACGTTGGTTTCCGTTTGATAACATGCTTACCACTGTTGGTGTTCCAGAACTTGACTCAGGTTGGCAGGTTGTATTATAAACTTACACTTATGTGTGAAAAAAATTACGTTTAAATGGAATCAGAGTCTTCTTGCATTAAAGAAATGACTTATAAATTATAAATACTTAAGAAATCCTGTATTTTTATACATTGTAATTTCCCTAGGTTTTCTTCCAAATATGATATTTTATTGTAAAAAATATTACCGTAAATTTATTTTGTACTTCAGGTAAGCAAATATAATATTGTCTATTTATATGCAACAATAAATTATTTTGTAATTCAGAATTTTTTTGCTACAACAATTTCCCTCACTGGAAATTGCTTTTGTAAAGAGTGCGGTGGGTGGGCGAGGGGGGAGCAAATACCCACAAGTTTTATTTCACTTTCTTGTAGAAAATTCAGTATTCTTTCCAATGACATATAACTCAAGCGTGTGTGAAGTGATAGAAAAAGTTATGGAGGGTATTACTGAAGCAACATACTGTGATTTCTAAAAACGTACTTTTCAAATTTCTACATGATTTTCACACATTTGGAGGCACTGAAATCTATTTTAAAAATGATAGTTGGAATTTACATAAAATTCTGAATAAGTATGGTGAATTTCAAGATTTTACGTCAATAATTTTTCTAGTAAAATACAAGTTGAACTAAGCGTGTTACCCTGCATTCGTTATGGCAAAAGGCAAATCGCTGAAATAGAAAGTAATTTTACTAGGTAATTTCCAAACCAGAGCCAATATTCCAAAAATGAGAAATATAGGTTCTTATATTTGCCTAATGATACTATATACAAATTTTCAGCTAAATCTGAAATGGTAGGGTGGACAATGTATACCTTGACCGGATGATCTGTCATGGAATAATCTTTATGCCAGATGTTGTTCTGCGCAATTGCGCAATTCCATTTGAATCAACATCTGCCTGCATCACAAACAAGACGACTCAAGACATTCGGTCCCCGCATAATTTGACTATTGATTTTATGGACAGATGCAATCATAAAAGATTATTTAGGTCCGCTATTTAACATTAAATAAGGCATGTTACTAACGGTGAGTTGGAAGCTTGGGGAATTTGTACAGTGTGTTTCCTGTGTAGCTAAAAATTATGATTTAAGAAGTCGGCATCCCATTGTAATGTATCTCTAACTTTGGCGTTTCTTTAATGTGGTCACCTTTAAACGACGGGCACACAAAATTGACATCCAGTCAGCAGTTTAGTTCCTTTATTTGCGACCACTCTCCTTTTACGGACACTTCTCATGTACGGACAAAAATCCGTGTCTCTTTAGTATCAGAAGATTGTATTGGCTATTTTTCCATTAGCAAGTACTGGTCATTAAATTCATGTGAATTTTGTTATGTTTCTTATCAACTAATGTCAGGGGCGTATATATGGGGCCCGTAAACCATACGGGGGCGCTGGAGCTCAAGAAAACCCTCTGAAATTAACAAAATTAAACAAGGAACCCCATATTAATCCAACTGATGATTCAGCTACTAACTGGAACTTGATAGTTTTTATAATGGCATCATAATAGCTCACGATCATGATGCCATTATGAGAGCTACTACAATTATAATGCCATTATACTAATAGTTACTATACTAATTAAAAAAATGACTATATCTCAATTTGATGGGTTAACAAGTTTAGATTGATCATTGCGTTTATTCTTCTAGTTCAATACTTATATGACCATCCTCAACATGGCCTGTCTCCGCAGAAACTGTCATGCAAAATGGTACATCATTGTCAACAGAACTGATTTGTAATCGACACGAACGTATTTACAGTATATTTTTCAAGCATTTTCTTCATTACGTGACATAGTTACAGTATATTTGCCAGGTATTTTCTTCATCGCGTGGCATAGTTATAGTATATTTGCCAGATTATTTTCATCATCTATTACGACGTCATATAGACCGATATATGGATGAATTTTAACCACATCGATAAGGATTGAATCATACCTAGTAATGTTGGTTTCCCGGAAAATTTTGAAACGGAAAATTTTCATGAAAATTATCCAGTACTTAAATTACTAAATGTCTAGTGTAAGTATAATATAGTATTTATTAAATAACATTACTCTAATTGTTATCCTCGACCCCATATTTATCCTCCTCAAAGAGAAATACTGGTCCTCAGAAAATTTTGTAATAATAATATTGGTTAAACATTTGTTATCGTTACTTCTTGCTTCTTAGTTAGTAACTGTTACTTTAACCTGTTATTACGTAACAGTTCGGTCAGAGAGTTAGGAATTGAGAGTTGTTATGATAATGTTACCGATAACTTAAATTTGACACTTTTAAACATGTTCGTTTAACAAATACGAAAATACCATGTTGTACTAAATACATAAAATTCAAAGCTAAAAAACGTGAACTCCCGAAATTATTAATGAAACAATAAATCATTACGTTATATAATAAATCTTATTGTTAAGCATATTTTAAGTTTTATTTATACGTAGACAAATTAGTAAAATTTTGTGCATAATATTTTTGAGCGTAAAAATGAGCTACTTTTTACTGCTAGCGTTATTTCAAAGTAGTAAGGGGGCGTGAACCCCTGCGATATCGCAAAAAGGGGAGGGGCGTCAGCTGAAAATGTTTAGTAACTTTGTATATTTGATAAAATTTAGAATGATTTAGTGAAATCGTAAGTTATACACTGAAGTGCCAGAAAAACCGGTACAGGCGTGCGTATGCAAATAACGGAGCTTTGCAACCAATCAGCGTAACGCGATGCGGTCGGCAGCGCCTATATAAGACAAGAGATGTCTGGCAAAGCTGTTAGATCGGTTCTTGCCGCTACAATGGCAGGTTATCAAGATTTAAGTGATTTTGAACGTGGCGTTATAGTCGGCACAAGAGAGATGGGACATAGCATCTCCGAGATAGCGACAAAATTTGGATTTTCGCGTACGACCATTTCACGGGTATACCGTGAATATCAGGAATCCGGTAAAACATCAAATCTCCGACAGCGGTGCGGCCGGAAAAAGACCTTGAAAGAACGGGACCTTCGACGACTGACGAGAATCGTTAAACGAGATAGACGTGCAACACTTCCTCAAATTGCCGCGGATTTCAATGCTGGGGCATCAACAAGTGTCAGCGTGCGAACTGTTCAACGAACCATCATTGATATGGGCTTTCGGAGCCGAAGGCCCACTCGTGTACCATTGTTGACTGCACGGCACAAAGCTTTACGCCTCGTCTGGGCCCGCCAACACCGCCATTGGACTGTTGATGACTGGAAACACGTTGCCTGGTCTGACGAGTCTCGTTTCCAATTGCATCAGGCGGATGGACGTGTACGGGTATGGAGACAACCTCATGAATCCATGGACCCTACATGTCAACAGGGGACTGTTCAAGCTGGTGGAGCTTCTGTGATGGTATGGGGCGTGTGCAGTTGGCGTGATATGGGACCCCTGATACGTCTAGAGACAACTCTGACAGGTGACACATACGTAAGCATCATGTCCGATCACCTACACCCATTCATGTCCATTGTGCATTCCGACGGACTTGGACAATTTCAGCATGATAATGCGACACCCCACACATCGAGAGTTGCTACCGAGTGGCTCCAGGAACACTCTTCTGACTTTAGACACTTCCATTGGCCACCTAAATCGCCAGACATGAACATTATCGAGCATATCTGGGATGCCTTGCAACGTGCTGTTCAGAAGAGATCTCCGCCATCTTGCACTCCTATGGATTTGTGGACTGCCCTGCAGGATTCCTGGTGTGAATTGTCTCCAGGATACCTTCAGACATTAGTCGAGTCCATGCCACGTCGTGTTGCGGCACTTCTGCATGCGGCACGGGGAGGGAGGGACTACAAGATATTACGTAGGTGTACCAGTTTTTCTATCACTTCAATGTATTTTAATAGGATGAGAAAAGAAAAGCTGATATTCGCAAAGATTCCGCTTTACGTAGTCAGGAGAGGAAGGAATTATGATATGAATGACCGATAATAATATTTTTAATATATACCTAATATTGTTTTCTATGTTTAAACTTTTTAAAATTATATACGTTATACGTATACAAAGAGAGAAAGGAAGAAGTAATGAGATTTTATTCTAAAAAGAAAAACACATTTTTAAAATTTCAAAACCTGAAAATTTTGAGGATAGGAAATTCTCCCACCCACATTAATCATATTTACAATTATTAAATAATATCAACAACTATTGAAAAACTCTTTCACAACTTTTTAAAATGAATCTTAATTCATAGCCGCAGAAAAATAATAACATCCAGTTTGAAAGAGTGTTAGAAGCGGTTAGCGTAGCCTGAAAAAAGACTAGTTGAAACTGATCAGAAAGAATGATTAAAGTGGTTTAGTGGTTATATCCACAACCTTTAATTTCACAGCATAGTACTTAAATATCAATAAGTTTGATGGGATATAAATAAACTATGGTTCATGGGTCAATGTGAGCGTTCAGTCCTGTTTAAGCTAACGTCTGACATAGTTTTGGTATGCGTTGGTTTTTTTTATACAATAACTTAAACAACAATCTGACGAGAGGAATATAATAAGCTATAGCTTGCTGCTCTCCTCTTTTTCTAACCCAATCACCAGTCGACATTTTTAACCCTAAGCTATCAACGTAGCATGAAAAATATCACATAAAATCTATCATCAAAACTGTAAATAGGTCGAATAAATTTATGCTTATTATAAAAAAAATTAGTTATTACATTTTTTCTTCTGATCTCTCTTCTTTATTTTCTATGATACCAAATAAATACAATAATTATATTCTTACTCCAATTTTTACAATATTTTGTGAAAGGAAAAACTTTTCTTCTATATTGAACTATAAAATTTTTATTTTATCAAGATCCATGCCAAGGCATAAAATTTTCCTAGGACCACAATTTTCCAATGTAAGTGATCAAAGAATGTAATCAAACAAGCCATCAACGAAAATGGAAAACAAATGATCGAAGGTGGTGATAAAAAGAAACAAAGGAATTGATCAGTGAAAATGATTAGTGATTGTTTAATTTGCTCAAAATTTCTAAACTGACAAGGATTTCAAAAAATTCTTGAAAAGAAGACAAGATAAGCACACTGAAATTTGGAGTAAATCCCTAATAAAAAATACACAAAGTTCTGACTAAATTTTCAACTTAGATAAATTTATTTGATTATAAGCAGCTAGACTGTGAAATGTTCCCTTTGCGAAACTGGAAAAATGTTGTGTTTCGAGGAATACTTCAATTCCAAATAATTTAAAAAATATTACAGAATGCTGGATTGGTATTTCCAATGCGCGTACATTATGCTGAACTAATACTAGTATCGTTTCCTTCAGCAGGAAGGAAAGAAAAGATAGGAGTGCACTTCTTACTGCTACTTTCTTTGTCTGTATCGTGATGTAATCAATCATGGTTTAAAGACAAACTAATGAAAAATATGTAAATGTTCACCAATTGCCGGTAAAAGGAGGATGCGATGATTGATAGTCCCAATTATTGCTTGCTTCTTAAATAAATACATTAATTCGGGTCCGTCACTCTCGGCCTGTCCCACCAAACTTGCAAAATTGCGTCACTCTTCACCTTCGTCCCACTAATTTTCTCATTTGTTTCCTGAGACAAAGGTTAGGAGTTCGCGACCCTTGAACCGTGAAATCCGTAATGTGTGAAATTAGTGTTGCTTCAACGTTTTCGTGCGATATACAAAACATCGATTCCCTCGCGATACATTAAGTCGATAACGAGGGAAGGATATCGTTTCTGAATCGATTGCTTTTGGCGTTATTTTAGCTCTCTTTTTTTATTTGCTTTTTCAATTTTGTAAGTGTGACGTTATTTTAACGTTGTTTAATGCTATTTTAGCTTCTGATGTATAGCAGTTCTTCTTGAGCCGACACTGATGTATCGCTAGCTGATGATAAATAGTTATGCCCCATGAGTTACGATGCATCCACGAACTCCCGCATTTTGTACGTATTCCAGTCTCATGATGTGAGATGGGGAGTCAGACCAGGGGCGGACTGAGTCCTCTCAAAGGGCGCACACCCTGTATTATCAGAGGGCGCGTCTCCTATCGCCGTGAGGACGTAATTCCTATCGTCTATGAAGACGCACTGGCCCGAGAGCTGGCGTCCCAGTCCGCCCCTGAGTCCGACCATCATTCCCGATCGCCCTAGAAATGTAAACACGAAATAATATTTATTAAAATAAAAGCGCATTTAGCGTATTTGTGCCGTAACGCTCAAAATTACAATCTTCCGCTTAGGGGACTCGTATTCTAAACCGAGATATCATGACCATTCATGAATGCATCAACCATTAAATGGCCCATTTTGCTCCTATAATGTCAATTCGATAATGCGTCACTATGAATTTGCGAGGCTAAATGTAATAAATAATCGAGGTATTTTTCAGTATGTGTCCAATTATGCCCAATAGGTAGATGAAATTTAAATTCAGTAATTTAATTTTATTCAGTAATTTTTAATTCAGTAATTTAATTTTATTCAGTAATTTTTAATTCAGTAATTTTTTTTTAAAAAAATTTTAAATTCAGAAATTTAAATTCAGAAAATTCGGATCTTCACGATTCGGATAAGCGATTCTTTAACAATGCTCCTAACAAGAATTTTTTATGTTTTTTGTCGCGCAAGGACAGCAAAGGCCATGCTGTATTCGGATCTAAAGTTTTTCCAAGAATCAGAATACCTGCTCTCAAACGAGCCAAACACCGGAATACGGTGGACAAGAAAACGCACGCATTCTTAGTAACGCAGAGTTTTCAAAACTATATATATATATATATATATATATATATGGCCTGCAAAAGGGTTGCTGGTATCTAACTGGAAGGAGACCCACACGCTGAACGTATGTGACGATGTGTGGAACCGGCCAGGCCAGTAACCTAGTGTCCTACCCCGCCTTCAAGTGGTGCAGGCTGAGCTTTCTATTTATGTGGCAAATTAATATTTGCTGCACGGATAGAAAGGCGGAAGGGGAGGGCTAATTCACCAACCCGTCTAGCCAGCGTGGTGAAATTATGGCTAATTCCTCCATTATGTTGACACACCAGAAACCATGGCCCCTAGTCTCCAGGTGCTGGAGTGCTCCTGATCAAGGCAGCGGTCAGTGTGGCATGAAAGCAGGGGGTGCTAAGAATCACTGGAATGGCCCAGGCTGCCGTTTGTTATTGACCTTGGCTACGTTTAATGGACGATCCCTTGCTTCTGAAGCAAAACTTCAGGAATTGGAAGAAGAACTTGACAAGATCAAATGGGACATTGTAGGACTCAGTGAAGTTAGAAGAAAAGGTGAAGAGTTGGTGGAACTTAAAAGTGGACATTTGTTTTATTATAGAGGAACGGAAACTGGAAGAACAAGTGGTGTTGGCTTCTTAATCAACAAAAGAATTAAAGACTGTCTTCTGGAAGTTGAAAGTACATCAGATCGAGCAGCGAGGCTCGTTGTTCAACTAACCCAGCGATACCAACTTCAAATAGTACAGGTATATGCACCAACATCAAGCCATACCGACGAAGAGGTTGAAGAATTTTATGAAGAAATCAAAGAGTTACACACCAAAGGGAAACAACATATCAAGCTCATCATGGGGGATTTCAATGCAAGAATTGGACAACAGGAACAAGGAGAGACATCGGTTGGTAAATACGGATATGGGGAAAGGAATGAACGTGGCGATCAACTCATCGAATTTGCAGAAGCTGAAAACCTTAGCATCATGAATTCATTTTTTAAGAAGAAACCGCAAAGAAAATGGACATGGAAACACCCAAATGGGGGAACTAGTGAAATTGACTATATCCTGGCAAACAAGAAATCAATTATTGAAGATTGCAGTGTACTGAACAGATTTAATACTGGAAGTGATCATCGAATGGTGAGATGTAAAATGCACTTAAATACTAAATTAGAACGACAGAAGCTCATTAGGAAACAAGTAAGTAAGAGGGTGGATTTAAAGAAATTAAAAGAAAATACCGAGGCATTCAAGTTGGAATTAAAAAATCGCTTTTCTGCACTGGAAGGACTTATTGATGAAAGTGATATCTCAGAAGCAAATGAAAACATTGTTAAGACAATAGTTGAAACTGCTGGGGAAATTGGTGGTGTAACCTGTAAAAAGCACAATAGCAAATTATCTGAGAAGACGAAACAGCTCATGAAAAGGCGAAGAGATATGAAGGTGGACAATCGAAATACCAGTTCCAGGATTGAGTACATAGAACTTTGTAAAACTCTGCGCAAAAGCATGAAAGAAGACATAAGAAAATTCAATTGTGAGTTAGTAAGGAAGGCCATTGAAAATAACAAGAGCCTTAGGGTTGTTAAAGGAAGTTTATCTGTTGGGAAGAAACACATCATTGCATTAAAAGGAGAGGATGGCACCGTAACAAGAAATAGGGAAGAAATACTTAGAAGAGTTGAAGAATTCTACAAAAAACTATATGAAAGTAACAGTGGATTAAACGAAGACACTGAAATAGTCGAAGGAACAGCTCCTAAAATCTTAAAAGAAGAAGTTTCATTTGCAATAAAAAGTATGAAGAAAGGAAGAGCCCCTGGCGATGATGGTATTACATTAGATATCCTAAAAGAAGCTGGAGAATATGTAGAAGACATACTTGCAAAATTCTTTACCAAATGTCTTAACAGCGGTAACATACCAAACCAATGGGATTCTGCAACAGTAATTCTTTTGCATAAAAAAGGTGATAAAGAGGATTTGAAAAATTACCGACCAATTAGCTTGTTACCTGCTATTTATAAAATCTTCACAAAAGTGCTAACACATCGCCTGCAGAAAAAATTAGATGCAGCTCAACCAAGAGAACAAGCTGGATTTCGAAGTGGATTCAGTACAGTGGACCATATTCAAGTATTAAGAGAATTAATTGAAAGAACACATGAATATGAACTTCCATTGTGTGTTGCATTTATTGACTATGAGAAGGCCTTTGACTCTATTAAAACATCAGCAGTCATCAACTCTTTAAGATCAACAGACATTGAGGATGTGTACATTGACATGGTGAAACGTGTGTATAAAAATGCAAGTGCAAAATTTCGGTTACATAAAGATACCAAAACTATCAAAATTGGTAAAGGTGTGAGGCAGGGAGATACCATTTCTCCAAAACTTTTTACTTCAGCTTTACAGATGATTTTTCAGCTGATAAATTGGAATAACAAGGGAATAAAAATAAATGGTGAATATTTAAATCATTTGCGGTTTGCTGATGACATTGTTATTTTTTCAACGAACCCATCAGAACTCCAAGACATGGTACAGGAGCTCTCAACTAGAAGTAAAGAAGTTGGACTCAAGATGAACCTACAAAAAACTAAGATCATGTTCAATAATTTTGTAGAGGAAACAAAAATACAAGTTGACAACATTGAGCTAGAAATTGCTGATTCATATATTTACCTTGGCCAGCTGATTTCAATGGATGGCAACATTATGAAAGAACTCAACAGACGTATTAAACTTGGCTGGAGTGCATTTGGAAGAAACAGTTTTATCCTGAAGGGGAAATTGCCTTTGTGTCTAAAAAGAAAGGTCTTCAACCAGTGTGTATTGCCAGTCCTCTCTTATGGATCAGAGACATGGAGTCTAACAGTTGGAGCAATACGAAAGTTACAGACAACGCAAAGGAGCATGGAGAGGTGCATGCTTGGAATAACTAGGAGAGATCGAAAAAGAAACACTTGGGTGAGAGAGCAAACTAGAGTAGAGGACATCATTGTTAAAGTAAAAGGGCTGAAATGGCGATGGGCTGGGCATATTGCAAGAAGAACTGATCAACGATGGACAACAGAAATTCTGAACTGGATTCCAAGAGACCACCGAAGACCTAGAAAACGTCCTCAAACTAGATGGGTGGATGAAATAAGAAAACAGGTTGGGGTGACGTGGAAACGAATGGCCCAGGATAGACTTGTGTGGAAAGCATTTGGAGAGACCTTCATCCAGCAGTGGATAGATAATGGTTGAATATGATGATGATGATGATATATATATATATATATAATGTATGCAAAATTGAAATTTATTTTAAATTATTGGGGAGAGGCTTGGGCCCCACGGACCCCCATAATTCTACGCCTATGCGCATTCCACCTACAACATCACGACAAACGAATGCATTACCCCAGCGCAAAGCAGTGAAGTTCCATTTTTTCGAGGAATCCGACCTCGTAAATCCTAGAGAACCGAACCCAACCCCGGACTACAATGAACAGTTAGTTCAATGTTTCTCAAACTTTGATGGATCAAGGACCACTTTAGGCACCCCTTTACTTATTGCGGGGAACTTCCTTGGTAGAAAAGCAAAAAATACGTTGTCTGAAACGAAAATTGCCAACTCTAATTGTTACACTAGTCTCTCCTAATCACACTCAATTGCAAGTTAAATATTTTTGTTTGTTTGTGAGTTTTAGAGCGTAAGGATAACCTGGGTCATGCTTCGCCGGGGACCTTCAGTTTTCGGAGGAGTCCAAACCTGGTCTAGGGAACCAACCCCCGGACTTCGGTGACCAGTCAGTCGGTAAGCGTTCTTTTTTCGGCATCGTTGGGAGTCGAACCCGGGACAACAACACGCCAGGTGAATGCGTTACCACTGCAGCGTTCTAAATATCTTTGTCCAGTGTTTCCACTCACAGTGAATAAAAAAATATCCCTAACTTTTCCCTGACCTTTTCCGGCAAAATTCCCTGACTAATTCTAAGCTTTCAGCTGAACTGCAGTTATGGGGCAAATAGATGCACATTTAGGGAAGACTTAGCTATTCAAAACAGAGGTTAAGAAGGTTTTCCCTGACTTTTCCAGGTTTAACCAAAAGTCCTGTTTTTCCCTTACCTTTTCCGGCAAAATTCTCTGACTAATTCTAAGCTTTTAGCTGAACTGTGGTTATGGGGAAAATGGCTGCACGTTTAGGAAGACTTAGCTATTCAAAACAGAGGTTAAGAAGGTTTTCCTGACCTTTCCAGGTTTAACCAAAAGTCCTGTTTTTCCCTTGTCTTTTTCCTAACCTTTGGGATAATTTCAAATTCCCGAAAATTCTAGGTTTTCCAGGTTGCATGGGAATCCTGTTTGTTCTACCCATTATTAATAAAATATCAAGGAAGCTCCTGTATAACGATTTTACATCCGAATGTAGATTTCTCCGTGCTATCGAATTTCTTCTCATATCGAGACGCCTTTGCACCATAAAAACACCCAATTTAATCCTAAACAGAACCGACGAGAGGGGGGGAGGCAGCAGAGGTTGCATCCCGAGGGCCCGAATGAAGTTTAAGGGCCCGTGCTGGCAAGGACCTATGCTGTGGGGGCCCTGCCCCAAGGAAGGGGACATGGCGCCGGTCGAAATAAGCCTGGGGACCCACGTTGACTCTCGGCGCCCTTGGTCGTAAACGTAGGAGTATCCACGTGCTCAGAGTGGTCGTAAGAGCAGAGACGTTAACCCGACGACGGCGGTAAAATGAGGTCTCTTGAAATTAACTAATTAATTATTAATTAATTTATTAATAATTAATTAAATTCCAATAGTAGCGAACAAAACTGGTTTATTCAAAGAATATTATTAAAACAAATATGATATTTATATATGCCTGCACTTTCACATATTTCATTCTTGTTATCATGATAAACTACTCATTTGTTAGATTCGCTGGTTTTGAAGTAGGTTTGTAATTACAACGTTTTGTAATTTGTGGTATTCTTTTGTAATTTGGTTAAAAGTGACCACAGTGAAAAGCGGAAATACCCTCAGGCCTATATTATCTCAATGGAACTTCCCTTAACGACAGAGAGGTAATATTGCATACGAAAGTGCAACTCTTAACTATGACATACATTTTGTAATGAAAACGATTACATCGATAGTTTATTTTCTTTTTTTGTTTAGTAATTTAGTAGTGAGAATGATTAATTAAATATTTCGTTATTTAATATAAGAAACGATTCTTCATGATTATATTTCGTTACTTAGTTATTTAGCATTAAGAGCGATTACTCGGTCAATAAGATTTCTGATGTGCAAAAATAAACTTCAACCGGATTTGAGGAAATTGATTACGCAAAACACACGTTTTCAACCTCTCTCTCTCTCTCTCTTCCCCTCCTTGTCATTTCGTTTCTTGAAAGTATTCCATTATCTGTTATACACTATCTAATGGAGTGAAAATAAATGTAAATAGCCTAGTTGCATACAATAGAAACGCACAAGTGACACGTAACTCACATTCGCATACTCTTATTTTGCAATGAAAAACCCGCAAATGACATGTATGTAATTATTTTCAGATTAGAAAGATATCACGGTTTTAGCAAAGAAATTTACATGCAGCTGTGATTGGAATACTAAACGCACGTAAAATAAACGGCGGGAAGTATAACAAATTCAAAAATTGTCATTAACTCTACGTGTACATATAGTCTAACTTGCAATTCGTGATTATATTAGATCAGTGGTTCTTTAACTTTCCTAGACCGCGGACCCCCATCACAGACCACTCGCCCCCTTAGACCCCCAAGAATTAACTCAAAGTTTAAAGCCCGGAATTTTCATCATATGTATTTATTTCTAGTGTTTCATCACTAATTTTCACTATTTAAGGAAGGAATTTTTCGTCCCCTCATAATTTATTCTTAGCATTAAAGAGCAAATGCTCGTGTCTTAGTACTTTTCCGAACTTTTGTGGAATACTGAGAGGGTGTTGCGGAACCCCTGATAGAGTCCCGCGGACCCCAGATAAAGAACCGTTGTATTAGATGGTAATTACTCGCAGAGAAAAGAATGAGTTTTCAACGCCTGATAGGAACCGAACCCATCACATCTTGATAGCCGACAAGTATATGTTTATATACACAGCCGCACAGGAGGGAGAGTAGAGGTGAAGCGTTTTCCTACAGTACAGAAACTCTTGGTTTGAATCCGCCACTTGCATAGGCACTTCCCGTTTTTCCTATCAATTTATATTCCGGGATTTAAGTTCTTAAGCTACCTAGGTTAGTAATCTTAGGAAAATTGTGGATCTTGGCTCATCATCCTCTTAGCTATCCTCGCGCTATAAATCAACAAATATACCATACATGCCTATAACTACAGTTTATAATATAAAAATGTCGTTATAGATTTCCACATTTGCAACTCTTAATACTAAACTCTTTTCTAATATATACATATGCGAGTATAATGAGATAAAGGTGGAAAAGGGTAATTTTTTTTGTAAAAATGTTATATATATTGTTAACGAAAGCATACATCTTTATTAAATAGAGATATACTGTATAACTGGTATTTATATAATGCAAATGTAAAAGTTTTAATAGATCTCATATCCTATTACAAGATTACAATAATATTCATCAACGTAAAGTTCTCAAAATTATTGGCGGAGGAAGCACATTTTATGTACGTTTATACATTACAGTTATAGTATATGTAAAATCGCAATTTATTTCAGATTATGGGGGGGGCTCGGACCCCCACGGGCCCATATAACTACGCTTATGATAATAATGAGCACGTAAAAAACTCACCCTGTTTTGTGTATTGTATAATGCATTATATTTCCATAACTTTTATTAAGATCATGCGAAAAGCACATGTATTTTAGTTTGTAAAATGTATTTTTAAGACGTTTTCATCGCTGGCGATATTTGTATAACTTAAAATAAAAAATTAAAATAAATTTTTTTATTATTTTTACCTCAGGATATACGCTTTAATTTAAACAGAAAAGGTTATATTGAAACGATACGATACATAAAGCAATAGTTTTATATTTATTTAAGTAATTTCAGTTTGTTTTTGCCGGTTTAATTTGAATTAACAGTAATTTAACTGAATGACTAATTCGATTCAATTGTGAATCAAACTGAACTATTAATTTTACCGAGTTATTAATTTAAACAAATTAAAATGAAAAGAAACCAAAATGATTCGGTTTAATAAAGAAAGGCGTTTTATCTTCATTTAGTAATTTCGAGTACTAAAAAAATTTTAAGTTTTATATCAATATAACAAAACAAAACTCTTTCAACGTATTTACTGAAAAAAGCCGTACAATTCGGAAATTAATGTGTGTTTTATTTTTCAAATTATATGGCTTATATACAAATCCACTAATTTTGAAAACAATTTCAAAAATTGGAAACCAATTATGGTTTTCATTTTACTTTTTGATTTATATTTGTTTATGTTCTGTATCTTAAAATTTGTATCGTTTGTCAAACATTGATATTTTAACGGAAAAATGTGTTTGAAAAGAAAAATTTATCACATTGATTTCGTAATAAGAGCATGTGCTTTTTTTTCTTGAAATTATATCAATGATACGTTGCTTTTTTGTGAATAGGAACACAGAACTAAATAACCCATCAGTTGCAAAAGGTAAAGGTTTATGTTATTTATGAAACTGACGTGGAAAAGGTCAATTTTTTAATTTTAAATCTTATGCAATTCACAAATATTCGTTCTGTCCTGTAAGTAGAATTAATGACAAAAAATTTGCGAATTAATAGTTACAGATTTTCTAAATAATAGTCTTAAGTTTTTACGAATTAGTAAATGTAACTTACAGTATGTTAACAAATAACTTCACTAACTTACGAACTGAGACATAAGGGCTAAACATTTGTCTGTAACGAACTTACCTTGAGATCTATAGGGAAAAAGCCTGGGCTGTCGAGCTACTAGCCAAGGATAACTCTGGTACTCCCTGGCAAAAAGGTACGGTGAGTACTGTTGTTGTTGTTGAGAGTACAAAGTGGCAGGAATGGAGTTTTCATGATAAGGCGGGAACATAGAAGGATATCCGATTCCCGCGGCATTCACTGGCGCAGTCTGCGGCAGCAAGTTCGTCCTCGCCCCGTACTCGAAGTCCGCTCTCCGCAGCAAAAGCTCCGACTCCGGAGATTGTATCAGACTCTTGTTGCCGTTGTAAAAGTCAATTTTGGTGGAATGAGCAGGTGGAGGAGTCAAGCGAGCGGTTCTATTCTTTTTAGACTCGCTGACATTGTCCGATCGTCCAACGAGAGATTCAATGGAAAAATCTAGCTTCGGCTTCGACGGAAGTGTTGAAGGGGGCATCGTGGCTACCGGAGCCATTGGTAGCATAGTTGATTTGTAGTCCCCGCGCATCAGAACCGCAAATTGTCACCTCCAACAAATTGAAATATTAATTCGAAATTAAATTAAGCTTCAGAGGGGGATTAATTCAGCAAAGTAATGGCAGACCCCTGTTGGTGTTCTCCTGGTATTGCACTGTGAACATTATGCTTTTGCTGTTGCACCAAGTACTTGGAGAAATGTCCTCAAAGTGAAACAAGAACCATGTGATAATTCATGTTCTTCTTTCCAGCAAGGTGTTTATCACAATCTACTATAATTTTCAGATTCACCGACACAACAACTATCAAATGAAATCAGGGCTTTTGTTTAAAGATTTGCATGAGCATAAAAATCAGACTTTCTTTTCCAACAATAATTAACAACACACCTGTTAAAAATGTCAAAGAATTAGTTTCACACAGAAGACTTCGGAGAATTTTTCGCTGCCGAAGATATTGGACAGTCCTAGGGATGTGAATGTGGGACGGAGAGGACCGGACGCACTCCAAAGGACTTAGTCTCTCAAACTCGAAATCGAGAACTTCTGGAGAGAACTTCTGTGATTGGTTCTGCGTCCTTCGAAGTTCAAGATCGGAACCGTAGCGCCATCTATTAGCGTGATTAGACACAATTTCCATTCAAGCCATCTTTTTTCCTTTTCCAGATATAACTGGCTGACTAGTCGGTTAATATGGAAAATTAACTATTGTTCAAGATAATAAACAATGATCGTTAATTAAATTAAGGGGATTAATTTTATGGAAATGCAAGATTCTGTTTCTGATAGTTAGATATGTTTTTATAATAAATATTCATTAAATAATTATTAATAAATAAATAAAACTAGTTATAATGTCCTACATTAACGTGTACGGTACAAATGGAGTAGGAAAATGCGGCTCAGGGGTTTTATGTCCCTCTCCTCCCTATCGGATATCAAAACATGCTGCATCATCTTTAAAGCTTCTTGAGGGCCCCCCCCCCATAATGTTTCAATTGCTACACCACTGTACATTAAAGGTTTTTTGTACATTTTATGAATTTCATGTTTTCAACTATTAATAAACGTAGGCACTACGTGACTTTTCATTTTTATGTAAATATACTCCCTTTAGCTTTTTAATAACATAATTACTTTTGTGCATTTTTAATAATATAATTACTGTACTAATACTATTACTTTATATTTAAATTTTATTCATATTGATCTAATTATTAGTTTCATAATTATTATTCTTATCGATGAATAGAATTAATATTTAAAAATCCCATGTATTTCAGCGCCATTGAAAATTTAAATTACAAAAACAAGTTAAAAATATTATGGTTATTTGGTTACCATATATTTAATATGTGGGCAAAAAGACTGGTCCAAAATATTTCTAAATGTATATTTCCCACTATCTACAGCAGTGGTCGAAATTTGAAGCTCGCGAGCCAAATTTGGCTCTTTGGAATCAGGCTCTTTCACGAATGACGTGTTTAAAATATTTTTTTTTTTTATTTTAATTAAATAGTATTAGGTTAAATTTAGATTTCAGGATTTCAGAAATAGCAAAGCAACATTAGCTTTTGTTGAAAAAAAAAAACCCCTCCCGGTGCTACCGTAGCAGAATTAAAATTTTCTCCCTTTAATATTGACATTAGCACTTTTGAAATGCAATTGCTGGATTTAAAAATCAAAAATTTATGGAGCTCCAAATTTGAACGCCTTAATGCTGATATGGAAAAATTGGAGAAAACCAAATGTGATCTGAGTTTACAGTGTAAATGGTTTTCTTTGAAAGAACTGGGGAATGAAGACATAATGATTTCTGGTACTTGGAATGGTATTCCTGACTCATATTATCAGCTAAAATAGCTAGCATTTGCTGTTCTTTCTCAATTCAGCTCTACATATACGTGCGAACAGCCTTTTTCAAGCATGAACCTTATCAAAAGTAAACTGAAAAATTATCTTGTTTATGAGAATCTAGAATCGTACCTGAAATTAAAAACAAAATACAAACCTGACTTACTCAAACCTTCAATGGAAATGCACAACCGACCATTCTTCCCATTAAACAAGACAATGTTTTAATTTTAATCACAAACAGTAATTTTTATCTATAAATAAGATTATGTTAAAGTATGATATCTAGTTTTAATCAGTGTAGTTACTTTTAACCAACTTCTGAAAACGTGGTTTTTTGTTTAGAAATTTGTCTCTCAAAAAAAATCTAAATCGTTTCACTGCTGAAATATTTGGCTCTCGACTAATGAGTTTGTAGACCACTGGTCCATAGGGAAGCAAAAGCGCTAAATTCAATTGAATCGATTATTTTGAAAAGGGGTTATGTTTCATTGTTTTCCTATTGAGTTGACCCCTTTTCAAAATGACCGATTCAATTATACTATCAATTAAATCCAATTTCACTTCTTTGGGTTGCTTTTTTCAGTTTTTGTCACCCTCGTTATCCCCCCCCCTCAAATTTAACAAACTGTCTTACGTTTTAGTTAAATTAAATTCCATGAACATTAAACTTTAAAATTACGCTTTCTGTGTTTGAAACATTTCGTTCTTAACAACGCGTTTAGATTCGGAACGACAGCTAACAAGAAGACGAATGTAATTTGATGAGTGGATGTTCCCCCCCTCGTGAGATGCGCGCTGCGGCTGCTCATTATCTTGGTCATAGCACAGCTGTGGAAAGGGAAATAAAATTGCTGAGCTTCTTCAATTATAGAGAAGTTTTCGTGAAATGTTTTGAGCAAACAACTCATTTGTCCAAACAGGCCGCTTAATAGGATTAAAGCTTTCTATGTACAGCATTGTCTTGTTTCAACTGTTTTGCTTGAACGGAAAATACGAACTGGACATTGTTGCCGATTCGAAGAAGAAGTCTTCAGATCTCCGAGAAGTCATCTTAACGCGCTAGATCTAACGGTTTTACATCGGACTGTTTCGTGTTATTGCACGCAAGCGACCCGCCACTCCTACTTTTCAATCGGGACGTACTTACGATTAAATGGCTATCAATGGTTGTTGCTCTTAACCCTGTAACGCAACCCTGTAATTTCGTGGCGTAATTTTAACGCCGTTTTTCGGGCGTAATGGCGCTAGAATAACGCTTGTAATTTTAAGCTTGGGGCTATAACAATGACTCATTTTGCATATAATTGAGCTTGGTAAGCCCTTTTTCTTCCTTTTTCTTTCTTATTCTATTGAATTAATGCGGCAAGACTAGGAGTTCTTTCCTTTTTTCTTTTTTTTCTGCTTCACCGCTTATCGTTTAAAACCGGTATGATATCTTAAACATTTTTTATCACTCTTCTTAACAGCTGGCTTGCGGAATATCGGGGATGGTACCCCGAATATTCGATTTCCTGTCTTCAACTGATTAGCTGCGCTTTAAGACAATATGAGCCTGGGAACGTTTTCAGATTCCCGTAAACTGAGAAGATAACCAACCGAATACTCTGGAATCAAAATGGCGTTAAAACTGCTTACTTTTAACAAAAAAAAAATCTGTAAAGTCTGCTTTCACTTCGTATTATAACTACCAAAAATTTTTAAGCGCTGTATATAGAAACAATCTTTTTTTTTACTGTAATATAATTGAATATGGATTAAAGAAACATTGATTAAAAAATTTGGAAAATTAAAGTTTTTCCTAAAATATTAGTCAAAAATTTAGAGATAATATCTTTATCGTACCATAAAGAGAAAAAAGCGTTTAAGAACTATGAGTCCTAAGATTTTTATCGTAAACGTTACGATTTAAGAAATGAACTTTTCGATTTGTATAGGATTTCCAGTACGTATACACAAGGCCTTTATACTAGGGAAAAGCAAGAAAAATCTCCAAGCGACCGTAATTTCAAATAAGACACCAATTACCATTGAATAACTATTAATAACTAACTATTATAATTAACTGTTAATAACTAACTATTATAATTAACTGTTAATAACTAACTATTATAATTAACTGTTAATAACTAACGATTAATAACTTAACTATTATAAATAACTGTAGAAATAACGATTAATAACTAACTGTATAAATAACTATTAATAACTAACTATTATAACTATTAATAACTATTATTATAATTGACTATTAATAACTATTATAATTAATTATTAATATTATGCTATTATAATTGACTATTAATAACTATTATAATTAATTAGTAATAACTAACTATTATAATTAACTATTAATAACTATTATAATTAGTATTAATAACTATTATAATTAATTATTAATAACCTTAATATAATTAACTATTAATAACTAACAATTATAATTAACTATTAATAACTAACAATTATAATTATCTATTAATAACTAACAATTATAATTATCTGTTAATAACTTATGGTAACTATTAATAACTAACTTTATTATAAATAACTATTAATAAGTAACTATTATAAATAACTATTAATAAAAGTAACTATTATAACTAACTAGTATAATTAACTAATTATTATAATTAACTACTAATAACTAACTAGTATAATTAACTGCTAATAACTAACTGAGTATAATTAACTACTAATAACTAACTAGTATAATTAACTACTAATAACTAACTATTATAATTAACTATTAATAACTAACTAGTATAATTAACTACTAATAACTAGCTATTATAGGTAACTATTAATAACTAACTAGTATAATTTAACTACTAATAACTAACTATTATAATTATCTATTAATAACTAACTATTATAATTAATCATTAATAACTAACTAGTATAATTAACTACTAATAACTAACTATTATAATTATCTATTAATAACTATTTCATTAATCGATTATTGAATCGAAATCTTTATTCGGGAAACTTGAAAAATAATTTTGAAACAAAAAATTATACATACAGCGGCGTAGCTTGCCTCGAGATCTAGGGGAAGAGGATATAGCCCAGGATTGTCCAATATACGGCCCACGGGCCACAATCCGGTCCAAACATGGTTATCAGCCCGCCGACAACTGATTGGAAGAAAAAAGATCCAAGACAGAAAGTTTAGATTTTTCTTCAGAAATCGGAAAAAAAACACATGGACACTGACGTACGCGGGGGTGTCAGTTGGGGTTGTAACCCCCCATTGCAATGAAATTTTGTATATTTAACATAGGAATATGTGAGTTGTAGCTCTGTAACTCCTCCATTGAGCCTATATCCCTGCTCATAAACTTTCTGCGTACGCCTATGCGCATGGGTGACCCATTCCCATATCGTAAGTGAACAAATAAATAGGCCTAATCAAAAGAACCTCTGAAGAGAGTTTTTTTTAAATTAAGTGGGTTTTTTTTTTAAGAAACTCGTTGAAGTTGCTGGCCCACGAATTCTGTGAAAAATTTTTAAGTGGCCCGCTGCCCAAAGAATTTGGACAACCCCAGTGGCGTAGGCAGAAAGTTCATAAGGGGAGGGTTATAGGCTTAATGGGAGGGGTTACAGAGCTACAACTCATATTAATTATACAAAATTTCATTGCGATGGGGGTTACAACCCTCAAAACCTCCCCCCTGGATACGCCTCTGGACAACCCTGGTATAGCCCAAACCGTAATGCTTCGCGCTTAATGCAAAATTTCATTGCGATGGGGGTTACAACCCCCAAAACTTCCCCCCTGGATACGCCTCTGGACAACCCTGGTATAGCCCAAACCGTAATGCTTCGCGCTTAATGTTAATTTGTAATTTTCGTTTTTATTGGGAAGTGTAGGGGGGGGATAGCATTTTCCTAGAGGGGGGGATGAACCACTCCTAGCTGCCCCTCCCCAATTACGCCAAGACAATATTGCAAATAATATGTCCTTTCGAAAATAATTTTTTCACATGCATTTGCATCTGGGTAATGTGCAAGTGTGCATGTAAAAAGAAGAAAATGTCAAAAGCATTAAAAATTATGATGGAATTATTTCGTTTTAAACTCTTCGTTCATGGAAAACGTGCCGACAAAGTGACATTAACAAAAGCAGTTAGTAATTTTGGAAGTTAACCTAAATGCTAATATTAAATTATGATGGAGTACTTTGAGACTTGGAGCGGGGTCGTAACCACAAAATAATAACCAAAAAATATTACAAAACGTTTTTCGAACGAACTAAAAAATGACCCCCCACACCCAAAAAAAAAAAAAAAGGAGACGACCCCACAACAAAAACCTCGAAAAACGCTTTTACCTTCTCAGACTTGAAGCCTTAATTTGGGCAAATAAAAGAAGCACCAAAACCGGTTTTCAATCGTTACTTACCGTTTTCAAAACAAACACAAAAAGGGAAATTTCGAGTAGATGTTGATTTTCTGTTATCACTCTGCATCGCGAAGCTTTTCAGTAATTTATATGAGATGGGAAATATTGCTTAATGCGAACTTCTGTCTATGACATACGTATAGACTCTCTTCCATCCGAAAAGTGGGGAGAGGAGACAGTAGAGGAAGGTGATCCCACACTATCAGGGGTGTAGCAATTTAAAATTCATGTAGGAACCCGAGTAGCTTAAAAAAAAAATAATGCTATTCGGGGTTAAGAAGAAAAATGTGCCTTAATATCTAATGGGGGGCATCTGAGACCCTCTTTCTAAACCGCTGCACATAATGGATGCGGCATTTGCCTATTGTCACTGTATACTTCCCTTTAGAAAACGACCTCAACTTGAATTATGTAAATCGTGTGGTAAAAGGGCCTTCTTTTTCTCCTCACTACTTTTCTACTCGGGATCCACCATATGACATCGCCGTTTCCACCTTTTCTTACCTTGGTAACCATAGGGTGTTAGACCAAGGTCACTTTTAACCCTAAGAGCCTTCCTTTTCACTGTTAGCCAGGGATATCCTCTTCTTTTCTTATTTGTTGGCTTTGTTTTCCCACTCTTTTCAGGAGATGAACTTCTTTCTCTCACGTCAAGCCCTCACCATCCAAAGGTTCTCTGGTTTTCCCTGTTATACTTCTTGTATTTATTTCTGCTCTTTTACCTACGTTGCGCTTTCTATCTCACTGAACGTACATAAAAGTTTCATAAAACCGTGTTAGTGAATTTATTATGGTTCTTCCTTTATATTTTGTTTGTTTGTTTGTTTGGATTTTTTATGGCGCAAGAGCATCTGGGCTATACTGCGCCAACCTTTATATTTTGCATCGGGTATAGGGATGCTAAGCAATTTTTATTTTCAGCCCATTCTACAATTACCTCCTCTTCTTCTTCTTCTTTATTTTTTTAGGCAGACGTATATAATATTTACAATCAATTTTCCATAATATAATTTTACTTATATAAGGTACAATTAGAAGAACTTTCTAGTTAATTATTATTATATATTATAGTTATTATTAAAAGAAATTTACAATTGTATATCTTCTTGGGCAGCAATGGGTAAGGAGTGAGTCTGACTAAACCAACGCTGCCTAGGGTTATGTGTTACAACTTTTTTTACATTTCAATTAATATTATGAAATCTTATTGAATTTCCAGATACGTACAATATTAATAATATATAATATTAATAGTATATCATATCATTCTGCATTAAATATATTATCTTTTGTACGTAACTACTAAATTTATAAAATAGATTAGAATGGTAAGAACTACCTACTTATGCTACAATTATATACTTCTTATTACTTACTACGTACTTATTCTACAATTATGTACTTCTTACTACGCGCTTATTCTACAATTATGTACTACTTATTGGGTACTTATTCTATAATTATGTACTCCTGACCATATAGTTATTCTACAATTATAGCGAAAATCGGTTATAACGACCTTCAAGGGACCGCGAAAATTCGGTCGTTATAACCGATAGTCGTTATAAACGATATATTTTTAAAATCATAGTAGCCTATAGTATAATACACTTTTAGAGTTTTATAAATTATTTTGATAGTAAAAAGTATTAAACTATTTGGTTTCAAAATTAAATAAAAATGGATTTAATTCTAATGAATTTAATTTCCGTTTATGTTAAATTATATTTATAGCCACACTAACTACATAACACTTTTTTTTTTTAAATTGAAAAAATTCTATAAAACACTAAAGTATACAATGTAGAAAACTCACAAAAAATCTCGCCCCGGAGGCTTTTCTGTGTTGACCATTATTTGGCAATTGTGTTATCCCTGTGAAGGGTAATAATATCTTACATCCTAATATACGGAGAAAAAGAGCGTTATTACCTGTCCTCATTCGTCTAGCGGTCCAAGACACTCCGGGCTAAACGGAGGGACCCTGGTTCGAATCCAGGATGAGGAAAGCGTCTCTTTTTCTCCAAATATAAAAAAAGCTCTAGTTTGAGCTAAATATACGTGGGTGGCAAAAATTATTGTATAATAAATTCCCCCACGAAAACTCACAAAAATCTCGCCCCGGAGGCTTTTCGGTGTTGACCATTATTTGGCAATT